>CM022667.1:15087167-15187167 GCA_012295275.1 Chrysomallon squamiferum | reverse complement strand
GTTTACATTTCGGACTTGGCTAATACTGTGTCTATACGATTACATTCCGGCTTCTCCGTTTACGTACTTTCTGGTTACGGTCATTAAGAAGCACTCCGTAATATTATAGGAATGGGTGAGTAGGTTTTGTGTTGCGGTATTTATGAAATATGTGTTATTAATAGATGCTTAAACAAAAATTAGGAAATGTTCTACTTTTTAAACCTCCCAGAACGTCTGCTTTTTTTTTCTGTAAAATGAAGGGAAGAAAAAAATGAAAAAATGGATAACGGGTGGGATATTTAAGAAATTTGTGTTTTTTGCTATAAAAATTTTATTATTATTTTGTTGCTGTTGTTGTTGTTGTTGTTGTTGTTATTATTATTATTATTATTATATTCATCGATTGACAAATTAGTGTTTTGTCAACGAATATTCATTTCTTCTTTTCTGTTTTCTATTTTCTATTCTTTCTTTCTTTCTTTCTTTCTTTTTATTCTGTATCGTGAATCTCATATCATCTTCAAAATTACATCACCCAAATGACGGCACCCCCATACGTTTTTCTCGGATTCTCCACTGC
Organism: Chrysomallon squamiferum; assembly: GCA_012295275.1. Lineage (NCBI taxonomy): Eukaryota > Metazoa > Mollusca > Gastropoda > Neomphalida > Peltospiridae > Chrysomallon > Chrysomallon squamiferum. The sequence goes on along the minus strand of CM022667.1, from coordinate 15,186,605 downwards.
GAAAGGTCATTTTCGTTAGCGATCTAAATCGAGAAACGTCTTTATTGATTAATTTACGTGCTCTTGATGATGTCACTCTTTACTCTCTTTCTCTCTCTTTCTTTTATTTTTTTTTTTTTTTTTTTTTGTCAGCTTCTTCCCCTTTTATCCCTTGCGTCTGACGTGCTCCATGTAAAATACTGCCAGTAGTTTATTTACGCTCTCCAGACTTCTGTTTTGTTCCTGCTTAATGAAATTACGTCTGACACAGCCAGGCGATCTTAATTTCAAACTTATCGACTGTTGAAATAAAAAAAAAAAAAAAATAAAAAAAAATTGTGTGTTATAATTATAAGGCAATGGCCGAAAATAGTTAATAGGGAAGACGAAATATAATTAAAGACGAAATGTCAAATAAGAGAAAGTAATGATGATGCTGGACATACAAACAGATAGTCAGGCGGACATACTTTTTCAGCGGTAATAGAAGAGAGAGAAAGTAGGTAATTAAAGGCCGCTATATGTTTAATGGACTAAAGAATTATCGTAATTAAAATCGGAAATGTTTTAAAAAAAAAAAAACATCAAACAGGAGCAAGTGTGATCTGTAATTTTATAGATCCATCGACAAGCAGAAAAGAAATAGAAAGAAAAGAAATAATACTAAGGAGATAGGAAAATGAAAGAAAAAGGAACGAAAGAAGCAAGAATAAAAGAATTAAAGAAAATATAAAAACTAGAAAGAATGTATATGTCTGTGTATCTATCTTCTTAGTATTATTTCTTTTCTTTCTTTTTCTTTTCTACTTGATATATTTATATAAATGATATATGTAAAGTATGTATGTTTGTTTGTATGTATGTATGTATGCACTCACATGTTTGTATGTGTGCGCGCGCGAGTGAGTAATATATACCATTGATATTACTACTATGGCTACTAAAATAAAAGTCACTGCTCCTTCAAAATCTGTTATTTTTGTAATTGTAATTGTTGCTTTTGTTATAATAGTTGTTATTATTTCTGTTGTCATTATCTCATTCTTTTATTTTTAACAAATATTTAACATTTAACCCAATATTAAAATAACTAACTAACTAACTAACTAACTAACTAACTAAATAAATAAATAACTAAATAAATAAATAAATATGACGACGAAGAAGGAACATAATTTAACATCTTTTCTTTTTTTGTTTGTTCTCTGTTAATATTTTCTTATTAAATTCACTGTACACAGAATTTCCATTCATGAAATCACATTTACTATTATTGTTCCATTCATCACGTCTCTTTATGACGTTTGTTATTGGTACTTTACGCTTCTTTATTGTCCTAGCATGAAGCCTAATATTGCACTTTCGATTTGTGTTTTTTTTTTCGCAAAGTGTCCGTAATATAACGTAATATAGCATTATATTGCCCAATAAAATCGACATAAATTGTGAAACTGGTTTATTGACGTGTGTTCGTTTTCTGTGTAATTTTTTTTTAATAAATATAATGTTGTTTTATTTTATATACTCTCCCCTCTCTCTTACATACATACAGAAATATATACATAGACACGCACACGCATAAATGCGTGTTTGTATATCTGGCTATTTGTCTTTCTCTCTGTCTTTACATCCATCTTCATACTACTGAAACTAAGTAGTTGTTTGTTTTCGACTTGTTCTACAGTATTGATATGTCTAGTTAAAAAAAAAAAATCTCCTGTATAATACTAGCCTCTGAAGAATATATAATATTCCATATATAATTACAGAGCATTACAATGGGTTATTCAGAACTAAAAGCAATATAATCCCTTACATCTTGTCAGTTTCAGACACTGAATTAACAGTACAGTGTTATATGTGAGATTAATGACGTCGACCTATCTGGTTTAAAACGAACGCTGGGAATAAATGGGTAAATAGCAGCAGGGGAGAGAACCAACTCGGATGTTTCTGGCTGGAATCGGCAATTTACGTAACAATCGACGAAATTAAACGAATAAACAGGAAGCCCTAAATTTGAAATTCGGATCGTTCTTGGAGGAAGTAAAAAAAAAAAAAAAAAAAAAAAAAAAAAAAAAAAAAAAAAAATAAATAAATAAATAAATATTAAATAAATGAGGGTGCCAAGAATATTGGGAGTCTACTTCATGTCATAATTAAATGTTGATAATTAAACTGATTTTAAACGAACAAAGTAGACGAATGTTGTAACAAAAATGGGTTTATCTAATATATATATAACAATTTAGGTGTTTTTGTTTGTGTGTATGTGTGTGTGTGCGCGCTTCTGTGTGTATGTAAGAAAGAGAGAGATAAAGGAAGAGAGATATATTAAATAACAATAATGATGATGATGATGATGATTACGATGATGACGATTATGATCATCGTTAAGCTCTATGGTTTCTTTTCCTTTCACTTCGTTCTTGTTTTTTTTCCCCTCTTTCTCTCGGTTTCTTCTCTCTCTCTCTCTCTCTCTCTCTCTCTCTCTCTCTCTCTCTCTCTCTCTCTCTCTCTCTCTCTCTCTCTCTCTCTCTCTCTCCTTTTGACAAAATATCAAAGTTCTTCTAAATTGTGCCACTGCTAAAATCAATTAAACGATTATCGAGTTTCCATGACGACTTTACGTCATTATAGTATGACGTATGTATTAAATAACAATAGTACTCTATAGAATATTTTAATTCACTTCTTAAAGACGAGTATTAGCGATCGTTAATATTATCATCTTTAAAAAACGAGTTTTTTAAAATATCTAAAGGATTATTTAAATGTTTCTTCTTTTTTTCTATACTTTTTTTTGACTGATTTCATCATCTGAAATCTGAAAATTAAATCTGAAATAAAAAAAAAATAAAAAAAATAATAATAATAAAAAGTAAAAATAAATAAATGCAATTAATAATAATAATAATAATAATAATAATAATAATAATATTATTATTATTATTATTATTATTATTATTATTATTATTATTATTATTATTATTATTATTAAATTAAGATTAAAAAAAAAAAAAGAAAAAAAAATAATGTTAAAAACATGAATGGCATCTGGCGGTATTTATTATTATTTTTTTTTTTTTTTTCTTTTTTAAACTGGTAAACTAGAGTGGTGGAGATTGGTGATAACCATCTGCATGTAACACTAGATCCCCTACAGATATCTCATTACAGATCGTTTAGAGTTTAGTCTTGTAATTAAACGATCGTTCTGGCTTCTTCCTAAACGCTATTTTAAAAATCAAACGTTTATGATGAAAGACAAGTTGCCTCGTGATGAAATATTCTGCAATGAAATCATAAGGCTTAGAAATACTATTACAGGATTGTGTTTGATATAGAATCTATCAATTATAAGTAATTGCGCAGGCTAAATAGATTTTTTTTTTCTCTCCGTCGTTATTTGTAATAAAAGTAATTAATGATGACAAAAGTTTTGTTGGAGTATACATCAATGTGCGCTTTTATGCCTGTGCCAGATAATTAATTTGTATTTAAATCTAAGCTGTGTGTGTATATGTATTTAGTTGCATGTATGTGTATTCATTTTAATGTATGCGTATACATATGTATATATATATATAGATATATTACGTTCTTTATACATTTCTATTCAAATTGTTTGCTTGTTGTTGTTGTTGTTGTTTTTGTTTTTTGTGGGGGGTTTGTTGCTTTTTATAATTCATCAGCTTTTTGTCTTACATTCTTTTACATTTTTAAATTATTTGTTTATTCCTTCATTCTTTCTGTCATTTCAGTCGTCTCTCTCTCTCTCTCTCTCTCTCTCTCTCTCTCTCTCTCTCTCTCTCTCTCTCTCTCTCTCTCTCTCTCATTCTCTCTTTATTTTCTGTGTTCACTTATAGCCTTCTGTCGGCCCTGACATTCATAGAATGTAATTATTATTATTATTATTATTATTATTATTTAAAGCGGAGTCAGCCTATTTACGTTGTGGCCAAATACAATTTTATCTCAACGATCTACGATGAAATAAATATTTCACGTAAGCTTAAAATATCGTTATTTACACATGATATATCTGGCTTACAAAAATCACATCTGACACAGGAATATATTTATTATACCTTAGCTGTATAAATGTTGACTCTTATGCCAAACGGTTACGAAGAGACGCTGAAATTACGATATTAAGCTGCAGACCCCGATGCGTAAAACAAATATCAGTTTTATTTATTAGTGTGTATGGAATGGACAGTTTCAAAACTGCTCTGTATTAATCTTATTACAGTATTCACTCAACGTGAATTTATGGAATGGTTGTTATAAAGATGTTTAGATAGGATGCACTGGCGCAGCAGTTTCTGAAATTCCAATAATTGATCATCACGTATAGAGATCTAACTCTTTTCTATGTGTGTGAATCTTGTCATGGATGGATAGAATAGCATGGTCTGCATGCTTTGTTACTCGAAGAGTTCGTGTTGTAACGGGAAATAGCTCAGTAATAACAAGAAGGATGATCGAACCAAATACCGATGAGACGAGCTCTGTTTCTCAGAATATGTAAGTTTGAAGATCATCAACCATCATTACAAACAATATTACTAACAGTACATATTTATAAATAAATAAATAAATAAATAAATAAATAAATAAATAAATAAATAAATAAATAAATAAATCAATAAATCAATAAACAGTTAGACAATAAAACAAATTAAGCAAACCAAGCAATCAAACAAACAGTTAATGGAACCTAGTTATAAACGATTAAATTCTAACAAACGAATGCACGAGATAATGGACAAACGAGTGAATGAACAAATATGTGAATAAATAAATAAACAAATAAATAAATAAATAAATATCAATGGGTAATATATATACGTGCATAAATAAATGAATAATTAAGTGAAAAACAAAAGTGAAAAAATCAATCCAAATGAAAATTTAAAATAAAAAATAAGGCTCACATACCGTCCTCCATAACTGAGATCAGAAAGCCTATTTCATCTGTGACATAAGAGCGTCATACTGCAAGAAAAAAAAAAAATACGGGAATTATTTAACAAATAATGACACTATTAACCTGTATACTGACAACAATACACTGGGACACCAAGATCAATATCAACATTTCTCTCACACGTTCATAAATAACGTCCAGACGCATAGTGTAAAATGTCGGCTTTGTTTTGGAAACGAGATATTTAAAAAAAGAATACAGAAAGAAAAGAATTATAGAAGAGATAAAACAGAAGCAGGATGACCGAAGAAGAAAAGAAAGGATGATTGAATAAGAAGAAGGAAGAAAGAAGAAGAAGCAAAGGATAACTGTAGAGAACAAGAGAATGAAGATGACTGAAGAAGAACAAGACAGAGGAAGAAGCAAATGGAAGAAGTACAGAATGACTGAAGAACAAATTAAAAGAAAGAAGAAGCCAAGAGAAAAAAAGAGAAAAACGGTGACAGAATAAGAAAGAAGAGGATGATAAGAAGATTGATAAAGAATAAAGCAAAACAGAAAAAGAAAAATGAAGAACATGATGATGATGATGATGATGATTGAAATACAGTAAAAGAAGGTAAATGAATAAAACGGAGAAAAAGACGAAAAACGAAGAAATGGAAAATAAGAGAAGAATATTATGATTATGATGACTTAAGAAAAAAAAAAACACATAACATGCATACAATCTTGACTGTAAACTTTAAACTTAGGCATTTTAAGGCCAACAGTACTACATTATAATCCAGTAGTATGACGTCAACACTACTATGACGTCAAATGCGGTATCACTTTGGGGTAAGGTTTCTTCTAATATTTAAATACTTGTCTGTTTGGATGAGGATTATTTAAAATCAAGTGTAAGAAATCTTTTATGCTGGTAAAGAAAAACTAAAAACAGCAATTTTCGCTACGATGTTAGAATAAATAATTAAGTAAGTAAATAAGTAGGAAAGTAAACAAACGTAGAAATTCATTAATTAATTGATTAATTCTGAGAGGCAGAAATTATTGCTACTTTATTAGAATTAGGTAAATAAATTTATAAAAAGTCTTTAATTACAACTATCTTTTTTTTTTGTTATTACTGTTGTTGTTCTATTGTTATTATGTTATTATGTTTTCGCTTTTTTTTTTTTTTTTTTTTCATTTGGTAATATGCATTAAAAGATCCAAAAAGGATTGAAAAATGAACATAAACTCAAGTATATAATTTTTTGTTTCTACTTTGGTTACTTATTTCTTACCATTAATTACTTATTTCATCCATTATTTCTTATTTTCTGGTTTTTTTTTTTTTTTTTTTTTTTTCTTGTCTTTTTTCTTTTATGCTTCCATTTTCTTTTGCTCTGTTTCTTTCTTCTTCTTTTTTATTTTTTCTTTTTTTTTCCTTTTTTGATTTGTAATTTAATTTTGTAAATCTCGCCACATCATTACATTAACCGAAATGCAGATATAGTTCCTTCAGTACAAGAAAGTAATTCAGATTACTTTTTTTTTCTTTTTTTTTTTTTCAGATCTGAGCAGATCTTCAAAAAAGATATCGCAGTCAACGGTACTCGTAAACATAAAGAAAATACTACTAAATGTAATCTGGAAGAGTTAAAGGGTCTCCTTGCTGTAACCTTGGAAATCAACGTATCCAAAATTTGGAAAATTAGTTTATGTGGCCTAATTTTTTGTATTTTCTGTATGACATGATAATAACTGCCCACTACATACAACATATATATATATATATATATACATAGAGAGAGAGAGAGAGAGAGAGAGAGAGAGAGAGAGAGAGAGAGAGAGAGAGAGAGAGAGAGAGAGAGAGAGAGAGAGAGAGAGAGAGAGAGAGACGCAAACACGCACACACACACTCATATATATGGATGGAGCGAGTGATAGATAGGTAGATAGATAGATAGATAGATATAGAGACAGACAGACAGACAGACTGACATATATAAGGACGGACGAATGGATGGATGGGTGGATGGACGACGAACTAACAGACGGATTGACTGACAGATCAGTAATTGGGTAGACGAATAAATAGATGGATAAGTAAATAAATAAATAAATAAATAAATAAGAAAATAATAATAATAATAATAATAATAATAATAATAATAATAATAATAATAATGATAATAATAATAATAATAATAAATTTTAAACTGTTTTCTATTTCCCTCGCTTCTTCGTGGAACAATAGAGGCCCAACGTCTTCATTGTTTTCTTTCTCACGTTTGTTTAAAATCTGTGTACTTCTGAAGTGTTTTTCCCTGTTTCTCACACTCTGTTTGTCGTCGTTATCAAAGCTACCTAATTTACTTTAACAAAGCTTTCTGCACGTTCAATCAATGTCTTTGACACGACGGAGACAAAGGGAGTTCTGAAAAGAATGAAAATGCCACCCTCTAACGACCACTTTGGCGAGGAAGTACGGCATTACAGAGTTTATAAATATTAGTACCATAAAGCAAGTTAGAAATAATAAGTATTTCGTTATGGCCTTAGATGGGTAACCAGGCAACAGTGCTGAACAACACACAATAATATATTGATTCGTTAATTATTTTTAATGTTAGTTAGTTGTTGTTTTTTTCTCTGTCAATAAGTCAGGGTATTTGTAATTACTATCTTACATACGTAAGTACACACATGTATATATATATATGTATTTATGGATGGATAGACGGATGCCTGTGTGCATTGTACACACACATCGATGCATGATTAGTTTAAGTATGTAAATGTGTGCGTATGATTGCTATGATTTGAATATTCCCTGTCTAATGTACCTCAGATTAGACTCTGCAGATAGACAATATTCGGGAACGCAATGGCGCAGGAGGACAAAGTCCAATCACGACCTCAGAAATCCTGTCAGATGCCGCTGACGAGACTCGAACGTATGATACACATTCGCTCCGAAGGCGGACAACGTTACCGTTTGGCTGCCTAATTTAGATATAGATAGAGACAGACAGAATGACAGACATAAAGACGGATGGACCACGAACAGACAGCCGGATTGACTGATAGATCAGTAACTGGATAGATGAGTAAACAGGTGGATAAGTAAATAAATAAGACAAGACCACCTTAATAAAGACTGCTAAAACCGAGCGTAATTATCGCTTCCCATTCTTTGACTTTCGTCATTTTTGCGTGCATAGATAGATGAATGCTTGGTTGCATTAGCTTATGTATGTATGTAAATGTGTATATACGTACGTATGTGTTCATGTACGTATGTGTGTATGTATGCACGTATAATTACGGTTAGAAATTTAATGAGATATATTAATAATATAGATAACGCATTACATCGCATTCGTAAGACATAATTTTCAACTCAAAGAGAGAAGTACAAAGTATTTGAACAGCTTTCTCGGAAACGTGAACCTGGGGTTACGTTTGATGATAGAAGTCTTTCCTTTGATTCGACTGGGTACCAATGTGGCATAAAACGTAGTTTCCTTTCCTCGACTTTGTGCAGTAAAGATGTTATTAACTTTAAAGCCATTAAAGCCGTAATTTATGAATCTTGAGCAAACACAGTCGACTCACTGTGGCTCTGAACGTGATTCTGGCATGTCCGCGGTTTATCAAGTAAAAATACAAATTGACTTTTTATCGCAAAACATTTCACTTTATCGTTCCGCGATTCCTACAGCAACAGATTTCAGCCGCAGAACAATTTTCGATTTTTTAATAATAAAAAAAATTAATAACAGGAAACAAAAGATAATAATAATAATAATAATAATAATAATAATAATAATAATAATAATAATAATAAAAGTAAAAACCAGTAGTACTAGTAGTAGTACTAGTAGCAATAATAATAACAATAACAATAATTTTATTAAAATTAGTTTTCTGTTAGGAAATGTTACAGATAAAACATACTACGTTTTTTATGACCTCAAATGAAAACGAAATGTTATTGTGACATGGAATAACAATAATTATGCTTTTATTTTAATTACGAAACGCAAAAGAATAAGGTCAGCGTGTGAAAAATGTATTTTAACAGAACGCTTCTACAACACAATTGAGTCATTTCACAGGCTTCCACATTCATTAAATGTGACATTGTATGATATATAATTATACCCTGATACGTCTGACATATAACAGTATCTCACCTCTTCTGTGACCGCAACATATTAACTGTTATGTAAACTTTCAACTACACGAAACAACAAATAACAAAAGGAAACAGAGACACAATAATTAACGTCAAAGATTACTATAAGAAAATAGTGCGACAAGAATAGTTACTTTTGATAGCCTCATTACAATGAAAGACTCGCTTCTGCGTTCTAGAATCTATTATACAATGTTACAAGTAAAACAAAAGGAATTACAATTGTATATGCTATCTACAGAACAGACAAACACATTTTTGTATATATATATATATATATATATATATATGGGTATATAGGTAGACAGATAGATAGACAGACAGACAGACAGATAGATAGACAGACAAACAGAGAACAGACAGACAGACAGACAAATAAACAGACGGATAGACAGATCAATAGATAGAGGGAATAGAACGAATGGATAGAGAGATATATAGATGGATGGACGGATGGATAGAGAAATAAATAGATCGATGGACAGCCAGACAATATACGTACATACATACATTTACACACACATACACACGCACACACATTAATATCTAACGACCGAAACGCTCCTGCAACATCAAATGACAAAGGAAACATTAATTGCGACAGGAAACGACAAAGACTTGGCCATTTACTGCAGACATCAATAGAAAACTCGAACTTTGGCAGCAGCAGCAGCACGGGAAAGACGCAATAATTGTCGAGACAATAAATTGTTCACATTAGCACGAAGTTGGCCACCACCACCTGGGCGGTTTCGCACATTAGTTTCGTTTTAAAACGTGCACTCTCTGTCGTTATTAATTGTGTGATAACGCTTCAGCAATTTTCATATTAATCAACGTCATCAGAGCCGTCAGCGTAATAAAGAAATTAATGTTTAGATTTTTTGTTTTTTAAGTAATTTTACTGAGTTGTACGAAAACTTATATTTTACTTGAGTTTAAAACGAAAACATATATTTTAGATGTGAGTTTAAAATCATTATATACATATGTATAGACAACAGACACCTGGGCAATATATATATATTTTATATTTATATATTAGTTGGGGAAAGATGCCCATAAGACTGATTTTAAATTTTGATATGTCATTTGAAAAAATGAACTATCTTATTATATGATTTATCGGTAAATTTCTCTCTTCTTCTCATTATTCCATTTGTATATTATATATACATTCGCAGCAAACCTAGGTACCTATGTAGATACATTCTTACATACAGTCAGACAGACAGACAGAGCTAGACAAGCAAAGAAAGATTTACACAGATACACAGATACAGATTATACGTTTACTGATGTTATTATGCAAATAAATAACAAAAGACTGAAAAGAAGAAGAAGAAGAAGAAGAAGAAGAAAGAAGAAGAAGACGAATACCACGAACACGTACATCAAAAGGGACAAAATATCCAGAACATGAAAGAGAATTATAAAGAAAGCAACAAGAAAGCAGAACAAAGGCCCCAATAAAGGCTTGAAAGTAAAGAAAAGAAATAATGAAAGTAACAGAGAAATATATGAAAAAAGAAATGCTTGAAATTAGGCAAATAATTAAAAAATAATAATAATAATAATAATAATAATAATAATAATAATATCAGTAATAACAATTTTACACACAAATTCACGTCCTGCATCAATAACCTTTCACTTAAAGGTGTGTTTATATCGAACTCTGTTCTGGTAATATCAATACTCGTTACCTTCTTGACGTTTTGTGTCACATTTGCAAACCAGATGATAGTTTTCTCAGCGTAAAATCAATGTTACGCTGATAGTTACAGTGTTATCGTTAGGTGTCGTAAAAAAAAAATGTGCTTGTTAACGGAAGATCAATGATAAATTAAACATGTAAAAGAAATCAGGACATGTAAAAAAAAATTGATCAAGATTTATTACATTTTCACGAATATGTGTGTGAATCAGTGAATAATCACTTCATGTTTCTTTTTCTTTTTTCTTTTTTTTTTTTTTTCGTTAATTTTTTTACTTACATTTATATTTGTTTATATTAAAGACATCGTTTAAGTTGACAATAAAGATCACATCTGTGTGTGTATATATATATATATATATATATATATATATATATATATAGATAGATAGATAGATAGATATAGATATAGATATAGTGTGGTTGTGTGTTTTTGTATATATGTATACTAATATGCATGTGAATTGAGATATTTCCCATTCCGCTTACACTTCCACAACGTGTGTGAAAAATGACAATGATGTGTACTTTTTTCTTTGAAAATAATAAAATAAAATAAAATAAAATAAACAGTTAAAAAGATATGTCACACAAAATCGATAAAAGCAACCTTGCTGTGGCACCAGCAAATTTCATGCTGGATTCCTCAACAATACAAAAAAAAAAAAAATACACGTAATTTGATACAAAAATGAATCGTAAAATAAATGTTCATTTAGTCATTCTAGTGTTGTTCTAGAAAGCCACCGATATTATGCCCACGCTAAGCGTGCTTAGCTCTAGCATGACCTGGCTAGCATCTTGAACCTGCCTTCGCTTGACGTACATACGTCATCAACAGTACAGACTTAATGACGGAAATTTACGACTAAAGTAACTTGACGATCAGTTTGCTGATGACTGTCGCTGTCGATGTTGAAAGAATAACACGACAGCTATATTTGATGAAGATTTGACTGTTAAGCGTAACGATTTCAGACTAAACGACTTCGACGTAATTGTGTCTCTCCTATAAAAGAACTGATATGAAAATTAGAGGCAGGGTTAAAAAGTAAAAGAGAAAATAAAGCTTGCAGGATTTTGAATGTTTGGTATAATTTTGATTGTATTTTGATAGTTTATGATTTCGTTAAAAATAAATGAATGAATGAATGAATGAATGAATGAATGAATGAATAAATAAATAAATAAATAAATTAAATTTAAAGACATGATATGTATTAAACGTCAAGCTATATCACTGACGACCGATCGAATGAAAATAAAATTAATTTTAAAAATATATGAGAGAGAGAGAGAGAGAGAGAGAGAGAGAGAGAGAGAGAGAGAGAGAGAGAGAGAGAGAGAGAGAGAGAGAGAGAGAGAGAGAGAGAGACGCATTAACACATAAACGCAGAGCACACACAAACACTCACCTGTATATATTGTCCTTCGTCTGTACGTTATGAAAACCGGCTTGTTTGAAAACTAATATTACGGACATCTGCACTACACACTTAGGGATCACTGGATCAGCAGCGGCATCATCTGGGGTTTGTATTTGATTTCACGGTTAATTTGCGCGAGTTTTATGAGCAGAATCACTGGAAAGATTTCACGAGAACGACGCATTAGTCACAGATTGGCCACCATGTCGATGTGACACTCTCCGATTTCGAAATGGCAATTAGGGACACGATTTTAATGTGTCACTAGTAATAAGCAGAGATTAAATAACAACGTCTTCTGCTTACAACGGTCGCAAAAAGACTGCGTTGACTTTAATAGCACTTTCGTTGATGAATCTTCACACGCAATAATCAGTTCCCATCTGCATATTTATATTAATGTTTGGAATAAATACTCTTGTACTTTTATAATTTATAAAACCCATTGTACGGCCTTTAAAATCATATCCACTATATATATCTTCCCATACATCCACTTATCCATCTGTCATCCATCCATCCATTCATCCATCTTCATATCTATCCATACATCTATCTATTCATTTCATCATCTTTCATTGATTCGGTATCTGTATTATATTTATCATATAGACATCTAGACATAATTAGCTACGTCATTCATTTAATAAAAAATTTTCTTTCTCTCTCTCTCTCTCTCTCTCTCTCTCTCTCTCTCTCTCTCTCTCTCTCTCTCTCTCTCTCTCTCTCTCTCTCTCTCTCTATCTCTCTCTATCCTTCATATATTTTTAAGCGTTAACACCAAATACAGTTTAAATAATATAATTATTAAAATTAAAATTAAATTTGAAATTGAAATTAAAATTAAAATTAAAATTAAAATTAAACAAAACAATAAGTAACTTACAGTAAGGACTTTATTTTCATTAAATATATATTATAAATTAATAGTTAATTCACCATTTTTTTTTTCGCACAGATCTCGAACAAGGAATGTCTGATGAGCACGCTACATTAAATTATAAGAATGAGTACATTAAGTTTGGTCGAATCACTGAATAGGCACAAATTCTGAGCTCTTTTTAGAACGTGTAAGATCAGTGTACCCTTTGTAACTAATATTTTAACAGTCTAATATAAACCAGGATTACAGACTGTGTGCCCAAGGCAGGCGTACCTTAAGATTCAGTAGGTGGATGTGCGTTTAAACCTTAGTTGTTAAATGAAAGGATAATAAATAATCAATGTCTACATTAAGTGTAGGATATTGAATTAATTTCCTTTTCTTTCTAACCTTTTATTTATTTATTTGAAACAAAATTGATGAAATAAATGTGAATCAGTAATTGAACTTTTCCATCATCATCGTCATCGTTACCATCATCATCGAGATAGCATCATGAGAATCATCAATCAGTAGAGATATAAATTCTACCATTAACATGCAGAAAGCGGAGTAAAACGTGGAAGTAAAACACATTTTACAAACAGTAGAAAAGAATGGAACAACAACAACAAACACAACAACAACAACAACAACAACAATAATAATAATAATAATAATAATAATAATAATAATAATAATAATAATAATAATAATAATAATAACAGCAATGATAAATAAATAAATAAATAAATAAACAATAGTAAAAGCATACGAAAACATTCGCCAAAAAAACAACAAAAAAAAAACATTTAAAAGAGGAAAAAATTCTAAAATGAACGGAAGAGTCAGAATGCCAGAAGGAGTGAACGAAGGAATAAAAGGAAAAAAAAAGAAAGAAAAAAAGATAAATAATAAATGAAGAAAGAAGGAAAAAAGAACGAAAGAGAGAAAAAGGAAAGAGGAAATACAGCAATTTCGCTGTCTGTTCTTTCTAAAGCTCCTCCTTGCCTACAGCGCCAAGTATTTAACAAAAACGAACGAATGTTGAAACAAATAACTGAAAAAAATAAGTCAGAAAATATTAAAGAAAATTCAAAATATCGATTGTTCAAGATGGCTGACTCTCTGATGAATAATAAAAAAGAAGGAGATTACCAGTAACTCCCAAGGCTGATCGCTGAAGGAAAATGGGATTTGAAAACGATATAGCGAAAGAAATCGTAAATAACGACGGTTTGTATTTCACATAGCGTCTACAACTTCCTAGATGACACGTCCAAAGAAATAACCAGCAAAGTAACATTGATGACATTTCAGGTAATTGTTGTAAATGTTTTTTTTTTTTTTTAAATTCACACATGTTGTAGAAAGTGAATTATAAAACGAATAGTAATTTCAGGAAAAAGATCATATTTGTCATATAGTTATTTATAAAGGAATATTTCTTATAAATCCTTTAATATTATTTTTTTTTTTATTTATTTATTTATTTAATACTTTAAACCCTATTATTATCTTTCCTTCTGAACTGTGCACTTTTCACTTTCTCATCCATCTATGTCTCACTCCCATATGTATTTGCTTCTGTATCTATCCATCCATCCATCCGTCCATCCATACACCGATTCTTCTTTGTCCTTCTTAATTTCTCTTTCTTCTTTCTTTCACTCCTCTCTCTCATTTTCTAATACATTATCTGTTTCTCATTCTTTGATTCTTTGACCATCTTAATTTCTCTCTCTCTCTCTCTCTCTCTCTCTCTCTCTCTCTCTCTCTCTCTCTCTCTCTCTCTCTCTCTCTCTCTCTCTCTCTCAATCTCTCTCTCTCTCGCTCGCTCGCTCTCTCTTTTTTCTCTCTGTAATACACATATGCAGAGGCAGAAAACAAACTTATCACTTAGTCTGAAGCTAATACCTTCTCTGTGAAGTCTCCAGAGAATCGTGAATGATGAGCCCTTCTTTCAATTATTTCTTTCTGACACGAATAATAATAATTAATTCATCCCGTTTGTCCGAGATTCCATCATATAAAGATAATGATGTTGATTGGTCGCGTGTCGAAGCTATTTGATCAGACAAAAACCACTTAATGAAATATTTGTTTTATCAACATGGACAGCACCGCACATTGATAGCGTTTTCAGAACAGCGCCATTATCACTGTGGCCGAAGAAGAAGTGGAGATAGGTGTGCTGGACTTGAAGAATTTAGATGTCTAATGCATATTTGAAAACGACAATTATTATGATTGTGATGGTGATAATGATGATGTCGAGGCGATGGTGATCATATTTATTGTTGTTACATTTATTATTATTATTATGTTGTTGCTCTTGTTGTTGTCGTTACTATTATTATTATTATTAATGGTTTTAAAAAAAAAGCGCTGAAAATTCTGATTATGAAGATAGGTTTAATCGTTACGGAAGTTTCAATAAGGTGAAAATGAAGGAATCTGAGGTCACAAGAGACACATGTGTCTGATGAACAGAATGGATCAAGTTGTCGAAATTGAGAGAGAGAGAGAGAGAGAGAGAGAGAGAGAGAGAGAGAGAGAGAGAGAGAGAGAGAGAGAGAGAGAGAGAGAGAGAGAGAGAGGCTCAGACAGCAGAAATTCTAAGATTACAACCAGAAGAAACTGATGAAACGGAAAAAGTATATTTCTGTGCAAAAAAGAAGTCTTTAAATTTTTAGTTCTAGTTATTACGTCTCTTGCATTGAAATTCACTTGACATTTAAAACTACTTCAGTTTTAATTCAGTTTAAGTACGGCAGTAATTGAAATGATTAACGTCATCGAATTAAGATGTTATCAAGTTAACAGAACAGAAGAATTAGAAATGTAAGATTACATCTTCAAAAGTGTACTCTGGCTGTCAGAGCTAATTATGATAATATATTACAAAACGCATTACCTATAATAAAATTATTAATTTTTTTAAACCGTAACTATTGATCGTCATTAATTACTGCATTTGACAAATTTCTAAGTCCTTTTTTTTTTTTTTTTTTTTTTGAACCTTATATTCCTAAATGTTATTAATTAATCATTTGGGTATTTATATATGAAATTTTTCATTATATCTCTAGATATCGTGAATAAATAAATATATTCTTTATATTTAATTTATTTATTCTGTTTTATTCCTAGAAGGGTTAAACTGAATTTTGCATCTTTTTTTTTTTTTCTACTTAATTCACAAACGTTTCTTTAGTTAATGAGTAAAAATCCTTCCAAGTATCTGAATCGCTTTAATAAAACTGCACGATTTTCACGCGAATAAATACAGAGTGGCAGTCCTCTTTGTTGAAAAGCATCGCTGACCGGATAAACGTATTGACCCACAAATATTAAAACTCTAAACACGGTTAACGCGGATAAATTCGATATCCAAGACGGTAAGTGGTTATCTGATTATTTTTATTATTTGATTTTTGTATTGTAAGTTCGCCAGAGGCGTCCAATCTAAAGAAAATTACTCTTCTATGTTGTCTGTCTTCTTGCAAATGTAAAAAAATAAAAAATAAAAGAAGTGGTCTTGGCAGAGGACTAGTATCTCATCGATCATGACCATTATTATGACCAAGTCTGACTCAGTTAATTGACAGTAAAAGTAACATTAGAAAAATAAGAGACCATCCTCGGCTGTCAGCTGAATATACTTAATTAGCTGATTTTCAGTTCTCGTTACCGATGTAGAATAGACGTATAGTATTACGTATCTCTTTTGTCTTTTTGTCTCTTTCTCCATCTATTTCTGTATTATCTCTTCTGTTTGTCTGTCTGACTGTTTACCTACCTACCTACCTACCTACCTCTCTCTCTCTCTCTCTCTCTCTCTCTCTCTCTCTCTCTCTCTCTCTCTCTCTCTATATATATATATATATATATATATATATTGTCTGTCACTTTATCTCTTACTTTTTCTATCTTATGTACGATATTCATGTAATAACTAACTAACTAAATAGATACATAAATAAATAAATAAGTGAAACATGCACATACACAAGCAAACAAAAAAAAAAGATGAAGAGAAAAAATAAATAAATGAAACCAAAAGACCAAGTGATTCACGGACTGAGCAATATTTTATCATTTTAACTTCATAACAAAATATAAAATTTATTAAATCAATCTGGATTTGAACTATAACTTCTGAATGTAATTTACGAATGCTTGTTAAAAAAAAAAAAAAAAAAAAAAGATTTATTATGCCACGGTTACACTGAGGTTTTGACGATTTGCGAAGAATAAAAAAGCACGATTTAGTACACCACCAGTAAACTAGAAACATCGATAGCTCTGGAGAACTTCAGCCGTAAAGTAAAGGCCTGCAACCCTTTTTGTCGGAACATCAAAGCCCAGTTACTTCGATAATTTCGATGGATACTAAAAGCTATCGCACTGGCGAAGAAACACACTTCTGACAAACAGTCAATTAGCTAATAAGTGTCCAGTCGGCACAGATCACGTGACCGGAAGTAATGGCAAGATTAAAGTAAAGAAAACCGATTATTAATATAGTGCCGTCTATCGGACTTTATTGATATGTAACTTCAAAGAAAAGTGTAAGATTGTTAGAATTATAAGATTTTTCTTTCTTCTTAATTTCCTCATAGTTAATTTTTGTTCGTTCGTCTTAGGTGATTTATTTATAGGAGGTTATTATAAACTTCTGTTTGCATTTCAAAATTCAAGAATTTATAGCAAGACACACATATTCCAGCAATCATATACTTTTTATTATTATTGTTTTTGTAATTCAACTTAGTTTACAAGAAACTTATATTTATATAACTGTATTACTGCAATCATATATTTTTACTATCGTTATAATTATTAGTTTTTTGTAACTTCACTTAATTTAAAGATACTTACATTTATATAACTATAATACGTCAAGTGATATATTTTTATTATCTTTATAATAAATGTTGTTTTTGTAACTCTACTTAATTTACAAGAAACTTACATTTAGCAGGATTACAGCAAACATCGCAAATGGTCTTGGCCCGAGTGAAACAAACAAGACTGTGTTTGCACAAATTATTACGCTACAAATGATAACAGCAGTCTTGTTACGTTTGAACTGTACTACCCACGCCAGACATTTACTCGAACAACATTTCCTTTTCCCTATTTCCCTTCTTTATTTTTTTTTCTCCTTCCATGAACAAAAACGACACACGCAAGGTGACTGTAAGACATTTTCAATTTCCTGGAAGTGTCGATTGTATCACACCCTACAGATTTTGACAAGATTAGTTACTATGACGACCATGAATACGTGACTGGGTCACAAAAGCCTGCGGTGTCTGAACTTTCCTTATTTACATTTTCTGTATCTCTCGTTCTGCGCTAGAGTGGTGGAATGTCTGAATGATTATCTCTCTCTCTCTCTCTCTCTCTCTCTCTCTCTCTCTCTCTCTCTCTCTCTCTCTCTCTCTCTAACCGTCTATTCAAGTGTCTGTCTCTGTTTTTCAGACTATTGTTGTTGTTGTTTCGTATTTATTTATTTATTTTTGTCGTTGCTGTTGTTATGTTGGGTTTCTTCTTTGTTTTTTCTTGTTTTGTTTATTTACTTGTGCTTCATCTTTTTTTCCTTTAATATAATATTTAGCATCTTTTTCTTAATATTTATTATTCTTTTCTTGTTCGTTTTATGAATATTCAGCAAATTTAGTGAAAAATGTCGAATGCATTCCTGCTGCGTGTCAATATATCTGTCTGTTTATCTAACTAATTTATATGTCTGTCTGTCTATCTACCTGCCTATCTATCTATCTATTTGTCTGACAGTCAGTCACCTGACTGTCTGTCTCTGTCAGTCTGTCAATAGATCTGTTCATTTCTCTATCTGCATGATCATGTGTATCTATCAGCTTTTTTTTAAATTTATTTTTCAATCTCTCTGCCTATACTTTATTCTCCGTCACTGTCTCTCTGTCTGTCTGTCTGCCACTTTCTCTCTTCAACCCCTCCCTCTCTCCACCATGTTATTCCCTCCCACTATTTCATTTTTCTTCACGAACAAGCATAAAGCGTAATCAATCTCATCTCCCAAAGGAAATTTGCTGAGCCATCTACAAATGTCAAGGTATGTTTCTGAATTTCCTCTGTGGCTGCAGCGGGACACGGGACTTCTTGCGGTTTGGCCCAAGACACCGGATCAGGCTCCCGATAACGCCGTCATTTGTCTTAACATGTGACAGATAACAGATTGCGAATCTGGGCGAGTTTAATCTCTGTCTTGTAAGTCATTTCTGAGAGAAACAGTTTCAGGATCAATGACATCAATAATTTGGTGGTAGCAAGACTGCGGCTCGGAGACAAGACGCTTCGTCTGATGAGAGATTGGTCGCTGGATCAGTTCTGCCGAGATCTTCCTCTAGGGTGTTTTCCCGAGCCGTCCTGTGTCCCACGTCTCATTTGTCAGAGCAAAATAACTCATTCTGGTTATAGATAGAGATATATATTATCATGTTGATATGTAGTCAGATTTGCTCGTTTTTGTTGCGGAAGAGTGAATTTCTCTATTGTTATTATTATTATTTTATTATTATTATTATTATTATTATTATTATTATTATTATTATTATTATTATTATTATTACTGTTGTTATTGTTGTTGTTCTCAAAAACATGAGAAAAGAAAACACTAATAAGTAATATCTGTTAATAGTTTATCTGAAAATATTTACTTTCTTGTTAATGATCTCAACTGTAGTACCAGTAATAGCAGCTGCATATCAATAATTGTAGGTAGTACAAATAGCAGTAGTGTCAGTAGCAACAGTGATAATAACCATAACAATAATATCAATAATAATAATAAGAAGAAGAAGAAGAAGAAGAAGAAGAAGAAGAAGAAGAAGAAGAAGAAGAAGAAGAAGAAGAAGAAGAAGAAGAAGAAGAAGAAGAAGAAGAAGAAGAAGAAGAAGAAGAAGAATGATGATGATGAAGAAGAAGAAGATGAAGACAACGAAGACGAAGAAGAAGAATTACTGACATTGATAATGATCTGGAAATAATTCATTCCGGACAGCAAACAGTGGTAGCATGCATATTAGATTCGTTTGATGAGATTTCATCATGTCATTATTAACAAGTTTTCGAAACATCAATCGAATTTTATTTTCTTAATGATGATTTGAGAAAGGGAGGAAACACTCGGTCGCCCCGGAAAAGGCTGCTTTTACTGAGAACCACCACAGCAAGTTTTAAATAAATGTGGCTTCCCGTAAACAGGAAAACACTTACCACAGCCTTTGATAAATGAGTCGCATAAAACAGAACTGGAAACATCACAGGTTCAATTATTCTCTTTCATATTGCATAGTATGCTCATTATAAATTACCTTTGGCTGCTAAATTCATATGATCATGATCATTTTAATTAATTGTCCGATAGATGTCTATGATGATAATTATTATTTGATGGTCAGAATGATTATTTTGATAATGACAGTATAATAAGAATGATGATGATAATGATGATGATGATGATGATGATGATAAGCCTCAAATTCACTATTAAAACTACACACACAAACAAACGAATCCTTTACAAGCTTTCTTGTCTTGTCTTACACTATTTACTTTCGTTCACACTGTGAATATTAAACGCTCCAAACTGAATTTACCTCTACTCGGTCTAAATTTACGCATATTCACATCTAACAAGATGCTTATGAACGCGAAGGCTCTGTAACATTGTTAACTGAAATTGCTCTTTCTGGACAAGGAAAATCTATTTGTTGTATAAACCAGTACGTGAAGTGTGTCTGTGTCATACACTGTACAGCTCACTGTACGATGAAAGCTTTATATTGAATATATGTAACACCGCTCAGTAAATACTGAGTATTATTAACCTTATTACGGTTGTTTCTGCCATCGTTGCTGCTGTTTTCTCTATTCATATTGTTGTAGTAGTAGTAGTTTTTGTTGTTGTGGTAGCTGTAGTAGTAGTTTTAGTAGTATGTGGTGAATATAGTAGTAGTAGAAGAAGAAGAAGAAACGTCAGTCAATGTTCATATTATTCTACGATGAAAGATTTATATTAAATATATACTCAGTAAATAGAGGCTATTGAATTTGTTGTGGCTGTTGCTGTCATTGTTGCTACTGGTGTCGGTATTCTAACTGTAGTAATAGTAGTAGCAGGCGGTGGTGGTAGTAGTAATAGTATATAAAAAAGAACTGACATAATAACATAAATTAAAGGAAAAAGATCTAATATGTGCATTAATTGAAAATTAATCGATAAATATTACAATAATAATAATGATGATGATAATAATAATAATAATAATAATAATAATAATAATAATAAAAGTATTCAATACATACATTTTTTTCATGACGAACAAGTAAGCAGATGTATAAAACTCAGTTGATTAATTTTATTTTGAGAATCATTGATTTCTACAGTTTGACATTGTGTCCAGTCCTCTTTACCTCCATTCAGAAACACAAATCAGTAAATTTGTTTTCCCTTAATCGCGGCGCTTGATTATTTTTTTGTTTAATTTTCTTGTACCTTTTTCATTATTATTATTATTATTATTATTATTATTATTATTATTATTATTATTATTATTATTATTTATTTATTTATTTTTTTTATTTTGCTATACAATTCATTAAACTCGTTTTTTCTCAGGTATTGACGTCATTCCATTCGTGGAAGAACCTATCAGCAGAAATTTCTGTTTTAATTTTTTAAGTTTTCGAGAACACGGTAATTATTATGTCATCGATTTTTGTCTGTTAAAACTGTTAACAATGAATGAAATAACAAATCACTTAGACAATTTAAATGACTTCATTGAGTGGCTGACTATCTTTATTACGTTATAAAGATAAATAAATAGAGTATTACACACACACACACACACACACACACACACACCTATAATGAACGAAAGAAAGAAAGAGAGAAAGATCATTACCGTTTTCTTTCTATCTATCCTTGACGATGATCATGGTTATGATGACGTCATTTGTGGTGCTGTTATAATTAATTATGATGATCATGATGACATCAGTGATGAAGTCAACGAAGAAATTAAGTTTTTTGCGTACATCACTCAGACTAAATTTACACATAATATTTATTTACATATAAAAGGTTGCTTATAAACGCGAATGTTCTGTAATACTTAATATTAACGATTATGATGATAAGAATTAGTTTGATTATTAAATATTTCGTCCACATCACATTAAACTATCATATAATGTAAACATACAGAGTCACTTGATATACAGACATAGGTGTGTAGGTATTTTGTTTCTGTATGTAACCCAGTTATATATTCACAGTGAAAGAGAGCCTGAAAGAAGAGAGATTGAGACACAGAGAGAAAAAGGAATGAAACCGAAGGAAATACGGAGAAGACAGTGTTTTATAAACACATTCAGAGAGAGAGTGATCGAGAGACAGAGAAAGAGAGACAGATACAAAGAGAGAGACACACAAAGAAAAAGAGACAGTGACTAGAAGAGAGAGAGAGAGAGAGAGAGAGAGAGAGAGAGAGAGAGAGAGAGAGAGAGAGAGAGAGAGAGAGAGAGAGAGAGAGGGGGTATTAAAAATTATATAATAAGTTCCATTATATGAAGAAAAGAACGATATATTAAGAAAATAAAATATAAAAAATTTCAATAACCCAAGGGAAAGAATATAATTATATCTCATTCACTTGAATCTGCTGCTAGGACTCCAGCATCCAAGCCTTACATTGATCACTTTATGAATAGAAATCCTCTGCCATTTTAGTACCCGAAGCATGCAATATTATAGCTTTATAACAAACAATTTCAGCTTTTTTTTTTCTATAATATAATCAATTATAACCTTTATTAGGAATATTCTGCTACTGTATATATCGTTTGTAAAGGGAGCGATGCATCGCGGTTTCTATTCTAAATATTTAATGAAAACCTCTCGAGCTGTATTTTTATACCATTTAAGTTACATTTGTATATTGTGGTCGTATGTATACTTTCATGGGGTGATAGTATTGATATTTTTTTTCTATTTTTCTCTACACAGTTATTGACGTTCTTTCGTCATTTCTTTAAGGACTAGTGTATCTATTGCGCATTATATTAATAGCGTTATTAACATGTTTTTATGGGTTCCTTTGTTTGTTTATTTATTTATTTATTTATTCATGCATTCATTCATTTTTATATTGATTTTATATGGTTGTTTTTCTTGTTTTTTTCTTGTGCCCTTAAAGATGATTTTCAAAATAAAATGTTTATCTCAAAAGGTGCTGTATATATATATATATATATATATATATATATATGAAAATCAAATAAATAACTATGAATACAGGCAGTGAAATATAAAAATGGAAAAAGTTTAAACTGTCGTCCATCTATTCAAAGTTGTTAATCTCTGTGGTTATTCATTCGTTCTGGAACACTTATAGTGAAGAGATGAGGAGAGATTCAGGCGCCGTACTTTCCTTTAATAACCAACAACAGACGCTGATATCTGTGTAATAGTTTCAAAATAACAATGTGCATTCTGTGTGATGAAAGAAGATGATTCGAAAATACCTGGTGAGCGAAACGCACGAAAAAAAAGTAAATCATTTTAGAGCTCACGAATATGAAGAATATCGCTGATAAAGGAAGACGAATGAAGCAGAGATAACGTGTCTGTAATTCTGCATAGAAAAAAAAAGCTAGCTGGAATATACAATTTTACAGTGACTTCACAGGTTTATGATAAAGACCGCTAGGCACTTGGCGAAAAAACAATAAAGAGAAAAATAACTGGAAAATTAAGACAGTTCGACTAGATAGGGGCTGGGTGGAGAAACTGTCAAATATATTCAAAAACGGTGTGAAAGTCTACATAAAATCTCTCTCTCTCTCTCTCTCTCTCTCTCTCTCTCTCTCTCTCTCTCTCTCTCTCTCTCTCTCTCTCTCTCTCTGTCTCTCTGTGTTTATATGTCTGCCGCCGTATATTCATTAATTACCTGTATACATTTCGATACAGAATACATGGTGCAGACATAATTCAGTTAAAACGTAACGAGCCAGTGACAGACTTAAATTAGTTTCCGTCTTATGAGTTGATGCAGTTTGTTTGCTACCATCTTTCACTTCTTTAGTTATTGTTTAAGTTGCAGAACGTTAATGTATCGAGATTGCGACTTTAAAATTGAACACATTTTAACTACTTAGAATTGCTATACAACGTCAAACACTAGAATAATTACGTAATTACTTAACGCTCTTTAATCTTAAAATGATCAAACACTGTTGCAGGAAACAGGCTTTTAAACGACAAAAACGAATAAAGAAGATAATTAATTACATCATTTACATTATCGTATTAGCAAATTAAGTATTTAAGATCGTGAATGTAAAATCTTTGTAAAAAAAAGTAATCCATCAGGTACGAAGTTACTTCTATTCTCTCTTTACGTACTTTTTTTTTTTTATTATTTTTTTTTTTTCGACAACAATGAAACTTACCTGTTTGGACAAGATCCGCAGAAATACACCTGCACGTCAAGGAATCGCAGTAACCGCTAGTACGTTCCGTTTGTAAACTCCGCCACTTGTCTGTCAGCACCGCAGCAGCGAGGCGATGTTTTATAACAGAGGAAAGAACTCTATCGATTTTCGCAGAACAGCTTCGGGAACAAATCAACGCAAGCCCCTACGACTTCAAGGCAATGCAGCATTACTACCGACGTACAGGCACACATACACACAGAAATATTATTATTATTATTATGGCTAACGTTAGATGAATACCATTTGCACGTCGAAACAAATCTTGTCTTGCTGATCCGGCGTTATCTGGTCGTATTCTAAAAGAGGTCGCAGTTTAGTAGTTCATGTTGGATCAGCGCATTTCACTGTTCATCTTCAGTTGATGGATGAGATTATTTTACCATCTGAAATCTTGAAACAGCTGTGACGTGTGTTTTGTAGAAAACTGATCTTCTTTTAATCCTGTCGAGATTGAGTACCTAATTATCATCTTGTTTTCGTTGGGTTTTTTGGTTGGGTTTTTAAAAATTATTTTCTCTTCTTTCCGTATTTTTCTTCGTTTTCTGTTGCTTCGTTTTTCCTCCCTATCTTTCATAATCTGTTTTTCTCTTCTTTATTTTCTTCCATATTCTCTTTTTTTATGCTACATTTTTCTTTATTTCTTTCTTTTTTCTTCATTATTTTTCAAATGTTTTTTTCTCATCTTCTTTATCTTCTTTCTTATTTTCTCTTTTTTTTTTCATATTTTTTTCATCGTTCGTATTCTTTATTTCTCCTGAACTCATTTCTTCTTCTTCACTATCATCGTCCTCTAGATTAACTTTGACATTGATTTATTTCTCAGTAGACCCTAGAGCTATTTTCCATTCCAGACAGTGACTCTTGACTGGTTTATCAAAACCTCTGCTACTGTTTTCGTATCTGTGGAAAGGTACTTGCGACAGCTTCCTTCTTGTTAATGAACAGGAGTAGAACAGTGAACGGCGTAACAGCGTTTTCTTTCTTGTGATCAGTGTACAAATAAAAACTAAAAAATAGAAGAGAAAAGAATAGAAAAGTGAAGAACAGAAGAGAACAGCATCGAGTAGAGTACAATAATAACAATAATTTAAAAGAAAATAACCTCCACCTAGCTTTAATCCAATAATAATGAATAATGTGTTTATTCATTCTTTACAACGTTAATATTTTCCAATGTTTTTGGAACATATAAAACATGTCAAGTAACGGTTACAGCTAAAACACACAAACACACACACACACACACACACACACACAAACACACATAGATATATATAAATATATAAGAAGAAAAGCCATTCAGATGCAGTGGATAATGATTAATAGTATACACACTAACTTATCAGTACTTTTGAGTTGAAATTCTGATGACAAAGACAAACATAAATATTGTTTTTCTAATAATTTTTCACTAGTCTATGACAGTTTATTATTACCATTTTTTTAAATATTATAACAAAATCTCGAGAAATGCCTGAAAAATGAGCTGTCGCGTTTTCTACTGCTTCCAAGATATCACAGATTATAAAAGAAAAGAAGAAGAAGAAGAAACGAAAATAAAATAAAATAAAATAGTATTAATAATAATAATAATAATAATAATAACAACAACAACAACAAAATCGTTTATTTCACTACCTCATCTTTTGCACCCATTACCTGAGCCTTCCAAAGGCAATATCGCTCATTCTGTTCGACATTAGAAAGGAATAATCTAATCTATCTCTCTTTTTTCTCTTTTATTTTATTTTTTTTTTTTCTTTTGAAAACCACTGTTGCGTCTAATGATTTCAGAAATTTTTTATCGACACGTTCCGGTATTGGCAGGAAATATCTAAATTCATCGCGACTGTGTCTGCTGACGTAAATTCCTCCTAATTTAATGTAGTGACCACAATTTCTGTCGGTTAATCCCGTGCTGCTTCATTCCCGACGTCTCGTTAATTCGTTATGCTTCAAATTCTCAGTATGCTCAAATGAGCTATTTTTCAGATGCAGTTTAATGCCATTTTATGCGGAAACGAAGGTTGAAACTGTAGCCCGCTGGAAGAAAGGTTGAATTAGGAGGAGAAAGAGTGACAGTGTGTGTGTGTGTGCGTGCGAGCGTGTGAGAGAAAGAGAGAGAGGGGGAAGAGAGAGAGCAGAGTAGAGATTAGAAAGTAGAAAGTCACAGAGAGACAATGTCAGACGTAGAGAGAGAGAGAGAGAGAGAGAGAGAGAGAGAGAGAGAGAGAGAGAGAGAGAGAGAGAGAGAGAGAGAGAGAGAGAGAGAGAGAGAGAGAGAGAATGAAAGATTGCTGATATTCACTTCATTTTCCAAAACAATTATTAACAGCTTAATAAAGACACTGGGCAGACAAATGCTATTATTTACATAGTCATGATTCAAAGAAAAATGATAAGAATACTTTGTTAATTTGAAGCAGATAGCTTTTGTATTTTGAGAGAGAGAGAGAGAGAGAGAGAGAGAGAGAGAGAGAGAGAGAGAGAGAGAGAGAGAGAGAGAGAGAGAGAGAGAGAGAGAGAGAGAGAGAATGAAAGAGATTGCTGATATTCACTAACGAAAGTTTCATGAAAGAGACATGAGGAATTCTGAAAAAATAATACAGCTGTAGAAACTTTTCCAGTATTAAATACTCATATAATGAGAGATACAGAGAGAATGAGAGGGAGGCAGGGAGAGGGAGGGAGAAAGAGGGAGTGAGAGGGAGGGAGTAGTTTAATTTGAAAATACAGAAGCTATCTGCTTCAAATTAACGATACGTATTCTTATCATTTTTCTTTGAATCATGACTATTTAATAATAGCATTTGTCTGCTCAGTGTCTTTATTAAGCTGTTAATAATTGTTCTGGAAAATGAAGTGAATATCAGCGATCTTCATCCACATATCAGTGACGAAAGTTTCTCGAAAGAGACGTGAGGAATTCTGAAAAAATGACACAGCTGTAGAAACGTTTCCAGTATTAAATACTCATATAATGAATCGTGCTTTAATTTCGCGTGACATTATATTGAACTTAATATTCCTGCTGTTGCTCGAGGCAATAACGATTATTATAGATTTGTTTCTTTACTGGAATAAACGTACACGTTTTCTAACTTTACGTGTTTTTTTCTTTCAGCAATAACGGATATTTTCTTTCAGCTTTAGGATAGTTCAGAAAGTCACTTATGTCTACGTTCAATTTTTTTTTTTTTTTTTTTATTATTAATGTTTTTTTTTTTTGTTGTTGTTGTTGTTGTTGTTAATTATTTACTCATCATTTAATTATTTAATGACATAACATTATTATATTTATAAATATTTTTACTTCATTTATTTATTTAATTTGTTTAATTTATAATTTCGTTCTGAATGGAACTGATTATCAAAACGTTTTACCAGGCGTACCCGGCTTCCGTTACAGTTTGCCCAAGACGAACGTGCATTAACCTCGAAGGGACACCAAATGTGTGTGCCATAATAACCAACCAACTATTTCATTCGGCGCAAGAGCACTCCGACCTCAACCAAATTGATTTTACGAGAACTACGTTCATCGAAAACACCTGCAGTTTAATTAAACATGAACGTGAGAGGAAGCCCGCTGTTGACCAACTTTTATTACTTGGGAGAGCAGTCCTCGGTTCCTTTGTCGAGATGCAGCGAGCGTAAGATAACAGTTCGATTTATATTCCGAAACGCAATTAATGTCAGTCGTTTTAACCCGTATTGTCGCCGCGGTTGCCGTCTTCGGGCTCGTAACGTGCACAGCATTCTGCACAAGTGGCACAATGATCGGTTTCGTTTGTACAGAATGACGTTGTCGAGACGAGCTATAAATCATGGAATATCTGTTTGTTCCTCTTTCACTGGACGTGTATCTGAATTTCTTGTTCGGCTGGGGAAGAAAGAGAAAGAGTAATAATGACAAATGTCAGCGGGACTCGTTTTTTTTTCGAAGCGGAAGGGGAAGGTCGTGAAACGGTCGTAATTGTCGTTGTTAGATCATGAACAAAAAATTATGAAACGTTGAATAATAATAATAATAATAATAATAATAATAATAATAATAATAAAAAAAGAAGAAGAAGAAAATGATGATGATGACGATGATGAGGAAGCAAACGCAGATGGAACGACAAATGTTTCCGCCATCATCAACATCACATAATTTTTTTAACTATTTGAATTAATAATAATAATAATAATAATAATAATAATAATAATAATAATAATAATAATCATTATCACAATCATCACCTCAGTCATCAATGCATCATTATGATTTTAATTTATGATGTCTTAACGAAAAGTGAGACTAACGTCAACGATGCATTGCCATTGATTAACAATAATTAACCAATACTAACATAGGTTACTCTTTTTCGTTCGGCAACAAGACTTCCTCTTCCGTGCTGTCTTACAGAAATAAACCTATGGTGACCTTGATCTTATGTCGCTTTATTACAAAGCAGACTGAAACATCGCTTTCTGCTAAGTGTTTTCAAACTCGCTGTTTACATATAACGACTTGCAGCATGCAATAACACAATACTGCTTGAGCGACATTTCTATGATAAGCTGTTATCGATTCTAGGACCACAGTCCCCCCCCCCAGGACAACTCCCCTCGGATGACTGCCCCCAGAGAGCTGCCCCTGTTAACTGCTTCCCCCCATTTGTTCTTCCGGTAATGATTTTCACGCTCAACGACATATATACTTGTATAAGTACAACTTTTCTAATACTTCAAAAATAATAAACCACATTCAAAATGAAACTCAGAGTAGTCTGTCCATAGTTCTCTAGAAAAGCTTTGTATAGCAACAGTTCATTCACAAGTACAGGTTCAACTATAACCATGTATACTAAGGCACTTCTTACAAGAGTTCATTGAGACTTTTCAGTTTTCACAGTTTGATGTTGTGTGCTGTTCCACGCAATTAGTCCAGGATGTGTCGGTTTTTACGCTGCCTGACCAGTCTCAACGAACGCAATGAAGTTTCTTGGTATTTTCGACGAAGTGACTGAGGTGCTTCCCTGCCTGTCATCTGATTTATTTCCAGTTATTTAGTGCTTGTCCACACTTTAAAATATCTATAAACGTCCAGAAATTCGGACGGAAGGCACCAATGTTTGACTGGAATAGACGGTGTCACCTTCCACGAAGTTGTTAGTCCGCTGCAAATTCTCTTCCACTCGCTGATGCCTGTTCCAGATGCCAACATTGTATCGTGGATCTCTTCCGCGATCAGCTCTGCAATACTGGCGACCGATGAATTTGTCCTCAAAGTCAAAGCACTCCGGTATTGGTAGCACAGAGTCATCATCGTCAGCTTCTGATAGTGTTTAAAAAAACTGCCGTCACTTCATCCATTGGAAGGAATGCAAATGCAGCTATCTGACCGATCAGTACAGCAAACTCTTTATAAGTATTATAACGAACTGCCAGACTCATTAGAATTGAATTTGGCGCCAGATGCATTGGCTGAAATGAAAGAAGCATCCAGTCACAGGACAATTTAGCTTTACAGACATGTTGCCTTCTTCCTTCACATTCGTAAAAAATCACTGCTCTGCTGAGTTCCTTCTGTCGGACATACAAATAGTTTTCGAAGACAAGTTTTGGATGACCTCTGTCTGACTCAGTGAACTCCATCTTACAGAATATAATAGTTTTGCTACAAGGCATGACCATATATACTGTTTCATGCATGTCAGTTATAGATCACTTACCAAATCAACCGAATCTTTAGCATTTAATCAGCGTGAATTAGTAATTAGCTGACTCTAGTTCGCTTGAATGTTAGGTCATGTTTTATAATATATTTTAGCAGATCAAAGTAATCCAAATGCCTTTAATCAAGTTTAATTAGTAATTATCTGACTCTAGTTAGCTTTGACTAATTTAATGAAATTAGTAATCCAAATGCCTTTAATTGGAATTTTGCTTGAAAATCATTCTGAATGGTATATTTGAATTAAAGAAAACAAACAAACAAACAAACAAACAAACAAACAAATAAATAAATAAATAAATAAATAAATAAATAAATAAATAAATAAATAATATATATTAAATGTCTTCTTTAACCTTGCGTAAGACACAGTCCATAATTTACAAATATCTTGACTGTGCGGTTAAATAAACATGTTTTTTTTTTCCTTCTTATCCCAAACATATAACCGTTTACCGTGATAGCTGCCAGTCAGTAATGAGGTATTTGTTATAACATGAAACAAACTGACGGGCGCATCCACAAAAATTGATCCCACGAACCACGGAACACTAGTCTCCTATCCTTTAATGGTGATATGCATTTAGAAACAATAATTTGACAGTTACTGTATCGATTATACGTCACTTGTATTTCCCATCCAGCATAAAAAAAAGGAAGATGTGTTTTTCCATGTTCGTTCGCATTAAACGCTGATAGCAGTACACTGAGATTTTCGTTAGATACATTTTATATCGCGTGTGTTCGACTCGTTTTTATTAGTTGTGTCTTCGTCAGACTTTCCGTAATTTCAGACAGACAATTTACCGAAGTTTTATCGACAGACGTAAATCCAGGATAAGCAACGATGGGTGGATTAGGAGCAGAGGTGACAAGGGATGGGATTCAGGGGATTGAAGAAAAAGACGTCAGTAAAAGTTTGATGTGTAAAGAATTACTGATGTATTGAAAAAATAATCTGTGAAAAAGCAAACTGTTGTTTGTATGTGTGTGTGTGTATATATATATATATGTCAACATTAGTGAATTAGTTAATAATTAAGATTTCAAAATTTGTTCTATTATTATGTTGTTGTTGTTGTTGTTGTGGTGGTGGTTGTTGTTGTTTTAGCAGGGTTGGTAATATTTGATTAATTTTTGAAAATCTTTTCACGCCTTAGAATCACATTCTCAAGGAAAGAAAAGAAAAAAAAAAAAAAAAAAAAAAAAAGAAAAAAATTGCGGCGCCGAGTATTTCCTGGAGGAAATTGAGAAAGTCACACAGAAGGGATTCAAATTTTGAAAACGGAGCCCACTACGTAAATAAACCAGAGGTAAAGAAAAAACTGTAGACTGGAGGCTAAACTGACGATGTTATTTAAATCATTCAATCACTCACACTTTTAAACCACAAACACAAAACACACACACAGCCATGCACACACACACACACACACACACATACACACACTCATTATTACTATCTTTTTCACCCCTTTTCCTTACGCACGCACCGAATCTTATGCATGCACACCCAATTTCTACAGCTCAAACAAAAATATTGATTATTACAAACACATAACACATACTCTAAAACATACGCATTCTATTGTGACAAACACATTTACATTCGCACGCACACGCACTCACTCACACGTACACACATACGGTAGACACGTATCCACGCATATTGCTCATTTAAACACACACACACACACACACACACACACACACATACTCTATTCTTCTTTCTTTTCTACTGTTTTTCTTTGCATTTAATGAAGTAAATTAGATAATAATGTACAGACTATACCTCGTGTTCATTTCTTAACAACACCATAAAGGTAAGTATTAATGAAATCTAAATGCAGGTAAAGGTAACTTTTTTGTTTGTTGTTGTTGTTGTAATGCAAGTAGCCATTCCATACGAAGCAGCAAGGCCACTTTTACTTCCTGATTAACAAATAATTAATACACACCTCCCAGGATTCTCGCTAATTAATTCAGATGGATAATTAGTAAAAGTATGTTATTAAAGTACCCACTGCTTCAACAGTGACGTGCACGACAACAAAGAACTAATCAGTTTTATATAACACGTGACAAAAACACACACACACACACACAGCACACGCACACACACACATACAAATGAACTTGAAATGTTTTAGATGTAACGAAGGTACATTATTTATAATATAAAGACGATGAGGATGTTGATGACAATTAGTAGTGGTAGCAGTAGTAGCAGCACTGCATGTAGTATATTATATTACATTGTATTATATATATTATATTATATTAGAAGAAAATAAAATAAATGAAAGAAAGAAATATGGAAGGAGAAAGTAAGAAATAAAAAGGAATACAATAAACAACAGAGAAAAATTAAGACGTGGGGTAAATTGTGTATTTAAATAACAATAACACTGAACATTAGAGGAACATCAGTAGAATTAACAGAAGTATTTGTGATTATATATATATACAATTAAATTAGATACCATGTTTTTTATATTTGCGACAACAGAGGTGAAAAGTTTAATCATAATTAATTAATCAGTTGATGAACGGTTTAGATTGCTGTTTTGTTTATTTATATTCACGAAACATGCGTGCGTGCAAGCATAATGACATCCTTATAGAAAATGTAAAGGCAATAATAATAATAATAATAATAATAATAATAATAATAATAATAATAATAATATTAATAATAATAAAATAGATTAATTAATCACAGTAGTATTTTTCTTTACCTGTAGTTTTAATGTTAAATAAATAAATTAATTTATCAACATTGATGTTAATTGTAATGTCATCACAGGGCGACAACAACAACAAACCAAAATAACAACAATAAAAAATAAATACAACAACAACAACAACAACAACAACAACAAAAATAACAATAATAATAATCACTAACCCGGATAAATCCGTAGAGAAATGATGCTTCGCTATGTTTTACTTATTAATCCTTATTTTCATGTGAAATATTTAATACACCGTTTTCATTAAATTCACGTGATGGATTTGCTATTCCACACAAAAGCGATAACGGCATGTCAACAACACACGGACGGCAACAAAGACATGACGTCAACAATTGTTTGACGTCATCAGTGGTATACATGTATTTCTGAAACTTGATTGTTTGGGTTACACATTGCCGGAGGAAACAAGATGATATTAATACATCAAAAAAGGTAATGTCGTCTTTTGTGAATTTCAGATCTGTAGTAGTAGTAATAATAGTAGTAGTAGTAGCAGCAGTAGTAGTAGTAGCAGTAATAGAAGTAGTAATCTCAAAGCTCACGTTATTTTTGTTGGTAACTTCATTTTGAGGATTTGCTTTCTTTTGTTATAACATTGACTCATTATTATTATTTTTATTAGTGATTGTGGTAGCAGTAGCAGTAATAGTAGTAGTAGCATTTGTTGTTGAAGTAATAGTTGTAGTAATAAAATAATGGTTCTACTAATAGTAGTAATAGCAGTAATAAATGATGTTGATGTTGTTGTTATGGTGGTGGTGGTAGTAGTGACTGATTATTATTAATAGTAATAGTAATATTTGTTGTTGTAATAAAAATAATATTTTACTAATAGTAGTAATAGTTGTAATACAGTAGTAATAGTAGCGATGGTGGTAACATTAGTGGTTAATATTATTACTATCAGCAGAATCAAAAAACATATTATAGTATTGTAGATGTGAGTGCGCGTATGCGTCCCCTATCTGTGTGTGTGTGTGTGTGTATGCCGGTGTGGGTATATGTATGTGTTTGTTTGTGTAAAACTCTATCATGCATTCGGAAAGAATGAGTGCATTATACATAGTAACTGTTATTCAAGTCTGCATACATCAGTGAGCTTTAAATCATAATAAAAACATTCAATAGAGAAAAATATCGTTGTCCACATACACACGTATTTCAGATCGAAGTCTTAGCAATTCACCATCCACCAGAGAGTCAAAGGTCAGCTTTAAGACAACGAGTTCGCGCAATATGTGAATTGTAAGCCCTGGGGGAGAGGGAGTGATTTGTTAGGACGATGCCTCGCTTCTCAAAAGTGCGCATTAGGTTAGTCCAAAGTCTCTCTCGATGCTTTGCAAGACAAATTGGCGAGCGCCTCCGAGACTGAAGTATTTGGCAAAGACTAATCCAAGACGTTGTGGCCGTTGGAGCGTAATCAGACGCCCTTCCGCAGTGAGAAATATTACATTTAGACAATCGGGTTAAAGCATGTCCACTTGTCTCAGTTTGACTGTATACAGTGGCTGCATTGCTTTTCATGGTAACAAAAGAAACAAACCAAAAAAAAAAAAAAAACGAATGAAAAGAAGAAGAAAAAGATAAGGATTATTATTATGATGATAACAACGATAACGGTGATAATGATAAAAAATTTTAAAAAATTAAAAAATTAAAAAGATTTCGGTTACTTTCTTGTTCACGTTGATATAACTAGTCTGTTTTAAAAATCGAACTTCATATTGTTTGGCAAATTGTGAATTTTTAATATGATATATTTTAAGCTACTCAAGGGTTTCGAGCAACTTATACTGATATTAATGATGTAATGTACACAACCTCTTTGTTAATTATATAATACTGCTCTACATATTTCTCACGTTGTTTCTCACTGTACAGTATAGTTATTATACTACAGGCTAGCGCTGATGAATCAATAATGTATTCTAAACTATTCTAGTAAATTTACAAATTTCCAGTAATCTTTGCTTATACGTATAATTATGGAGGCTGTTCCGACTTACATAAACTTCAGTAAATCGGAACCTGTTCTTAACATGCGCATTCTTTGTAATAGTAATAGTGATAGTAGTAGTAGTAATAATATTAGCAATAGCAGTAGTAGCAGTAATATTAATAGTATGAGAAGTAGCAGCTGCTGGTATTATAGTAGGACAGTAGAAGCAGTAATGGTAGACGTACTAGTAGTTATACTAGTAGTAGTAGTAGTAGTAGTACTAGTAGTATTAATAATAGTAGTAGTAGTGGTAACAGGGCAACAGTATTAACAGTATTGATAGTAGTGTATGTAGTAGTAATGCTTTCTGCCGTCACACTAACAGTAAAGAGTGACATTATTACAAGGAACAGCACTGACATTTGAAACTGTAAGGGATCATTTGTTCTACTGAATTTTTAAAAAGACAATTAAATGTATCTAGCATCTGCTACGGCGGCGGCGGCAGTGCCAGTAACATCTGCATTAACCGCAGTTGCAGACTGTTTTATTTAATTTTGTTTCATGTAATTTCGATATTTACTGCGTCGAGCGAGCATTCCTCGGCCAAACGAAATCTGAAACGAACAGTCGATGCAAGTCAAAGACTTTATTACACTATCCGCTCACCGTACAGACCAATACGAAATCAGATTATATATCATTTAGGTGCCATAATAATTTGCAGTCATTCATGCACGGAGAAGTGACATTAGCCTGGATTAGTTTCCGACTCGCTCGTAAATTGCCCAGGCTGATAGACCGTAATTGCACTCGCCAAATATATTTACTGAGTTTAACGGCACGCGTCGGAAAATGAAATTTTTACCAATATCGATAATGGTTCTAAAGACGTTTTACCTTACGTGTCTGAACTAACGCACGTATATCTGTGGTTGGGTGTGAACAGTGACTACTGGGAGGTGGGAAAACGGTTGATTCTGAAGCAGTTTAATCGTATTACAAGGTTATTTCATAGATTGCAAATTCTCGCTTGACGGGACCCAACTCAAGATGGCGGTGGCGGAGGGAAATGAAATGAGTTCGCGAAGTCGAGCACTTTGATGGCGCAAATGTGACTTCCCGGCATAAACCCTTTTAAAGAATTCTTAATGGACAAACTCCGAGACACTCTTTAAGCCTCGTTAGGAGACAGCGCAAACAATTATCCAAGTGGCCGAGCGGGCAGCAACGACATTTGATCCACGGGCACTCGAGAGAGAGACTTTCATTTCGTTTCGTATCAAGCCGAATTATTGAATTTCTCTTGCTCCCGAGGTTTAAGTCTGTGAGCGGTACGCTACTTGATAAAAGCTCAAATTTGAGTTCAAGTGCCAGAGCGAACTATATGGAAAATCATTAGTGGTAATAACGATATTGGCCGTGATCGGATTTGAGTTACTGGGGCTTAGGTCAATGAGTATTTTAAAGTTACTGCTTCGAACTCTTGTGTGAGCTTACGCAAATATTGGAATTAAACATTCCGTTCTTGTTTCTCATATCCTTTTTCTTTTCCTTTTCTTTCTTTCTTTCTTTTTTTTTTTTTATTCTACTAATTTATAAAATTAAGCTCATTCTATACCGTTTCAGATAATTTTTTTCCCGAAGAAGCTTTCTAAAATATTTGTTCTGAACGTGTTTATGTGCAAAGATGCCTGTAAACCTAACCTAATTACAGAAGTACAGAATCTGATAGCATAATTATGCAAAGAAAAACGTACTAAAAAAGAAAAAAAAAGAAGAGAAATGTCATGTTCGTTAAATTATGATCTTGCTATCTGTTTCTGTATCTTTTACTTTATTTTATTTTAATTTAGCAGATTCTTGGTCCAAACGCTTCTTGCCTCTGAGCTTCTCTGAGTGTTTCTCTCTACGTGATTCTTCTTCAGTCTTCGACTCTTTCCGTCTATTATGTATCTGCATGTGAGTGTTTTCTTTCTGTGCTTCTTCTCTCCACTTCATTTCCATCCTGTTTCTGTTTTTCTTCAATCCTTCTCTTTTCAACCATTTTGATGATTTACGTAATACACGAAATAACTGTTGATGCTTTATGAAGACTATAGAGCATTGCCCGTCATTTTCGTTTGCTAAATATAACAACAACAACAACAAAAACAACAACAACAACAACAACAATAATAATAATAATAATAGTAATAATAATCATCATCATCAACATCATCATCTTCATTACATTCACCATCATCATCGAAACAGTAATATAAAACAAAATTGTTGTAACTATCTCTGGCTATTGTCTGTGATATACGAGATGTCTGGTTACCATGGTTCCAGACTAGAATACGAATTTAATATAACAGAATTAAAATGTTATATGACTTTGTGAGTAAAATATTGTCTTATTACCATTAATACAGGAATAATGGTCATCACGTCTTCAGCGTCATCATCACAATCGCATCATTGTCATCGTCACAAGAATATAATTTTGATGCAAATTTAACAGGAGGAGAATTAGAATTTCAGATTGTCTCAGAAATGTGAAATATTAAATTTTATCCCGAGAATAGACATGTAGACGTTATTTCATTATTTCCTTTAGTTTCGACATTGAAACTAATAAGAACTTTATATAATCGACAACATTTAATATCATCATTATCATCCAGGAAACACGATTTCATTAGCGTTTTTGCATAAACATAATCATCATCGTAACCATCATCATCATCATCATCATCGTCACTTCCTTCAACTTCAACTTGGAAACTTTTGCTGTCAGCATCTTCATAACTTTCGTTATAACTTCCATCATCACCGTCGTCACTATTGTCATGCCATCATCGTCGGCATCAACTTCGCATATGCATCATAACTTTTCAGCAGGTATTGTCATTCAATAATTGGAAAAATTATTATTATTATTATTATTATTATTATTATTATTATTGTTGTTGTTGTTGTCGTTGTTGTTTATGTTGTTGTTGTTGCTGGTGGGGTGGTGGTGGTGGTGGTGGTGGTGATGATGATGATGTTGTTGTTGTTAGTTATCAGGCAATATGCACAAAATAAAAGATTATTCTTTTCTAAGAATTTTTTTTTTCTCCATTGTTTTGTACCACGCAGTACAGAATCCCATACTAGCTTTCTTACACCTCCATAACGAACCATTTCAGAAAAATAATAATAATAATAAGAAGAAGAAGAAGAAGAAGAAGAAGAAGAAGAAGAAGAAGAAGAAGAAGAAGAAGAAGAAGAAGAAAAAAAAGAACGTGGTGGAGGAGGAGAAGAAAAAGTCGAATAATAAGAAAAAGAACAACAACAACAACAGCAACAACAAGACCAAAACTAATTGCGACAACAACCACAGAAGT
Source organism: Chrysomallon squamiferum (assembly GCA_012295275.1). NCBI lineage: Eukaryota > Metazoa > Mollusca > Gastropoda > Neomphalida > Peltospiridae > Chrysomallon > Chrysomallon squamiferum. Next base: position 15,148,154 of record CM022667.1, on the reverse strand, counting down.
CCTTGGAGGGTACTTCATAAAATCAAAATGAACAAATGAACAATTTAAAGCGAGGAAATAAATGACTTAAATTAACGTCTGCGGCTACTGCTTGCAGCCAGACGGAATAACGAATGTTGGTTTTCGAATTATAATCACATACTTACAAAACAGCAAGCGATTGTCTTTACTTACTGGTTTGACCCCAAATCTCAGACTGTTGCTCATAAACTATTAACAGTCAGAGCTATATTTTACTCCCCGCCAAACGACAGTCAAGGAAGCTGTGATGGATTACGCAGGAAAGGTTTTATAATTGAGACTTCGGATGAAGTCTTAAGTTCTAGCGAGTGAGCGAGTGATGTTATTTCTATTGTTTTGTCACTTGAATTAATGACCGGGATTAAAAAAGGGATTAATTTTTGTATCTGATTCCTCATATGATTGTTGTTGTTGTTGTTATTATTATTATTATTATTATTATTATTATTATTATTATTATTATTATTATTATTATTATTATCATTATCATATTATTATTATTAGTAGTAGTAGTAGTAGTAGTAGTTGTAGTAGTGTTAGTGTTAATAGTAATAATAGTAGAAGATGTAGTAGTAGTTAAATATTTATTTAGATTTTTTTTAAAATTTGTACAATCATTATCGTCATTATTTCGAAATATTTATATATGTATGCTGTGACGGTTATCAAATTCGATTCTGTGTTCAGACTTGGTGTGATAAACTATTTGCTACACAGTAAAGAATTAAGTAATAGTCTTAAACTTCATAAATCATCGCTGAAAAAGAACCAATTGTCGGATTCGACCCAAGCATCCCCATTTATAATGTTGATGATATAAACTCTTAGCTGTTAGTCTTGATCAATCGATCATTAGAAGAAATAAAATGCCGCTGAAGTAATATCGTGTAATGTTACCAATTAGCGACAAAAATGTGTAGTTCACATATTCATTTCACTAACGCGAGCTACGGTTTCGTGTTACTAGTTGTAATGGGAAATATGATCTTAGACGAACTGATGGAGACTGAACCTATGACGTACTGCGTTTCGGGAGAGCACTTTTATATCTCGCTCTTTGATATATTTATTGTTGTTGCTGTTGCTGCTGTTGTTATTTTATTATATATATATATATTAGTTCTTATTTATTTATTTATTTATTGTTTGCTTATTTTTCATTTGAGGTTTGTGAGTGTGGATATAAACGCAGTGTTGTTGTTATTACTATACTACTACTACTATTCTGCTTCTTCTTCTTCTTCTTCTTCTTCTTCTTCTTCTTCTTATTATTATTATTATTATTAATATTATTATTATTAGTATTATTATTATTATCATCATCATCATCATCATCATTATCATTATTTATGTTTATATTTTTAATATATCAAACCAGACTTCAGCCTATTTTTTACGGGAGCCATCAATTGAAATAACGACTTTGGTATGACAAAACCATACAGTGACATTCAACATTTTCACAGCGTTTATTGAATATTTATAACTGCTCGGTTTCTGGGCCGATATTCGCTGGCAAGATGTTGAAGCGAGCTGAATCTGAACAGTTAAATCGCTGGCTTAGTGGGTCAAACAAACTGTCCGTTTTGATTATTTCTCATTTCAGACTGTACCCTTGCATGACACACGAAAGGTCATGGTTAGTTAAGATTCACGTATACTGTATTTCGTGCTGTTAATGATGTAACAACAACCCGTCGGGGGTCTTAATTCACTTTATCCTTATATATTTTCATTTTAACAAAGAAGCGAAACAAATGTTCGTTGTTTCAGTTCCAATCCTTTCTGAATAAATTTCTCCTGAGAAAAGACTATCACAGTATATAAATAATGATTGATAACCGTAAGAATAAATGTATCGGGCGGAACTCAAGTCTGCGATATTCCGTTCAGAGGGGAAATTTATTATATGTTTCTGTAATAAAATACACAAAGACAACAAATTTCAATCTGACGTTATACATTTTCTTATATCACTAAATTTATTGTTTCTTCTTGTTCTGTTCTTCATCTTTAGTAAATGTGTTTCAAGAAATCATTTTTTATTAAAGCTCACTTTACGAGAGCAAACATTTATTTAACTTACAGAATTATTAACAGATTATTCTCTAATTTTGATTCATATCCGTAAATAGATACATAATCCGGGCCATTGCGAATTGATCGGTCGGTAATATTCGCCAATAGCATAATTTTCGGAGGTCCTCGTTATTCCGACGAAAATTGGCTCCGTCCTTCGTACGTTTTCGCTGAAGGGTGGTTTGTTAATTGGTTTTTACACTCGAAGACTTTGCTGAAGTTTTTCGTTAATAAGGCTTAAAGGAATCAATGAGCAGCAATTCCAGAATAAATTCGTATGAAAACGAACATTTTTGCCGCATCAACTTTCATCAATGCGGTGTAAAATTAAGCTGATATATCGTTATTTTGAATAAGAGAATTCATTAAACACGTCTCTTGCAAGTAATTAAAATTATTGTACAGCATTGCTGCTGCTGTGGATGCTGCTGCCGCTTGTACTACTACTACTACTACTACTACTATTATTACTACTACTACTGTAATAAATAGTATTAGTAGCAGCTGTAGTACTAGAACTACCATTACTGTTCTACTGCTATCACTACTGTTGATATTACTACGACTATTGTTATTATTATTGTTGTTATTGTATTTTGTGTTATAGATATATATATATATATATATATATATATATATACATACAGGGTGGTCCAAAAGTAGGTTTACAGTTATTATGTAGGCAATTTATTTTAAAATATAAGCATGTTTCAAGCATTAAACAGAAAATGTTTAATCTCTCAGGTGCTAAAAATGTCCTCCTTCAACATTGCAACATTCTTCAAACCTTCCCGGGACGTTCTGACACACAGTGCAAGTAACTTCAGGCATATAAACGATAGTTTAATAACTGTAAACCTACTTTTGGGCCACCCTGTATATATGTCTATATATATATATATATATACAAAAAAGAAAATTAATTACGCCGAGCTATGTTAAACCCTACGTGATGCACGCACATATATCTACATAAATGTATATAAATATATATATTGATTTTTAAATCAAAATTCCACCATGCACTTCAGAGCTCCACACTTTCGCGCTAATGCAATCAGACAATGGCTGAAAGCGACATCGGTTGAAAATAAAAGAGATTTGTACGCGCTGAGTATTTCGCTCAGAAACATACGCTTTTATCAAAGACGACTCTGTTAGACTTCGGTGATTAAATTTACAGTTTTCGCCACGAGCGCTTCAGAAATAAACCCGAACCAATAAACGATTCAAATTTCTCTGTCGCCTGAAGCAGTTTTCACGGTTATGAACGCTGTCGAGATGCGAGATGAACTCCTTGTTTCGTACCGCCACAAGACATTAAATAGTTTCAGAGGCTGGTGAGTGTTGACATAAACGTGGTAACGTAATTTAATGAAATATGTTTGATTTCTGTATCACTGCCGGGGCCAGTGTCTAAAGTATTTAAAGAAAAAGAAAATCAATTCAGACGTATGTATGTACTCTTCATATACTTGCATGTATTCAAACATCTCATAGACCCACATCTCTGTCTGTCTCTGACTGTCCTCTTTCTTTCTCTCTCTCTCTCTCTCTCTCTCTCTCTCTCTCTCTCTCTCTCTCTCTCTCTCTCTCTCTCTCTCTCTCTCTCTTTCTCTCTCTCTCGCTCTTTCTATCTATTGCTGTCTTTCTATGACTGTATTCTCTCTCTCTCTCTCTCTCTCTCTCTCTCTCTCTCTCTCTCTCTCTCTCTCTCTCTCTCTCTCTCTCTCTATTTGTCTCTGTTTTTGTTTCTATATGTAACTCTTTCTCAGATGCCGTCTCTTGTTCAGTGTTTCGTTCTGTCTGCCTTTTATTTATTTCATCCTCGCTCTTTTATTGCCTTCTTCACCTCTCAAACATATTACAGACTTTTTCTCTTTGTGCACCCGAGTACATGTGTACTGAAAAGAATTTAACAATACTCGATCAGCTGAAAATAAATTCAGGTTAAAAATATATATAGATAGATAGATAGATAGATAGATAGATAGATAGATAAAAGAGACACAAAGATCATTAAAAAATAAATTTAAAAAATCTTCTTTTTTTGTTCTTTTTTTTTTTTTTTTTTCGTCTTTAAACACGACCAAAACCTTTCCATAATGATCTTTCTCGACGAAAAAAGTTAAAGTACGGCAGACATTTTTGCCATTAATTACCTGTAAAAAACCCATTTAAAAACAAAAAAAAATATGAAAAAAAAAAGACATCTGTCTAACAGTCTGACGCAGCAAGAACAAAGATCAGGTAAAACAAAAAAAATGAATTAAAAATTAAAACCGTATATTCAGTACGTTCCGTAATTTAGTAAAACCCCGCAGTACGTGCAAAATTGACAGCTGTTAGTCTCTTCATGCCACCGAAACGAAATCGATATTTTTCTCACTGACTAGTGAGCAGCAATGCTGACATAATTTACGACTACAACATCTCTAGACTTAGTCAAAGTCACGGTTTTGGAGGAAGCTATTAACAAAAGTTATCACTTTCACGCGTCCTTTTACGACATTCCAATGGCTGTACACGTACTTCTGATATGTGACGTACTTCCGGTCTGAGGCGAGAATGTTCTTCTTACTTCACTAAATTTATTATGTCTTCCTGTTCTCTTCTTCATCTTCGGTAAATGTGTTTTTAGATTTGATGAATGAATGTTTTTCTTATATATATATATATATAAGAATGTATTGTGTGTATGTATGTTTTTTCATTCATCAGCTTTTTCATCATCGTCTTCTTCTTCTTCTTCCTCTTTATTTGGATTGACATCAGCTATAAGTCTCCAACTGTGTCTAAAGGAATGCCATCAGCTCTTCCCCCACAAACCCTAGCAGATAATTATACTGAATTAATGAACTGGTCAATGAACGAATTAATTAATTAACTGATATTTATTTAGCAAAATATGAATATGTTTTATTAAAATCTGTATTAGTTGCGAATACATACATACATACATACACACACACACACACACACACACACACACACACACACACACACACACACACATATATATACATACATCCATACATACATACATAAATAAATAAATAAATAAATAATGAAAAACAAAATAAGTATTTTATTTTATTTATTTATTTATTTATTTATTTATTTTTTATTTTTTATTCATTTTTCCACAAATAAGAAATACACTAACTATGGATAGAAAATCGCAAATATCTTGGATTTGTTTTATTGTTGTCGTTGTTAGTTTGTGTTTGTTTGTTTGTTTTTGTGTTTTTTGTTTTTCTATTTTCTATTTTTCTATTTTTTTTTTTGTTTTAAATTTTATTTTTTTTTTTTTTTATTATTTTGTATTATGTGTGTGCTTTTGTAGACAACTGTTCACTGGAAAACAAAATATCTTGCTGGCATTTGAGAAGATTTGATCCTGCCATCCTCAACGCTTCAGGCTTGGTGTCTAACCATCGAGCTACACACCATTAACCCAGATAAATTTATATCAGTTCCTTAAGTTATATACGGAATATGTGTCGTATGTGTCGTTGTTGGTTAAGTTAAATCATTGTAATCCCTGAGGATACAGATGTAACAATTCTCCTTGTAATCGATTTTAGCTCTGTAAGTCTCGATAGGCCACCTACATGAACCAACAGTAGTTAGAAAAAAAATAAAAAATAAAATAAAATAAAAAATAAAAAAACAAAAAACGACAGATACGAAGTATAGCCATTTTCGACAAGAATATTAACAATTATGCAAAGTTATCGTTTCGTCTTATAGAAATGTCAATAAGGAATTTAATATTTTTCTGAAACAATTTTTTTTTCTTCTCGAAATTATCTCAGATTATATGAATTTTGATTTTATTATCAATTAATATATATATATAATAAAATCAAAATTCATATATAACTTAACAAAGACTTAACAATTAATAAAAATTATTATTATTATTATTATTATTATTATTATTATTATTATTATTATTATTATTATATTTTAAAGAATCTGATGATGGCCTTTTTAATGTAGAAAAAGATGGAACAAGAGATGAAATGTTTGTTAGTGAATCGATTAACCCATTAATATTCTTTGTTAAATTATTTTTCTTATTCTGTATTAACTAATTCAGAAAGTTTAATGATTCTATACGTCACCGCTGTATGTCAGTATATTAATATGTAAATAATGTTACTGAAGATTTGCTCTTTAACTTAAAATTAATTTGTGACATACACACACACATCCATCCATCCATCCATATATTTATATATATATATGGCAATGATTTTAGTTAACCAATATCGACACATAAGACATATATTCGGTATAGTTTACTTAAGGAACTGATATAAATTTATTTGGGTTAATGGTGTGTAGCTCTATGGTTAGACACCTCGTCTGAAGCGTCAAGGATGGCAGGATCAAACCTTCTCAAATGCAAGTAACTATTTTCCGTTCCAGAGAATGGTTGTCTACAAAAACACATACATAATAAAAAATACAATAAAAAAAAATAATAATAATTATAATAATAATACAAAAATAAATAAACAATACAAAAAGAAACAAAAAACAAACATATATATATATATATATATAGATAGATAGATAGAGAGAGAGAGAGATACATAGATAGATAGATTTTATTTAATTTCATATGCTACAACCGATCAGTATACTAACATGTAAGTCCAATCAGTAAATGTGATCGTATATTGACTCATTTTCTCCGATTTATTATTTAAAAGAGAATTAAGCGATGACATCCTAATAATTTTCTCCGAGTACTTTAGCAGTTTTTAATCATTTGATCTGCTACGGCCGATTAACATATTAACATTTAAGTACAGTGAATATATAAAATATCTAGCAAATTATTTTGCTTTACTATTTCATAAGGAATCAAGCCACTATTACTTTTTCTTTAATTCTATATCATCTACGTCAGATATTTAATAATTTTACATATTTCAACTGATCAGTATATCAACATGTAAGTACATTTGTTAGAAAAAATATGTGTTAAATGTAATCATCATATGTTGGCTCATTTGGTTTTATTTCATTTCAAAAAGATTCAAACTGTTTTTAATTCTAAATCCTCTTACAGAACTTGTTTTCTTTTTTCTTTTTTCTTTTTTTACTACAGCAGATCAGTATATTAGTACATAAATACAAAGTAAATTTACAAAATGTCTGATATGTGACAATATGTCTTACCTTATTTACTTTGACTTCTTCTTTGTGAGAAGAGAAAACTATCAAAGAAAACTGCTTCACTGAATTTAACAATTTTAAATACTTCAGTAGATCGATATTTTAACCAGATACAAAATAATAGTTTATGCAAAACACGTGGAAGGTGATAAACTCTTTTATTATCTCATTTATTTTGATTTACTCATTTTAGAAAGAGTTATCCATCAAACGGATTTTTTCTCCTTAATTGTTTTTATAGTATGTACTTCAGAAGGTAATACAGTTTTATACGCCACTGATATCGATATATTAATATGATAGGAAAAGTAATACGTACAAAATGCATGGTAAGTGTTATAATCATGTTAACTAATTAGTATGCTCTGTAATCTTAAACCTTCGTATGCTTTTCGCTTTCTACTTAACAACACATTTGACAGTTTATGTTTCATGAATGTATGTGTGTGTGTGTGTGTACACACGCACTTAAAAATATATGAGGCCATCCATTAAGCTTTATTTTTCGCCAAGAGTAGGGACAATGCTTGTTTAGCCTTTAACAATTACAAGAAATCTAAATATGGAAATACCGATGTGTCAAGAATTTCCGATTCTATAATTAGTTTGTCATTTGCAGCCGGCTATATCCCTGATGATTCTGATGTGAATTTCGGAGTCCTTTAACAAAACCGGAAGTGTTATATGATATTCTTTTGGTTATGTTTCTGCCATAACCGTAGACCGCATCTAAAACTCATTAACAAACCCTATCGGTTTCTTAACTGAAACACGTTTAAAACAGCAGATCCACTGGGGAATAATTTTGTCATCCAGTGCAAGTGAATTACCATTTGTGGACCTAAATATGTTTGATATTTGTTTGTGGCGAGGAGTCTTTATTAATAATTAGTTATAAAAATGCAATGAAAAGATGGCAACAGAGAAACACACAACGAAAGGAAAAAGACGGAAAAATGTAAGGAAGGGAAAAGAGAGAGATGAAAACGTAATAAAAAGACAGAGAAAGAGAGAGAGAGAGAGAGAGAGAGAGAGAGAGAGAGAGAGAGAGAGAGAGAGAGAGAGAGAGAGAGAGAGAGAGGATAAATTATATTAACCAGCTGTTGAAAGGAACCGTCAAGTGATTTTTATTTTTTTCATTCGATTGTCGAAAACAAAGTTTTAAAAAAAAATGTATTTTAAGTCTTTCTTGACATGTTGATTTAAACCACCATAGACTAATTTACTCCCAAAGCTAATATCTCTGCTATTTTAATTTTATTTCACTCGCTGAAGGCTGTATTTTTTTCTCTCTCTCTTTTTCTTTCACTGGAAATTGCACATAAATTCAAATGACATGTGCTATGATAAAAAAATAGGAGAGAAACAGAAAAAGGCTAAGGTTTTAAAATTGCACAAAACTAACATAATCTTATTTTAGTTTTTTATTTCTCAAATTCTTTCTAAAGCTCATTTCTCTTTCTTTTGAAACTCATTCTCACTTCTATTAAGGACACGTCCATGTTTCTTCCAGAGTTCGTTTCTGCGTATTGATTGTAGGAAGTGAAAGGTTTGCCAGAGGCAATGAAATGATTGTTAGACCTCTGTTTACATTGCTTCAGACCACTGTTAGTCATTAGATAATCATGGACTGGCGATAAGATGGATTTAAGAAAACACTTGAGTGTGTAATTGCTAAAAGTATTACTTGGTGAAGACGGTAAACCATTATACCCTTCAGCTAGCAAGCTGGTGGGCAGAGGAAAAAGAAACAAAACAAAATTGCATTGTCTGATTACATGTCTGGCCACAAATCGAGATGTGTCTTAATGGTGTAATGTTTGCTCCAAGTGCTGAGGACTTCTGGATCGATTCGCGTCAACAAACTTATTAGGTTATTTCCTGTTTCTGTTAGTTTTCTTTGATTGGTTTGTTCTCAGAAATACAGAAAAATGTGTTGAAACTTAAAATAAAACTTGCTGCTGATTAGTACCCTAGTGCATCAGACAAATTGCTTTGATGCTGGTACGAACAACTTGTTGAAATACACATTATATATATTCCAGTAAGTATAAACTCCAGGGCACAATAAAGAATGGCTATAAAAGAGTAAGCCTGAGATGACGAGAGAATGTTTCCATTTCGCCTTACTACGAGATACGCTGAAAGAAATATGAAAATTTAAATTAAGGGTTTTCTACAATTATTATTTTCATTTTGTATTATCAGTAAAGGCAGGGGTTAATGGAAAACATAATTAAAATATCACAATTTTAGAGGAAAAAATAAAAAAATAAAAAAATAAAAAAGAATCGGGAGAATACTATTGTGAGTATACAAATTTATGAATTTCAGGATAAAGAAAAAAAAAATACCAAAAAAAACCACACAGGATGGCGTATGCTCACGCAATTTCCGCCCCTCCATTGGAACCTACATATAAAGCATGACCAATCCATCAAACATCAGACAAAATAAAATATAAAACACCAACAACGGAAACCCACTTGAAACCAAAAAATGAAAAAAAAAAAAAAAAAAAAAAAAAAAAACCCAAAAAAAAAAGAAAAAAGAAAAGACATATGCGGTTTTAGTATATCGATTTTACAGAACATACACAATAAATAAACTGAAAGAAAATTATACATTATCCTTGAATAATAGCATTGGATGTTCCGATCCCATGGCACTTTCTATTTCTTTCTTTTTTTTTTTTTTTTCCAGAAAAACATTAAGCTTGGCGGAAGCAAAAAAAAGCCTAGCTTTTATTACGGATCGACGTACGAACGTATACAAACATGTTTAATGAAGCCAGGAGATTTTTCTACCGTATAATTATCGACATGAGAGTTGTAGTACTAATGACGCACTAATTGACTGGTTTTTGCCGGTGGTTTTTGTAAGTTTATGTATGTACATCGCGTAGTGATTAACAGGGCTCAGTGTAATTAATTTTCTTTTGTTGTATTGAAATCCCTTGGGAGAATGATGTTTCGGATTTCTGGGTTAGAAATGTTTTGCGCATAAAGGATTGTGGAAGACAAAACAGCAAAAAGATGTATGTAAATATTTATTATATTTCTACACAGGTAACAAGTAAGAGGATTATTAAAAGAGGAGGAACGAGAAAACAATTAACAAAACACATACAACTCTGAAAAAAAAAAAGAATTATAATAATAATATATGATATATATATATATATATATTTCTACACAGGTAACACGTAAGATGATTATTAAAAGAGGAGAAAAGAGAACAAAATAATAAAACAAACAACTAACCAAACACATACAACTTTGAAAAAAAAAAAAAAGAATTATAATATATATATATACATATAAATAAAGAAAAAAGAAAAAAAAAAAAAAAAAAGAAATGAAGATATGCAATTGAATAAACAGACATAAAAAGTGTATTTGTGTTTATGTATGATTGAGAGACAGAGGTATTATCGTAATTTTCATTTTTATTCTTGAAAAACAAACAAAATGACAGTCAATACATTAATTATTTAAAACCACGGTGCTAATACGCAGCTTGATGTGAAACGGTAAAGAAAATGTATTTCCTGGATTCTTAATCTTTGAAATACGAAAACTACATTCGATAGTTTACATTCTTAAAAGTTGTCGTCTGCGTCTAACAAGGCTGTCAGAGTAACCTCCCATGAGCAATCCATCTTTTATAAATGATGAAGAAAAATGAGGGTGAGGAAAGTTGTATTATTAATGTTGATAAATTCTGTTTTGTTTTATTCATTTACTGATAAAAGCAGCATGAAAAGTAGTAGTAGTACTAGTATGAAAAAAAAAAATTAAAAATAAAATTTAATTAAATAAATAAATAAATAATAATAATAATAATAATAATAAAGTAAATTAATAAAAATAAGAAAATAAAACAAACAAATTTATATATATATTTAAACTGTATGAAAATAATACAATTTTTTGTGTGTGAGTACGTGTTTACGACAGAGAAAAACAACAGACTGAGAGGAGAGAAATGAATTTGGATATATATTAGTTTCAGTTTTGTTAACTTCTAAACTTAATATTATTAATATTGCTATTACTGTTGTTGTTGTTGTTACCTCATTTCTGTCGGCCAATTACGATTAAACAGCTGAATGTTTGACATCCAGCTCATACCTTTGTATAAACAACAGTGTGTGTGCCAATAGATACTGATAAAATAAAATAAAATAAAATAAATCCCTACAATATTAAGAACTAACATTGGACGTGTTTTTACACTGATTTTGTTGTCAGGGTGGAAGATGGAGTACGATTTATGACGTCAACAAAACAAAAACATCAACAATTGAACAAATGAACATTATGATGTCGTCTGGCAATACGATTTTTATTTAATATTTTATTTATGGATACTTTTAGAAGCAAAGTAATAGTTAGTAATAATAAGGGACTGATTATGGACCAGTTTCACAGCTGAACAGAAACGCCCACATCACGGGTATAAAATTGTTACTTAATTAACTGATTGTACCCTCTCATCCCGTCGTGTATGCATTATGAAGTTGCTGAGTTACAGTGAAGTCTGCAGTCCTCGATGCATTCATTTTGAAATTCAGAACACTGAGTACAACACTGCAGCCGCACATGCTGCATATTTGTGAATAAAGGCAGGTAAGTGTATTAAGTAGAATCATTATAAAAGTTCACAATAAATCCTTTCTCTTGCTCTCCCTCTGTTTTAACTGTAAATGTAATTTTACTAGAACAAAAAGTTCAAGTGGCTAAATGCTATTTATTAAGGTTATATTGCACACAGTCAGTAATAACTTATTACTGGGAGAAAATTATTGACTGAGAACCATGGAAACAGCGATTACACGACAGACAGACAGACAGAGAGAGAGAGAGAGAGAGAGAGAGAGAGAGAGAGAGAGAGAGAGAGAGAGAGAGAGAGAGAGAGAGAGAGAGAGAGAGAGAGAGAGAGAGAGATCTAAAGTGAAAGAAAATATGTGTGTAAATAAATAAATAAATAAACAATTAACCTGTCTTAACCTGTTTCTAAATAATATAATTAAATCAAAGACAAAACACTCCAAGTTTTTTTATAATTATTTTTTTAATTTCAAGTGACACTTCTTATCTTCTATTTACAAAATGCAGTGTGTGGTGAAGTTTCATATACTTCATAAAATTAATTTGAAATAGTAAAATTGAGCACAATCCATTAACTATATATTAATCTCAATACAATAAGAAAAGTGAAAGATTAAAAAATAAAAACCATATCATTGAGTCTTTTAAAATACTTTCAGTCAAAAATCAATTAATACCATTCAGTGGTGTAAATATACGTTTCTTTTTTCCATTATTTCCAAAGTAATGAAGCAACATTTTGGCATCCAACAGGAAATTTCATGGTATAGGAGTGGATGCATTAATTACTTTCAGTATGCAAGATTATCAATGTTAAACAAAAAGCATTACTGTACATAAGACAATGTTTATATTTAGTTTCTTTTCAAGTAATATAATTAATTTTCTAATTTCATTTATTGAAGGAACAATTAATCTGAAATTGAAAATTCTAAGAAATTTATTTTATAATTTAAAATGCATGTGTATAGATATGTATTGTATAATAAATGGTATCATATATATTTTTTCAAATAATATAGTATGATATATACTTTTCTTAAAAATTAAATTTCAAACACCTACATAACAGTTTAATTAAGTCTGTAAGTTCCATGCTTATTGTAATTATTTTATTTTAATATGATAGTCAAAAATTTATAAATTATTATCCTTTATCATTTATCCTATTTTAATTTTAAAAGCATAAAAAATGTTTACTGAATTATTTTATAAAATATATATTAAAAACATTACAAAACAAATACTATGAAACATGCATGAATATAATTTCATGAATATGTATAATGAAACTATGTAAATAAAAAAAGGTGTAATTTTAATAAATCACACACAAACTGCTTTGCCATATTCCTAAATAAAGACAAGTCTGCATGTACACAAATACAGACACACACACACACATACTCACACAGACACACACACACACAAACATCTGTTCCCATGTGATGCTTATCTACAAGCATGTGTAAATCATAAAGCTATCAGTAATTTCCTGTCTCTAACTGATAGTAATAATTACAATCAAATTAATACAGTCATTTTAAAACAATGCTAATATATATTTATATATATATATATATATATATATATATATATATATATATATATATATATATATATATACATATATATATAAAAACATTTCTGAGATAGATTTGTATTAAAGCTGAGTTCGTGTCAAAAGACCTGATTGTTAAAGTCATACTAAAATTAGATATGTATCTTTTTAAAGCTTACCATTATTTACTTTTGTTTTTCTTAAAACCTACCATCCACAAAAATATCCATGTATTCAACTCAACAAGCTGTTTCATAGATTTTCATGTAAGCAGATCAAATGTGTACATCCCGTCTGACAAAAAAGGCTACATTGATACACATATAAATATGCATGGACACACACACACACACAAAAACACACACACACACACACACACACACACACACACACACACAAAAACACATGCAAGCATATGCACATACAAACACAAGCATCACTTTTTTTATTTATTAAATCTGATATACTAGCATCCTAGGCAAATATTCTTTTCAAACTGCAGAACATTTTTTTTTTTTTTTTACTTCTGTTACTATATTCAAGCAGTAATAAAGTTGTTTTTTTTGTTTGTTTTTTCTGGGTGTTTTTTTCAGTCTTTCATTCAAATATACACATATATACAGCCATACATACACAAAGTTTTATCGGATGCACAAATGGCAGATGTTTTCTTTAAAAGTGCTGTGCTCTTTTTCTATGTACTTTGCCTGACAAGACTTCTTGTTTGGAACCCAGTGATCTGAGGGAGTGATGGTCTTGAGAATACGCTGAATTAAAAATAACGTAATTGTTTTAACAGTATTTATTTAATACTATTGTCAGTGGCCTTTCAGTGTAACTTCCATTAAAGAAATAATATTAAAATGTTATTGTCATGAAATTTGTTTAGCACATTGTTAAAAATAAGATTTTAATTACAAATAATAGTTGATCTATGAATTGCATTACACTATTTAGATCTTGAACATTAAAAATTCATTAAATGATTATAAATAGTTATTCAAGAATGCTGTTATTAATTAATACATATAATATTATAACATTACAACTATTGTATTAATATCTGATAAATTTCATCATTTAAATCAGGTTTAATTTTGAAAATAGTAATATATAAATAAATAAATAAATAAATAAATAAATAAATAAATGTAATAAAAGTATTTTCAGTCCCAGTACTGTTTCCTGACTAACAAGCTAAAAAAAAAATAATAATATTAATTTCAAAATGAGACACAGCATTATGTTAATATATTTACTAAGTTGGGAAATGTGACTAACCTGTTTCAAAGAACCTTTTGCTCTGCTGAGTTCCCAGATCATGAATACTGGTATTGGAAGTATGGGGATCAAAGCATAGACCCAGCCAATGATAGCACTGTAGTGGGGATATTTGTATTTACCATAGGTTGGCAATGTGTACTGTGCTAGAGTGATCACTATAGCAACCTGAAGTAAAGAAACAGTGTTAAAATCAAAAAGCAGAAAAAATACACAAAAAAGTAAAGAAACTATTATTTCTGTTTAATTAACAATTATCAAATAACAAAAAAAAAAAAAAAAATATATACAAAAAATCAATAAATAAAACAAATAAAAGCTATACCATTTTTTTTGTTCACTTTTATTTTTTCACTTTATATTTGTTTAAATTATCCATTTAATACTCTTAATATCAGTTTTTAATGATTTAGAATTTTAGAGGAACAAACAAAAACAACAAAAACATTTTACCGAGAAAACCAAGGGAGTGATGTAGGTCAGCATGATTTTGAAAACAACAGGAACCTTTCTTCCTATCATCAGTTCCAGATCAGCATCCAAGCGTTTGAATCCTTTAGAAGAAATTTTTTAAATGAGATCCCAAAAAAGTACAGAATATTTTAAATGCCTTTTACAAGTTCAATGGCTTGAGTATATCACTCATTTATACTATTATTATATATTAAAAAAAAGGTGTAATGTCAGTATAATTAGAAAAAAGATAAACATGGAAGTAATCTATAGCATAACCATCTCCAAAAGAAGGAAAAAAAAACTCTTCTAGATAAAAAAAGTAACTTCCCCGCCATAAATAAATAAACAAATAAATATGAGTGTTATGTGTTTATACTGTATATCTCTGTATGCATGTTTTGTTTCTATTATGTTGTTGTGAATACTTACATCCTAGAAGTAACCTGAATCTGAAATAAATTCTGAAGAAAGTTTACAAGAAAGTGTTGTGTCTCACCATATATCCATGCCACAATTATGCATTCCATGATGCTGATGATAAGAATCAGTGCAGCCACATACCAATCAGCCAACTGGAACACGTAGATACCACCCTGTAACAAATGGTAAAAGAAAACCATATATAAAATAATACAACAGTACTATAAGAGACCATCTGATTTAGCTATCTAAATTGCAAACATTGAAGAGATATGCTGAGTTGACTGAGTGAATACTAAAAACATCTATCTTTATGTATAATAACATTTAACATCTTTTACTTACATTGGCACAATATGGAAGTCCGACAATAAAGCAAAACACACACAGGCCTGCTGTTAGCAAAGTTCTGAATCGGAGCAGTCTTGGAAACAAATCCACTATTCCTGTCAGCACAATCTCAATGTTAACAAACTGAAATCAACAGAATAATTATTTTAAAAAATGATAATAATAATTAAATTGAAAAACCCATCACAAATTCAGACAAAAATTAATATGATAACATTTAACAGAAAAAGAAAACAATTACTAATTACCACAAATTCAGAATATTTATTTTTGGTATTTTTTAATTGTTTTACTTCTTGATTTATATGTATGACCCATCTTTGTGGAATATGCAATTTCCAATAATGATGATTAATTTAGTAAGGTCTCTATACCATAAACAGAAACCTATAATACAAAGAAAATGCAAGAATTATAAATTACAAATATTATAGTTTAAATTAATATTAAGAATATACATATATATATATATATATATATATATATAAGTCCATTTGGTTTTAATTGACTATAGAAGCTCATGCAGTAGTGGTAGAAAAATATGTTTCTCAGATCACCATTACAAAAAATATATGCTTAAAATGTAAAAACCATTTAATTTATACTACATGATTAAACTTAAAATCTATTCATTCATTCATTTTAAATTTAACAATTAGCTCCATGTAACAGATTCATTCTGCCAAATGGTAATAAATTATTGGCCCATAATGCCATTGTACAAAGAGAAAAATACTTTCATAGATCTGAAAGCATTAACATTAAAATGCAGTGTGAAATATTAAATAGAGATTTTTTTACCTGTGAGTCCAGCCCGACTGTAAGAAGCATCACAAAGAAGATGAATGACCACAGCTGTGGAATTGGGAGTCCAGAGAGTGCTTCAGGGTATGCAACAAATCCTAACCCAGGTCCTGAATAATAGTAGCAGAAAAATTTTAGAAAATATTTCCTTAGACTTTTTCAGAGGTTTGCATTCATTTGCTCCAATTGTTTATTTGTTTTAATTAATAATAAATTATTTTTTTATATTATTGTTATCTAATTTTTTTCTTCTTTCTTTTAAGTATTTTTTTTCTTCTTTTTTTTTTTTTTTTTTTTTTTGCTATGAAATGTTTGTGGTGTATGCTAAAAAGGATAAGTCTTGTAAATAAATTTATTTATTTATTTTTTTTAAAAATAGGAAATTATAAACGTGTCAAGCTAGTAAAAGTTTTAATTAATTAATAATTTAAATAAATAATGCAGATGATTATTTTCAAATTATATCTGCATTTGGGTTTTCTTTATTTCTTTAATTATTTTTCTATTTCTTTTCTTTTCTTCTTTCTTTCTTTCTTTCTTTCTTTATTTATTTATTTTTTGATGGTTAAATCAAGTCATTCAATACTGTATCAAAAAAATAAAATGTGTTCAGTTATTAAAGAAATTGAACTGTCCTGTTATTTTTAAATATAATTAATAAACAAGAACACTTTTAAATAAAGAGAATGTCCTTTTCACCATACACCAAGAGATCAAGAACATTAACAGACATTATTATGAACATTATGATACATCATTCAGAACATCTTCATTCAGATGCACACAAAATACTCTCCTGTATGATATCCAGGAAGAACAACAGTTAATAATACCAACTGTCTTAAAATATAGTGCAAAAAAATACTGATTCATATCAAAATGGACGTTTATATTTGTTTACTTCAAACATATATCCATTTAGCTAATCCATTAAGGGAAATGATGTTTAATGTTTCAACATGTCAACTATGATCTGATGTTTTATGCTGAAAGTAGCATGTGTGCAGACTGCTGGTACACAGTAAGTTGGATTACTTTGATTAAATTTGTGTTACAGCTGGACTGATTTATACACTGCAAAATACTATCACTTCACTTTAGTTTTTGTTTTTTTTGTTTTTTTTTCCAGGATGAATAGGGAACAGTGTCTTGAAGAGAAACTGCTTTATGAGTTCAAAACCATGAATAAAAATTCAGTGAATTAAAGTATTAACTAGTTTTTCAGTACAGCAGATTGATATAATAAACTAATATTTTAATTTATCAAAGATTATAATGAACTAGTTGACTGATGTATGTTTGAAGTATACATATATATATATATAAAATTCTTATTATGGTCTGTTTCTTTATGATTCAGACTTTTTACGGAATAATTTGAGATTACTGGCCCTTTTTTTTTTCCAATTCAGTATTTTTATGCATCTGGAAAAGACATTGGTAAAGCTTTATTATTATATCTTGAAAATATATATGTGTTAGGAGATAATTATTATATACCAGTATATATTTATATCCCAATACTTACATTTAATGTGAGATGGCAGTATGTTTTATTATTATATAAAAGTTCAGGATGAATAATCAAATAAGGTAAAAGAACCCATTGAAATTTTTAAATTTTGTACAGTAAATTCTAAGTCTATTGTTATTTTCTATCAAGTAATTAAAAATTAAATGAAATCTCCTAATTGCACTATTTTTGTAAAATAATATTGCTTTGTTTTCAAATACAGGAGAGCATTTTCAGTTCAATAAAATCTGCATAAACATAACAACACATATTCATATATACATATTTCCTGAAACAACAGCAAATATAAGTTACAAAAGTTTTATCACAAGAAATATATAAAGTATATAAATAAAATTACGCGGTTGACTTATATGTCATATTTTATTATATAAATAATCTGAATGTGTATGCATTATTCTAACTTTTAAAACAAAGTATTTTATCACCTCGGATTAATGTTTTTATTCTTTTCAGTTATTTATTTATTTATTTATTTATTTATTTATTAATTATTATTATTATTATTATTATTATTATTATTATTATTATTATTATTATTATTATTATTATTAACAATAAATGTATTTATGAGTTCATATAATTTCAATAAAAATTATGAATATTTTAAACACTGCTATAATGTCTGAAGTGATATTATCAGCAATATTTTTGACCATTTATATAGGTTCTTTAAAAAAAAGAGTTGAGGATAAATATATTTAGTGGTCTCTGAAATAGTTCTACAAAAGAAACTGTTATAGACTGGTGTCCACAAAGAACATATGAAGTAATTTGGGACAAAACAGTCATAAACAGTGGCATGATTAAATGATTAAAAGAATATCTGCCAGCATCTTTTATCCTGTCAGACATAATGTTTGTCAGTATTGACTGATTTTTTAAATTTTAATCTAATAGAACACACCATTATTTTCAAAATATTCTAGTTTAACCATTCAATATTATAAGAACAATAGGTCTGCCTAAATTATTATAAAGACTGACCATCACAGATGAATATTGCAAACTGCTAGTATATGGGAAGAATGTCTCAGCAGCTGAAAGAATAGATCTTGGAATTAAAACATTATCTTTCCACAAGGATCAGTTGGACATTAGTTTGTTTTTAGTCTTACAGCAATAAAACAGGAGTTATCAGTTTCCAGATGACCCCAAAAAACTTTCTTTATAGATCTGCATCTTAAATACAATTAAATTTCACTGTTGAAATTTTATTAGTTGTTAAATTTTTCGGTGTTAATACTAGTAAAACTTTATTATTGCCCGACATTTTCATTTTATTGACTTAATTCAAATTATCTGTGCATATTCCTGTTATATTTCAACTTGTGTTATTTATACTGCAATCATTTTAGGCTGAAACTAGACATTTTCCTAAGCATTAGTTACAATGATTATATTAGTAGACTGGCACAATTATGGTTGTTATGGCAAATAAAAACTTGTTGATGAGTAAAGTTGAATTATATAACACATAACATAATAATATCACTTCTTGTGACACAGCAGTGATAATTTGCCAAAAATAAACATAAAGAGAATTCAAAGTTAAGAAATATGTATTAAAAATATTTTATTAATCAGCTTTTAAATACAATTTTAATAGATTTATTATGTATTTATTAATAAAAATATAGTTTTATATTAAATACACTATCATTAATATTAAAATAAAATTTTATAATTACTTTTAAAAAAATTATTTTAACATATTGCGATTTGTTTATTTGTTCATTTATTTCCCTACTTATTTTCTACTTTTTGAAAAAAATATTATTTATTTACTTTCATAAATGAAATGATCCTTTCAGGAAATATTTGCAAACAATAACAGAATATTAATTTAAGAGTGTTTCATTTATATAAATTAATTTATAAACTTTTAGGACTAATTATATTAACTATAACATTTTAAATGTTATTAATGGATATGCATATAAAATGCTGAAATTGACTTTGTTACTTTTTCTGCTTAGTACATACACAAGTGACACGGCACAAGCCAACATAATTCCGAGATGCAGACCTTCTCTTGTCTGAAATGAAGTTAAAATATATTCCATCAAATACATACATGTACATGCATGAAAATGAGATGAAAGACTTTTTCTTTTTCTTTTTAAAAAAAACAACAAAACTTCACCCATTTTAAATTTAAACCCTGTGATTTATGTATTTGAGAAACAGAAAAAAAATTAAAATAAATAAATAAATAAAAAATAAAATAAAAAAAGATAAATAAATAAAAAAGGAAATGGAAAAAAAAATAAAACAAAAAAAAAGAATTTGTTTTCAATATATGAAGATTTTGTGAAGGATTGAGTTGATAATGACATAATCTGTAATAGGGACCCATTTCAAACATACACATACACACACAAACACACAAATATATGAAAATTCCATCTAACTGAGGTAGTATGAAAAGGATTAATTATACCCCTGTGCAGAAATTAGAAAATTGTGTACAATTAAGTGTGGGTTCTTTCCATTTTTGGAACTAAAAGCATTATCAAGAATATGAAAAGGGCAGCTCTTTTCATCTTTCTATTAGAATAGATGCAAGATATCTGTTGCTAAGCTGGATGAAAGGAAAAGGACTCACCATATTATTTTAAATAATAATAATAATAATAATAATAATAAATAAATAAATAAATAATACCTATCAAACTGCTGGAGTAAGAAATATACTGTTTGGGAGAAAAGGAGAAACTGGGTGTGAGGAAAATGACTGGTCATATCAACTAAAACCTGCAGTTTTTGGTGAAGTAAGAAATGTATTGTCTTGGAGGAAAAGGGAAGTCATTTTCATCTTGTCACTGTAATAGCCTTTTTGGTAGAAACATTCCCCTCTCAAAAAAGAAAGAAATCCCTTATTATTGAGGGAATACAATGATATGAGTGTCAGAATAACTGTCTGAATTGAAAATGAAGATGAAAAATGTAATATCTGTTTTGAAATTGGACATCTTATTTTATCATAGTTACACGTTACAGCAATAGGAATAAGTCGGACTAAACAACCAGCTGAGATAATTAATATGATTTTTTTAAGGAATGTGGTCAGAAAACAGAAATGTAACCTTTTTTTTCCTGTAAGAACTAAAGTTGTTCTTTTTTCTCTCTCTCTCCTTTTTATTACATTAATTCAAATTATGAAATCATATGAAGCATTCACAATCCAAATGAAAAATAATTAGTTTGTTCATATGACATTAATACCAGTTTTGTGTGATGAACCATTAAAATGTCACATTTGACCTGTGCAAATGAAAGAAGGGTGGAAATCTTATATCATATTATTAAAGAACAGCCTTTAAGAAATGTAAACAGCCTTACTATTAATCAGCAGTGGAAAACATTAGGGAGAGAAGTATCAAATTCCTACTGAAGAAAATCCTTAGGTGTGATTAAATGTGTTTATTAACTGGACTAGGAGAAAAGAATGGGTCTTTTCAGTTAGCTATATGCAATATACCTCAAAACTAAGGCATCCATTTTAATGGGTGAGATCATTCATTTCATTATTAAAACTTATAATTTAATCTAGCAATATATTAGTCCACACAATTATAAAGGAAAACAAAAATCAAAAATCAAATGACATATTACCCCAAAATTCCTCCTGTGACAATAATATATACAAAAAATTTTATATGGATAAATAATTTTCTATTCAATAAAATATAAATAAATAGGTAAGTTTTTATGAAGGTAAGTAAATAAATAAATAAAATATAAATTAAATTAATAAACTGATAAATAATAAACATATCAATAAGCAAATAAAATAAAATAAAATAAAATAAAATAATATAAACTTGTTCAGCAGATAAAAATGACTATAGTAAAATATTATGAACACAAGATTTTCAGTATTAAAATGAAAGTAACAAAAACTGTTGCTTTGTTATTTTATTTTTTTATTTTTTAATATTTATCTTGGTCATTATTTCTAATACTCTCTGTTTGTTAATAAAGGGTAAAGTGTTAGAAAAGAGAGAGATTTTAAAAATACAAATCAGTTAGCCATTTCAAGAATAATTTTAGCCATTTCACATTTGACCTGAAGGAAATTATAATGGGACTGCAGTGAGGATCAGTGTTACTATTTGACATCGATACTTACAATCTTTTAACTGTGTATTTTTCAAAGCTACACATACTAAATGTTGATATTTTAAAACATCTTCAGTTTCGAACAGAGTTTTCAAATTTTCAACTCTGCATGAATACACGCTGCTTTAAAATATGAACTGCTCTTAAACTAGAATAGTAGTTTGAACTTATAAAACTTTAAGAACTCTCAAGGCTCAAAAACATTAAATTTCTAAATTCTAATTCCTCAAGTGTATCAAACAATTGAGGTTTAAACTGTGTTTGAATCTTGATTAGAGACTCTACAAGTTAAATAAGTTCAATACTATTGAATCCAAAGAATTACTTTAAATTTACATTTTTATGTAATTGTCTTTCCTTCTTTCACTGATAATGCAAAATCAGTATGTGTAGCTATATGAATAAATAAAAAATGTCTATAAGCACATTCTTAAATGACATCTGTTTCAAAATTTAGCTCTTTTTTTTTGTTGTTGTTTCTCAACAAATTTCCTTTACTTAAAAATGTTTAAATATCGATGTTCTAAAAATTTGTCCATCACTGAAAAACTGTTCCCTTAAATTTACAAAATAATATTGAAAATAAAATTAAAAGAAACATTTTTAAAATGTTTATTTAACTTTGTGATAAACTTACATACAACCATGTCTCTTACATACGTCTTTCATTATAACTATAATATCATAATTTCAGTAATTCTATTGTCAGTTCATCAGGAAATGCAGCCAGCGTAATAGTACATACCAAGGCATATGTGTGTCTATCATTTCATAATTATAAAAAAGACTTCTGACAAAGAATTGACTTATTCCTCCCTGTCAAAACATACTAATTTTCTGCATATGAAAAACAGCCACATTTGTTTGCCAAGTGATTTTCAGAAAAGAAATTATGTGAACCCAAAACAATAATAAACATGTATGACTATATGAGAGAAGAAAAGATGACAAATGGAGATATTTATTCTTATTATTAATATTATTGATGTTATTATTAATATTATTAATATTATTATTATTATTGATATTATTAATATTATTAATATTATTAATATTATTAATATTATTATTATTGTTATTATTATTATTATATTATTAAACATAATATATTAGAGATTTTAACCTTGTTATTTTGTTTTCTTTCTTTCTTATTTATTTTATTTTATTTTGTTTTATTCTATTACATTCTTTTGGGGTTTTCATTTTTCTTCCTTAGTTTCTTTTAAATTTTTTTTTTCTTAATATTTTTTTATTATTTTATTCATTTCACAAAATATCTGATCCTCAGGTTCACAATTAAATTTGAAATCAATAATTCTATTATCAGCTACAGCAGACATCTGTTGTTTTGAACATCAGCAACATATGCCCTCGAATATACTATTAAATAATACACATCTGTACACTCCCTGAAAAACTGACAATATAAATCAATAATGGTCTATCTCTCTCAGGTCAAAACAGAAGGCCAGTATGAAAAGGTAGTATTAATAAATTCTCACCTGATGAGACAACCTCTGACACATGCACACCCTGGCGATGTGCCATAACTCCAAGGACAGTAAATATGACGAAGCCAGCATATATGCTAGTACCTTCACTGATGAAGGTAACTAAAATTGAATCTCTGTAATGAGAGAGGTGATGTCAGTCAGGACATGTGGACAGTGGTGTGTTTAGAAAGAAAGAAATGTTTGTTCAGTGGAGTTCAACACACTGTAACAGAAATAAATTTAGTTTATACCAAAATATGTGATATCTTCAGCCAGATTCATTCATTATCTTTACTGCCTATAGTAAATCAAAAAATAATTACTAGCATTCAATATAGTCTAATGAAATCAGTACCAGTGATATTTTGAACATAATTGTAACTTTATCTGAGACTTGAACAGTTTCGAAATAACTTGATCTGACCAGTATTCACTGTACTTTCATAATAACCTCATTCATTTAAATCAAAATTTTAACTCCCAGTTTATTTTTATTAGCAAATATTATATTTTAAAACCCCAAAATGTGAATTGTTTATTCCAGTTTTTTAAATAGTAGCAATGCAACATGTCACTGCTGAGATGAAGGGCAAGTTAACAGTAATGTAATAAATTTTATGTTTTAAGGTTTGTTTTAATCAGTCTTTACAAAGAATGAACTTTAGGATTTTGAATGGAAATATTAAAAATGCCATATTTTACACAAACCAACATCTCATTTACAAAATATATATAAAATTATGCAGAAAAGGTCTAAAAATCTGCTAGCTCGGAAATGAAACATTTACTGAATTAGCAACAAAATGATTTGCTTTTCAAGGAAGTTGAAAAGGACATTAAAAAATGAAGTGTTGTTGAAGTACCAGTAAACAAACATTTCATTCTTTTCCTTGTGTTCAGCAGTAGCTGATGATTGTGACAGCTGTAAACTGTTTTGAGTCAATGTCAGTGTTATTATTCACCAAAACTAAGACAGTACAGACATAAATAAAAGAAGCCCCAAAACATTCATATACAATGAGAAATAAAAACAGACATACAAATGCAGTAACA
Organism: Chrysomallon squamiferum; assembly: GCA_012295275.1. Lineage (NCBI taxonomy): Eukaryota > Metazoa > Mollusca > Gastropoda > Neomphalida > Peltospiridae > Chrysomallon > Chrysomallon squamiferum. The sequence continues at coordinate 15,123,170 of CM022667.1, read as the reverse complement.
CTAAGGAACACAGAGAAGCAGAAATACATAGACAAGACAGATATATGTACAAAGAAATACACATCAATGCACAAATCTTAAAAATGATGTATGTCTGCTGCAAATCAGGGACTGAAAGCAAAATGTTGTTTTAAAAATATAATAAAGAGTCAAAATAAAAGCAAAAAAAGAAAGAAAAAGAAAACAATGAAAAATAAGTAATTAAATAAATGATAAATAATAATAATAATAATAATAAATAAATAAATAAAATTTAAATAATTAAAATGTCTAAAGATTTAAAAAATATATATATATATATATATATATATTTTTTTTTTTTTCTTTTTTTATATATAAATGTTTTTGTCATATAGAAAATTAATTTATAATAATTCTTGAAACTTATTCACTTTACCTTAAACAGTTGTTGCTGAACTTGTTGTAACTGGCCATAGTAATAATACCACCCCAGGCTGGTCCAAGAGAATAGAACACTTGAAGACAAGCTTCTAGCCATACCTGAATGAAACAGAAAAATAAATAAATAAATAAGATAAAAATTAATAAATAAATAAATAATCAAACAAACAAAAAAACCATAACTGCATGTAAGTCAACAGAATAATATTATGTCTGAGTGTATAGCTTTGGTTCTATCAGTAAAAAGTCAGGATATATAAAAAATGTTATGTTAATCCAAGTGATCAGCTCTAGCTAAAAACTAAAATATGATAAAAATATACACACTTTGTGTGAGAATAAATGGACTGTGTTGTTTTTATTTTTTAGCCTTCTTCATAACACTGTTCTTATGATATGTACACAACAATTAGAAGGAAACAAAATAATAATTTATAAATTTTAGAAAAGAAATTGAATTGACAGCTTTCTTATTTATTCTTTAAATTAATGTTTTGTTATTATGATGTTGTTGTTGATGATGATGATAATAATGATGATGACAATGATTATTAGTAGTAGTAGTGGTGGTAGTAGTAGAAGTAGTAGTAATATTTGATTAAATGTTTATATCATTTAATAAATAACTATCAAAATGATCTTGTTTTTATGTATAGAAATAAAAAATAATTATTGATGGTATACCTGCACTTCAAGCAATTTGCTGAAGTTTGGCTTGAGATAAAATATCAGTCCATCTACAGCTCCTGGTAACGTTAGTCCCCGTACAAGAAGAATCAACAGAAGTAGATACGGCAAAGTGGCAGTTACATAAACAACCTAGAAGAAAAGATAATAATAATAATAATAATAATAATAACAACAACAACAACAACAACAACAATAATTTGAATTATCAAGCATACGTAGCTAACTTTTAATAATACTGTTCAATTATTTATTTACTGACATGACAGATTTTCATGAAATAACATAATTATTCACATATTTAAAATAATAATGTTAATAATAATAATAATAATAATAATAATAATAATAATAATAATAAATTTGTTTTACTGAAGTTATTTGTATTTTCAAATATAAAACTTGTACGTTTCTGTCAAGAAAGACCAGATGATATAACAACTTAAAGCAAAAACAAACAAAACAAAACAACCAAAAATCATGTTATAACAATTGTTTACCTTTTAGTGTAATATTTTTTCCTGCGTTTATGTTAAGTGTTAAACAAATATTTATATATTTTAATACATTAAAATAACAACTTGACCAAAAAACGTTTCTTCGAATTGCCGTCTGCTTTTGAAAGTGTTAGTTGGAGTGACCTCCCCTCGTTAATAATTAATAATTTTATGATTAAAATGTGTTAAAAATTAACAGTTAACATCTTAAAATATTATTATCCTTCAAAATACTAAAGTTTTTTGTTAATAATTAGATTGTTCTTTATATATTTATTTACTAATTTCTAAAATCAAGACTTTCGTTTTTTCTTTCATGTGTTTCAAATTATTAATCATATTATTTTTTAAACAACATACAACAAGACTCCGAACGAGTTTAATAGTGACACTTATAAGACTTTTTTCTGTTATCACTTAAAAAACTGTTATCTAGTTGTTCAGAGTGACCTCGCTAACTTTTTTTAGCTATTTTTCGTTGTTGTTTTTTTCGTAGTATTTTTTTTTTTTTTTCTGTTGTTATTACGAGTGGAATGAGGGTTAGTAAAGAACTGAACGAGCGCGCTGTATAGGTTTAATCCTGAAACCCATCCCGTGACAAATAGTTTCTTTCTTTGATAAAAAAAAAAAAAAATTTATTATTATTATTTTTTTTTTTTTTTTTTTTTTTTTTTGTTTTTACAATGACTGAATACAGAAACTAATTATTATTACACAAAACGAAAAAAAACAGGATGTTTTCTCGACATTTTCTAATTGTCGCTTGTTAACGTCAACAATGAAATTTACGTCACCTGGTGGGTTTTTACTGCGCAAGCTTTTCTTGTAAGTCATTTATTTATTTATTTATTTATTTTATGTTTGTTCTTAAAATGGTCTAACCTCTAAACTCGTATCGCTATAATGTTAATCTTTTTTTTGTTTTCACGTTTTTTTTATAACTCTGCATGCATGTTTCTTTTCTTTTCCACCTACATTCTTCCATCGATTCATGTAAGTAAATATGTACAGACAGACATTCCTTTACTATTTTAGTTACATCTCTGTGCAACAACAACAAATACAAACATTCACACACCTAGAAAAACATGTAACATTATATTTTAAATTTTTTTTTTCCTGTTTATTTTCTACCTTAGATATCATATTACAGAGAGAAAAAAAAAAAGAAAAAAAGAAACAGAAACAGAAGATAAAACCCCACATCCCGCCCTCCACCCCCAAAAAACCCATTACCCCCCCCTCAAAACAACAACATATTCAGTATAAGGCGTAATAATAACATAATCATACATATTTCATTTCACACAGTGTATAGCTATAAAACTGGTATTACGTGTTACGTAATTCAAATACGTAACCAGTATAATTATATTCCATAGAGCTTGTCTGATATTAAGATAAACAATAAAACAAGCCTATTCACCACAAAGATAGAATTCTCTTGGTATACTGGTTTGAAATTTCATCCAAAAGGAAAACAGACATTTATTAAGTAAAGGTCACTGACATGTTTAGATGAGTTTCACAGGTCATGGCTCTCTGTAAATGACAATAACTAAAGGAAAATATATTTACTGGGCGGGTTTTCAAGGACAATCAATAATGACAGTTATCCTTTATTTTTAGTAAATGTGTGCTGTTTTTAACAGAGATTGAGAAAAATATGCGCACCGAGTGAGAGTCAGACAGACAGACAGACACACACACACACACACAGAGAGAGAGAGAGAGAGAGAGAGAGAGAGAGAGAGAGAGAGAGAGAGAGAGAGAGAGAGAGAGAGAGAGAGAGAGGTACACACTTAGAAAGAGTCAGAGAGACAAACAGAATCAGAAAGAGATCGAGAGAGACAGAAAAAAAGACTTGGAATGTATAATTAATCAAAAGTAAACGGGGAGAGTGAGAACAGGAAGACGAATGAGAGGGGAGAAAATAAACTGCTTATTTACTAACTACATAGAGAAGGGTGTATTTTGTATGTATGTATGTAACTATATATTCATTTTATATAAATGTGTATATATGCAGACATGCTTATATTTACATATGTACATATCTGTATGTAATCATGTAAATTATATGTATGAATGTTGAAATATAATATTATATGTGTGCAAGTGTGTACATATGGATATACCTATAGAAATATAAGCAAACATGTTAGCATATAATTTTATATGTGCATGAATACATTTAGATTTGTATTGTCTCTCTATGTATTATATATATATGCAGTGTGCAGGTGACTAAGATGAACTTTGCCAAACGAGAAATAAATTACAAATCGAACAACAACAGCTTATCGATCATTTGACCTTAAAAACCTGTGCCAGAGCTGAATATTGAAAGTGATTAATTTGTGCGGTTAAAATGTACACACGATGATGAGAAAAACGTTTATTAGCATTTTATATGCTCCCATTGGATTGCTGTTGTTGTTTTTTGTTAAAAATATAAACGTGTCTTTGTAATGAATAAAATAAAACGCGTGGTTCAAGTTATTCTGGCTAATTTCGCAGTGTACGGTGTTCTTCTCCTTGAAGTTAGGAGCAGTCATTTACATATTCCAAACAATTTTGTCATTTTCGCTTGATTAGCTGTGGTATGTGTTAATAAATAATTCTAAAATGCATCTTGTGCTGTCATAAAAAGGGAGAATCGGTTATAAATGCTCACACACTGGCCTCATTAAGGTTATACTTTATTTTCCCCAAAGACTGACTTTTTATGTTAGAATCGTAGAATATATCGGTCATTTGCTAATAGTGCAGTGGCTGCAGCTAAGCAGCATTCACACTAAGCAACTTGCTTTGACACCTTATACCGTATTTCTTCTTTAATGTGTTCTCATTACTGATAAATACAATAACAAAGTGAATGAGATAAATGGCGTTTTTTTTAATAATAATAACCATCAGTCCTTTTTGTTAATGTTATTATTATTCAACAACAGAACGGGCAGATTAAATTGCAGTTCATTAACGAGAAGTGACGCTCAAAATGCTCTAATAATGGTAACTATTAGAAACACGTATTTTGTTTGCATGTATTACGTAATCAGACATCTGTCAAGACTGCTACAATTAGGAAACTACAAATATTTCTCTCTGTTTGTAATTATCATTACTGAAAATAGCATCAGCTGTAAGTACATGCTCAAGTGCATTGCGGGACGCCTGCTTTTCATATAACATATTGCGCATTTAATCTGAAAGTTCTGTTTTAATTTATGTCTATAATAATTCAAAATGTGTGGCACTTTGCGTTGTTTATTTATTTATTTCCTTGTTTGTTTGGGGTGGGGGGTTGTTTTTTCTTTCACATGTTTATTTATTTATTTCACAACGACAACAAGAGAAGTAAGGGTTAAATTTTATTCAAGGTCATGATGACATTAAAATCCTCTATTTTTTTATGAAGATTTTATATATATATGTTCTAAAATAAATAAATAAATACGTTTAAAAAGAGCTGAAAACATATTTATTTTATAAAATTCTATTCCAGTTAAAACTAGCAGTGGCTTTTTTTTTATATATGTCCAGCGTCATGGAGATATTAATTAAACACACATATATTTTCTATACAGTTGCATATTTATTATTATTATTATTATTATTATTATTATTATTATTATTATTATTATTATTATTATTATTATTATTATTATTATTATGTTATATATATATATATATATATATATATATATAACAAAAACAAAACAACTCTATAGTAATTATAATTATGCAGTTCTATAGAATATATATGTGTGTGTTTAATTAATTTTTCCATGACGCTGGACATATATAAAAAAAAGCCACTGCTAGTTTTAATTGGAATAGAATTTTATACCTTAAATATCTTTCCAACTCTTTTTAAACGTATTTATTTATTTTAGAACTTAATGTTTTGTTTAAAGCTTAGCGATTATCAGCCTTTGTTAATAATAAAGTTTTACAATAAAATAACAAGTTCTGCGTATGAAATATTTTTAGCACATAACCATTATTTTATAATGTCATTTTGGCTGATAGAAACAAAACCTGTAACAGATGTGGAAAAACAGAACTGTACATAATTATTTCTGTTACACTTTACTATTAATAAAAAAATTTCAGTTTTGTAATAATATTCTTTTCCCAGCAAATGATTCGATTCGTTTTTTTATTATTTAAAGATTATTTTGCTTAAACTGAAGACTACAAGTTCCCTATTTTTGCGTTAGACATAATAAGTTACAAATATATATTTTTAAATGAGAACATATGAGAAATGAATAGCGTTTTGCATTACTAATAGATACCATTATAATACATGCATTTAAAATTAATTAATAACAAACTAATGTTTTACGCAACTGAACTGAAATTAAATGAAATCAGTTTTGAATAAAACAAAATTTAATATTATCAACATATAATTAATATCAAAATATGTATTTAATATTAATTAATTAAACATATGCAATCGAAATTAAAATAAAATTTATTCTAATCATTGTTAACAACAATAGTTTGAAATTCTTGGTTATTTATTTATTTATTTATTTATTTATTTATTTATTTGTTAAATCGATATAATTATTCAGATCTATTTTCATTTATTTAAAGTATCACCTCCATTCTGAAATAGGAAATCGACATCTGGAATAAACAAATTATTTTGTTTGATCTTTATCTTTATTGTCACAGCAGCTGCTTGTCGATGTTGCTTTCAGGAAAATAATAAAATATATATATACACACACAAAATAACTGGCAGATGCCAGCCCTACATTATATATTCACATTGTCATTTACTGATTTATGTATTTATTTATTTTTATCGTTTGTTTTATCTTACTGTATTTTAAATTTATTGTAATTTAATATTATTTTATTGAATTTTATTTTAATCTTTAAATTTATCTTTTAAATTATCTTTTTTATTTATTTATTTTTATTTTTTTTTTTAAGTTTGGACTTTTTGTTGCTTGATAATAACTTATTTTGTTGTTTTGTTATTGTTATTATTAACTTGCCCAAAATAATAATAATAATAATAATAATAATAATAATAATAATAATAATAATAATAATAATAAAATAAATAAATAAATAAATAAAAAAAAAAAAAAAAAAAAAAAAACAACAACAAATTATAATAATAACAAAAAATACAATGAAAAATAAATAAACGTGTTTTGTGGGACGTTCAAACTGTTATTAAATGTAAACGTGTCCGTATACCTGTTTCAGTGTTTTAGTGGAGCCAACCATACATTTTGTAAGTGGGAAATTACCAGCTGCCAAAATGCCATGGCCTTATCTTAGGAATTAACTGCAGGGGTTCATTTTTACGTGTGGGAAAAACTGTTTGTGGGATCAATCTGCTTGATTTGACGAAAAACATTTTATTTATTTATTTATTTTTATTTATTTATTTATTTATTTATTTATTTGTTTATTTATTCATTAATTCGTTTGTTCTTGTTTTTTTTGTGTTTTTGTTTTTTGTTTGGATGTTGTGGGTTTTTGTTGTTGTTGTTATTGTTGTTGTTGGTTTTTTAGGGAATTTGTATTAAAATGTAATCTTTCATTATTCATAATCATGTTTTGGAACGTATGAATTTTAACAATACCTTGCATCCTTTGTAATATTAAGTTCGTGTCTGTACGTGAGTGTGAATATCAAAATCGTTAATGGCGTATTTTTATTCACGAATAAATAATGTTTTCGCAAACGGCCGTTCCAATGGTTCTGTTATCCAGAATATTTCTTTGCCAATCGGTGGTCGTCATGGCGACAACATATAAATAAGTCAACGAGTAAAGATTGCCACGTGATCGTTGTACGTAAATATCTACCTGTGGCCTTAATCATAACGGAAAATTACTGCAATAAAAAGCAAAATAGGATTATTATAATGAAGATAGCTTTGCTAAGAATCGATTGATTTTTATTACCCGCTAACAATGGTTCTTTTCCTCGTGTTCTGGGCCAAACGATAATTTCTTTTGTCTGTCCGACTATGCGTAGTTTGCTCTGCTCGAAAGCTTTTATTAATTAAAAATGGTGGGCGCATGCGTTTATTGCTGCCCAGCTAGGCAAAGACCACACCTAGGTTTAAATGTGAATTCAATCATTATTTCTATCGTTAAGGTTATAATTATATTGTGCTAGCTGTCGCTGCATATATCCTGTAATTCGTCACCTTCAGAAAGTTTCCAGAAATTCTAGGATCGGATTGGTCTGGATGTCTCCGAAGGCCATAAATATTCCGATTTACGTCGTTTTTTCTTTTCATTCTTTTCTTTTTTTTTTATTTTTTTTTTTTTCTTTGCTTTCGCTCTTAATGGTTTTATCATTTTATTTTATTTTAATTTCTCTACTAAAAGGATTTTAAATTACAGCTCATGAAATTTTGAACTACCTGTGGGTTATGTAAGCATGATAAACAGAAAATAATGATGATACTATTAAACGAATTAAGGTGTTTTTGAAGTACTTTGAACAAACAGCCTAACCCATCTTGCATATGTCTAAAATCACTGGTTTATCATTTATATCTGTTGATGTTATTTTTAGAGAAGTTAATTGTGAAAACGTATTTGGTTGGGGAATGTAAGGTAAGACGTTAACAACAGCATGACGTTAACAATGCTATGACGTCATTGTAGATCAGATGGGGTAAACAGGAAGACAGTGAAAAAGGTATGGTTTCGTTCTGTTTGAATTCTAATTTCTTATCAGAATTTGATTATTTGAAAGTTGTAATAATAATAATAATGATGATGATGATGATGATGATGATGATGATGATAATAATAATTTACAAATCAAATTCAATCGTCAATTTTACACAGAGAGAAAAGGATAGACAGACAGACAGACAGACTGTGACAAATCGTTAACTCCCCGTTTTAGGGTCAAATATTATTAAATACTAAAACATTTAACAACGTAAATGTCTATTTCAAATCTAAACAAACATAACACCAGTATTCCCTGTCCATACTTAAATTACATCTTAAACTGAAAACAGATGTACAACGAAAAAAAATAAAAAATGAATTAATTAAACAGACATAAGTAGCCCGCCTGAAGAAAGCGCTTTTGATCTAAAAAGGCTCGGTTCAGCAAGAATTTCCATTAACTCTATTTGTCTACGTCAGAGTCACGCGCTTGCTATTTCGCCGGCAAACAGCTTCCGGTATCGCCAAACAATTTGCGCGCTAAACAGCTAGAATGTTTTTGGCATTGTTTATCGCGTTTTTTGTTGTTGTTTTTTTTTCTTTGTTTTTTTTTTGGGGGGAGGGGGGATGGCGTTGAAAGCATGTAATTAAGACGCAAAAAATATAAATACACACACAACAAAGAGCTGTAGTCTGTTTTTGAGACAACAGTCGGTTTAAGCAAGCTTTACGAGTAAATGATATTAGAAGTTCACAGAATATAAAGTTCTGTCTCGATAATGAGCTAAAACTCTTACCTTGCCGACAGACTTGATACCACGGATGAGACAGAAAAAAATAATAAGCCACGCCCCCATAAAACACAGTACCAGGTGCCATTGCAGTTCTCCAATATCCTCCAAACCACTTGAAATACGTAGTGTGTTGTATCTGAATAATAATTAGTATATAAAATACAGTTTAATTTCAAAACCGATCTCTCTCTCTCTCTCTCTCTCTCTCTCTCTCTCTCTCTCTCTCTCTCTCTCTCTCTCTCTTTTCTTTATCATCCTCTCTTCCGCTCATCCGTCTAATCAACATTTAACATTTCGTAACAACAAAAAAAATAACTCAAATTATTCTTACTGCCAAAATTCTTCCACCGACGTGTGGGACAGAGTGTCGTTCGTCCACGTCTTCAGACCAGTGACATTGCTGACGGCGGCATCAACCTGAGCACCCAGAGCGTATGTGACGTTGCTGACGTCACTGATGTTTTTGACGATGCTTGCGCTTGTTGCGTTGTTGACAACGATGCTGCCGTTGACTGCCACCACGGCCTGCTCCTCCTCGCACAAAGGCGTGTTCCACCAGTTGCCGCACGTCGTCCACGGAAGGACGGTGCTGCATGAGCGGATGATGTAGTAGATGCACCAGGCTATGATCATGTTGTAGTACATCGCCATGAGGAAGGAGACGACCGTCATTCCGAAACCGACTCCTTTAATACAATACAGACGTAAATAAATACAATACTGTATAATACAGTAACATACAGTGCACTACACTTCAATACCATTTTAAATGTAATAAAATACAGTACAAAGTTCACACGTTTTAAAGATACAACAGTATACAGTACAGTACATACATAGAATAAAATGTCGAATACAATGTAATACAACACTGTAAACAGCAATACCATACACTATATCAACACAATACAATATAGGATACTAAACATCAATATCGTAACAATCTATACAATAATTTTGATACACAGAACTTCATAGCTTTAAATCTATACAATATATAATTTAATCAGTCCAATAATATACTATATGATACATTAAACGGTATCCACGACAACTGTATATACAATATAAAATATAAAATATTATAATTATAATAATAATAATGAAAAAATACATCGTAAAATGATATGCCATACAGTGCAAAATAGAGTACAGTTGTGTTCTTTAAGACTCTTAGAATACAGCATACTATACAATAGTACACATGTGAAGTTATACAATACACTACAGTGCCATAAAAATCAATTAATTGCACAACACGAGATGACATAATACAATAAAAAGTACGATGACGTACGATACTAAACATTACTGAAACCGCAGACTGTAACACGATATCATAATAATAAGATCAGACAGTAGTACATGATATATCGCTTAACCACATTAAAAAAACATACCCCACTAATTATATTGTTCACGAACGCCCCCGGGGCCCAGCACAGAACAATCCTGCTTACGTAAGTTAGGTAATGCACGCGTAAACCTGCTTTGTGGCTTTTTTTTTTTGAGTTTTAATACAGCTTTACTGCTGACAGAAATCACAGGACAGGCATGTGTGGATTTTTCGTTGGCAATAAAGAGTTTTTGTGCCGTTAATACAAAAGTTCTACAAACAGATAATATTCATATTTCTTCCTGAAGGTCAATATAAACAAAATATCGATTTCTGAAATGGATGCATTTCTGAATTGAACTACTGGCAGACGACAAAATGTAAAGCAAATTTGTAAAAAAAAAAAAAATCAAATTATATCGTATGTGTGTGTAAGTGAATTATACCATAATATATTAAATTATGCAGTTGATTCAGAGTAATATAAGGCAGGACTGTGCTTTATGGTAGAAAATAATCACAATACACTTTAATACAGTAATCAGAAAACAGGAGAAAAACAAAACTTTAAAGAAAAGCTACAAATTAAAGAAAAATAAATAAACGAAACGGTGTTAATTTGACTTTGAAAACCGCACCCACCAAGCCAGTTTGTTTTCCAGCGTTATTTTCGTTATCTTAAATTTTCTGCATACTTTTTCTGATGTATTGCTCCCTGATAATGGCACATTTTCTGTTGCTTTTTCTGCGCAATGGCTTTTCTGGTACCTGCTGGGAATGTCGAGATTACAGTTTTTTTTTAAATCACAGATAAAATTTCTTCGTGGCAGTTTAACTTTTGTTATTTATTTTTTATTTTTTATTTTGTTTTGCTTCGCGTACAGAATAAATATTCCTGACAAGAAAATTGCTTTCACTTTAAGAAAATTAATCGTTCTTATCGTAAACAACTATGGTTTGATTTTTTTTATTTCGAAAGATAACTATTAGAAAACAAACATTTTTGGTTTTAATCTCGGACTGGTATTTTGGAAATGGAATTTATAGCTGCATATTGATAACAAAAGATAGCATCAAGGTTCAAATAACGTGAAAACAATGACCTCAAATATAAACAGCGGATGTATTAACATAAGGAACTTCGATCGAATCGGGAATTATTCCAGCTACGTTTTTTAAAAGATGACTAAGAGAATGTAAAATTGATTCATTCTGTCAGTTCTAAATAATTCCCCGACGCCTGTGATTTATGTGCCCAAGAGAGCCGCGCTTTGAAACTTCAAACAGACATCATTCTTTTCAAATCAGTGATTGTGTGTGATATTACTATTCACATTGTAATTCATCGTTTTTTGACTATGACAGTTTACTGCAGCTCAGCAAACGTTTCTTCTAACTGTTACTGGGTGTCAAACGCTGCTTTATGCTATAAAAGTTGCAGAAACGAAACCCGCTGGGTATATGCCGTGTAGATCAATCTAACCACCGAGACCTTTTATGCGCACCATTTAACAGAAATGAGACTTCACGCTAGGCCTTTTTATTGTATTATAAATCATTCGATAACGAGAAAGTTCACATAGAAACTCTTAATATAAACAAAACTCATAGGCTCACTGGATGGAGCGAGAAATTAATGGGTATACCACACAGCCATTTGTACTGACCCATTCACACCTTTTTCTTTCTCTCGACGTTTTATCACGTTGTCGAATAATCAGAGCGTAACGATGTCGTATAATCCAAGTTTATTTTCCACTGATTTATGTGCAACCTAAGTGTACTGACGAGTGTGGCACAGTCTTGTGGTTAGAGCGCTTGCCATTGTGCGCCAGGCTGATTATTTCCCGTTCTAATTTATCAGTCCATGGTTTATGCTTCCTTCCATTCTAATCAGTTATATGTTATATTATATTATATTATATTATATTATATTATATTATATTTATAGAAAATGAAAACTCTGAACTGCAACTAACCTCGGAATAATGGGCAGATGTCCCAGACTCGGGTTGGTCCTTTTCCAGAGAACTGGGCGATGGTGACCTCCAGGAAAAACATTGGCAGACCGCATATCACCAGAAAAAACAGAAACGGGATGAGAAAGGCTCCTGAAAAAGAATGATTAAAAAATAATTAATTTATCCTAGCACACACACACAAACACATACATTATTAGTATACTTAAAACTAGTAAATTATACTATACTAATTATACGTGTGTATTCTCTAAGCCTTTCGGCTCGTAGGTAAAATATCTGAAATAAATACCATGACATGTATTGAACAATGGACGATTAAAAGGTATTATGAATTTTTCTACGGAGGTTAAGTATTTTCTGTTTTAAATATAAATCAGTTACATTAGTTCAGACATGGACATTTTCTCCGGTTGTTGATCTACGTGGCTGAAAAAGGGAGATTTTGCATTATCTTTGAATATACATTAGATATTTTCCTTGTACTGGTTCAGTGCAGTAACTGCTGGGTGCATAATAGATTGTCGTAGATTATCATCATCATCATCATCATAATTAATCGTCATCATCACCATTCTCAGTATCACGGTCTATCGACGGAACCGTCATTCATTACTGTAATATGCAACGATTCGGTGAATCATGGTTTGCTAATCGACATCTGAACACAATTTGCGTGAACCATATTTATTTATTTATTTATTTATTTATTTATTTCAAAATCTTTTTTGTGTAACAATAGATGGAAGAAACCTGCTGACACCATTTTCATGTTCAACTCTATTAATTCAAGATGAAAGAATTTCTTCAATGCACTATACCGCATTTTATTTTATTTTATTTTATTTTATTTTATTTTATTTGAAACACCATATCATGGTGTGGTTTATGTCTGGAACGGGAACCTAGAAAAAGTTCCACAAAGCACCATTATTAATACGTTACCGTCACTGAGACTGATCCAGCTTTTCTGATGAGGGGAGGGTCCGTGTGAAAAAGGGAACCATCTCATTATGAAAAGGCGCTATTGAAAAATAATACATGGTTCAGATGGAACGTAATATAATGGTGCTACAACAGGGTCGGTGGCAAACGTAATTCAAGAGTTCTACATGTTGACAAAAAAAAGAAAAGAAATCCTAAATAGAAGGGGCCATTCTCAAATGTTTGGGCCCCCCACGAGATCCGCCCCAGGGTCATTCAGTTTTGAACTGTTTTGCGCTCACGTATCAAGCGACACAAAGCCTCGTCACAAATACTTTTGATAATAACAGTTCTGTAGTATTACAGACATGAACGAATATGAAAGGTGCACAGCGTTACACTTTTAAATCACCTACAGGAAATCCAGTTTTCACACCTTTTCTTCTGAAGTGGTATATTGAAAAAGAAATTTTTGGGTTGTTTTCGTTGTTGTTTTTTTGTTTTGTTACTTTTGTCGACAGTTTATTTTTACGTTGCAAAGAGAAAAAAATAATATGAAAAGGAAAGTAAATAAATAAATAAATGGACAAAGTAAAAGAGAAAAAAGGTAAAAGAGAAAAGAAGAAAAACGAGAAAGAAAGACGAATAAATTTAATCCGTAGAAACAATAATAAACTGATTAAACAAATATTAAAAAGATCGAAAATACGTAAATCTTAATTGTCTATTTATTCTCTACGTTACAACAATACAAAAATAATTTTTCGTGCTTCTTAATTCAGGTTCACCAAAATCGTTCAGTACTGCTGGTAATGTTCTTACATAAACTGGTTTTCCTGTCAGTTGCATCTCTCATTCTCTCTGTCTTTTTCTGTCTTTCTCCATCTCTTACTATTTTCTGTGTTACGTTGCGTTTTTTTTTTTTTTTTTTTTTTTTTTGTATGTTTAAGAAGGCGTCTGGTAATGAAACAGAGAAAAACAGAGAGAAAAAAAAAAAAAAAAAAAAAAAAAAAAGGTACAGAGACAGATTAAACTATTCACCTGCCACAAAATATTATTTCCCTCCGTAGCTAATACCCATTTGCACCTGACGTCTTTAATTAAAAACTTTGGGGAATTCTTGAATTATTAATATTATTTGCCACTTGCCTGACGTCACGAAACTGACATTGCCGACACGCGCTTAAGTAATCTCCCCAGTCAATGGCGCGCACTTCAGCCGCGTTGCCTAGGCAACAAAACAACGGGGCGCACAGGGCGGATTTTCTGTGGTATGTGCGCAGCTTTTATGCGGAATGAATGAAACACAGAAACGTTTCTGAAAAGCAGCGGACCCATCTGCAGCTGCGATTTAGACTTGCGTCATTAAAGGGTTCGTGAAACAGACGTTTCTAGAAACGAATAAATGATACCAGACACGTTCCTCCTTGGAAGGTTGGAACTAAAGTTATTTTGTTATAACGTGGGATAGGTCGGGAATGTTTTTAATCCTGCATTTTTAAACAAATTTTTTAAAATTATTTATGTGGCTTATGGTAGAACAACTGTAATCTCTGTAAATGAAAACGGTTTTAAAATGGATTTAAGTTATTCAAAAAAAAAAAAAAAAAAAAAAAGAAGGAAATCCTAAAATATTTAGCGTCAGTTACATAATAGTTCTTTTGAATATTTCGTAAAAACGGATATTGATCTCATTTTATTTATTTATTTATTTATCTATCTACCTATTTATTAATTATTATCAAAATTTATTACTATTATTATTATTATTATTATTATTATTTTTTTTTTTTTTTTAATAAAATCAAATGAAGATTCCGCGGTTTACATATCTATGCATTATAATGCGTTTTAATTTGAGTGAGCCAGCTTATGTATTTGTGCGTTTGCATGTATTTACTTTATTATGTTATGCTATTTAATTAAGTTATATTCCTATTTGTTTTTTGCAGTTTATGTAAACACACGTACGCACACCTACATAAACGTATCTGTGAAGAAATATCTTACTGCGTACAAACACTACCAACCTGACATTGGAATGTTTATTTTCTCTTTGTCAGCTAAACAATCACATACAACAAAGCATAAAACATTTTGCCAAAAATTGGTCAAGCGTTCATGATGACAATGTAAATCAACAAAAGTGGAATCCGCTATTATGAATTTATTAACCGAAATTTTTGTTTGGCCATTTTTTTTTTTTTTTTTTTTTATTCAGAATATTGTCTTTTCCCCCCACAGTGCTGTATATGGTAGAAACAATTGTGTTTTTCAACCGTTACTTTCTGTGTCAGTATACTTTATATGTCCAGTACACTCCCTGCCTTATCCCACCCATTTACTCAGCACAAGCCGTGAAGCGAATAAAGAAATACGTGAAACGTTGTTATGAACCAGTTTTTGGAAAAACAGTGGATATCAAATATCCCTTGTTATAAATATTAACAAACTTTGTGCTGAACAAGTACACGGTAAAATCGAAACATTTTAATCCCCTTTCATCGTTCCGAATCCGTTTCTCCCTGAAGCAGACAAATATACGCTCGTGCACAAAAGCATATCTGCAACCACATCCTTACAATAAACACGAAATCGAGATTACTTAACGTTAAGATATTTAATAATGGCTAGGTGAAGAACTGGAAAGTATGATTCGATCCTGTAACATATGGCAGTCGTGAAAAGATAACAACAAACAACAACAACACACACACACACACACACACACACACACACACACACACACAGAATATAATTTGTTATCGTTATTTCCTCACCTCTTTAATAACATGTGTTACCTGACCACGTAACACAGGATTTGGCCTTCAGATGAAGAATGACGCTATTTTTGCGTCAACAAAACATGTACTGGTGTCAGAAAAGCTTGCAACAGCAAAACACAGCTCCGAACGCTATTTTTATCTGACATTGTTACGTCATTATGACGTCATAGGAGGCTTCCGAGAAATAAAATATAAATCTATTACGTCAGAAAAGACGACAGGTTTACGATCAAATCTTGAATTATTATTATTATTATCACTTTTTTCTCCATCTTCTGTTTCTTTCTGTTGTGAAATATTTTTGTTTGTTACGTATACATACTTAATAGACAGCGTGGTCGTGTTTGTTGTGTTTCGCAGCCTTCTGATCTCTCATTTATTTATGTGAAAAGCAATTAAACTGGATCCTGTACATTGTTAAAAATCTTGATTGTTTTTGTTATTGTGGATATTTAATTTTATAAATCATAACTGTTTAATGTGTGTTTTATTTTTATTTGTTTGTTGTTATTATTTTTTGTTGTTGTTGTTGTTGTTGTTGTTGTTTTTTTTTTTTTTTTTTTTTTTTTTTTGTGGGGTTTTTTTTAATACATTTATTAAATGAATACATTTTTTAAGGTAGAACATGAAGAAAAAAAATATAACTTCCTGACTAAATAAATAATAAGCAGATAATAAAAAGAAAGATAGAATGGATGGAAGGAAGGAAGGAAGGAAGGAAGGAAGGTAAATTAATAAGTATATTCATAAACAATATTGGCTAAATGCCAGCATTCCATTCATATGTAAGTGTCCGTTAGTGTGTCAAAAAGAGGCGTGTTTTGGGTATAAATAAAAAAAAAAATAAAAATAAAAAAGTAGAAATATTAATTTTCTATCAACCTTTCCCAAGTAGGTCCTGGAAAGTTTCCGACCAGATATTATTAACAATAGAACATTACCATGACCAAAATCGGCTGGTGTAAGAAATGCAAAAAGCTTTTATTTTTATTCATGGTGTTTTTTTCTTAATAAAAAAAAAAAAGTGTCCAGCGGTTTTCTAATAATGTGTTTGTCACTGTTAACAAACGTATGGCCTTGGGCAATACATTATATGAGTAACGCAAAAGACGGAGAAGAAGATATCTTTCATTTTTCCACAGTCGATGCAGGATTTAACCAAAACAGTTGACGTCATGTAGAATTTTCAATAGGAAAAGTTTTCCATTATAAAGTAAAAAATAATGATGAAATATAATAATAATAATAATAACAATAACAATAATAATAATAATAGAGAAAAATATTTAATTTCTTTCAAATTGTACTACTTTATCTGTTTTCTTCTTTATATTACGTCTCGTTATTTATGCCACTATCAAGTTTCGCTCGTTTGTCGTGAACGGATGGATAAACGGCCAGAGTTTCAATTTGCAGCTGTTCTATTGTGCTTCTTTCAAACACATGAACGCTTTTCGGTGACTGTGTGTGATGCGTGTGTTCGTGTGTTAAATTAATATGTCTATGTATACATTTTTTGTGTTGTATGCGTATATGTTGGTATTTAAATCTCTCTCTCTCTCTCTCTCTCTCTCTCTCTCTCTCTCTCTCTCTCTCTCTCTATATATATATATATATATATATATATATATATATATACTTTGATAATGATCAGACTGAAGGAAGTTAATGGGAAGATGGCAGAGACAGAATGACAGACAGACTGAATGAATGAATGAATGAAGGTACTGGAAGTAGAGTGAAAGAAGATACAGACTATTACAACAGAGTCAGACGATGTCTGTTCTCAGTTGAGCGTTTTATCTTGGTGGTAAGCCTATAGTGACGTCAGATATTTGATACGTGTTTGCGTAAATGCCTCCTAATGCCTTAAACAGTTCACTCGGAAGTGTGCCAGATTCTTTGACAGTAAATGCGTAACAATATGTGTTAAATGTTACGTGTTCCTTCAACACATCCCCAAACAAACACTTAGGTTTGTTTCGTAATGGCTATTCATTATGTTGTTTAGACATCCTAGCGTATTTGCGACATCGCGAGAAAGAGAATCTCTCTCTCTCTCTCTCTCTCTCTCTCTCTCTCTCTCTCTCTCTCTCTCTCTCTCTCTCTCTCTCTCTCTCAGACACTGTACTGTTGTAAAATTATAAAATAATAGCTATAAATTTAATTAATTTTAATAATAGTATTTACAATTTATGTTTGGTAAATATAATTTTCATTTTTTTAATTATCTATTATTTATTTATTTTATTTTATTTTAATTTTCATTTTTTTTTCCATTATCTGACTCGTTATTTCTGAAACAAAATATAAACAGTTATTTAGGTGGGTGAGGAAATATGCTGTAGTTATGCGACTGACGTAAACAGAAACTATTCGTATTTTTACTGAACCAAGGAATAAATAATAAAGTTAATTTGCACATTAGATGTAATCCTTGTTTGCAACTGCTTTACTCAGTATTTCGCTACGATTTTTCGTTTATTGCTGCTGCCGATGTAAAAAGGTCACAATTATAAACTTCAAACCAACTTTCGCTTCTAAATTCTGGCAATCAGCCAGTTTTGCCAACGTTAATAAAAGCAACTGTACTATCGAGTTACATCCAGAAACATTCATCGTAACCCATAGATTTCAATTAGCGACAATCTATTTAGAAGAAAGTACTTGGCTTCTTCTTACATTTTATTTTATTATTTTTTTTTTTATTTTATAAACAGAACTGACGTTAAATTAATAACCTGTGTACTTGTACAAAAATACAGGGAACTTTGATTAAAAATGGTTACCCCAGCACCCGGATATCAGTATTTTGAGTTTATGAGGGTCACATTTTACAAGCGAATGTGCGGTTACACTGTTTTATATGACCTTCATTAATCAGAACTAACAATGGTAAGAATTCGTATCAAAAGTATTGAGTAAACTGTACTGGACCTAAAGCGAAAGGCTACCTAACAATAAATTACAATAGTAGAAATAATACCTACCTACCAGGCTGGCTACCTACATTCATAAATACGAATGTATGTATGTGCATACATTATGTTCGGTATACATACATTATATACACGTTTCTTAAAATGTAAAATTTAAATAATAATAATAATAATAATATCATCAGTAACCTGGAATATATCCGCTCTGTAGATCTATAAAAATTATCAACTTTTGTTATCCGAAAAATGTACAAAAAAATAATTTATTCGTATTTTGTTTAACTTTTCTTTATTGGTTTGTTATTTTTACAAATGATTTATAAAACCTACCTCCACCGTTTCTGTTGCAAAGGTAAGGAAATCGCCATAGATTTCCCAGTCCCACACAGTAACCAACGAGCGAGAGAATATAATCTAATTTTCTTCCCCATTGTCCCCTTTCCGTTGTTTCGTCGTCTGATTCCACATCTAAATCCACATTTTCATCGCTTCTGTGTTTCTCCGACAAGAGACTGTTCATCTGATAATCTTCAAGGTTCGCTGTTTTTTCCATGATTAAGTTTAAATCTATTATTCTTATTTTAACTTTATTTAAATGTATTCGTATACTTAATACCTGACTACAGTTATAAAATACTGACACTAAATCTTTAATGTAGCTCTGTTTAACGTGCTTTGACACGAGCGAGTTTCAAATAACGCAAGTTGCCGAAGCAGAAGGTTATATACGACTTCTCCACGAATATTGTGACATGTGTTTGAAAACAAAAATCGTCATGCACAAACAATTTCAAAAATACGACAGAAAAAAAGAGCACACTCTTTGCGTTATTAACAACGGAAATTTCCAAGGTACGAAGCTTTAAGCGCATGGAAATTTTCTGCGGTATTTTTTTTTTTTTTTTTTTTTTTTTTTTTTCTGAAAGATGTGCAGTCTTCAATCAATATAGACTGTATGGAGTTTCGCACTGCGCAGGCGCGACCCTTCCTGGAGTGTTCACGGATCGTAGGTTGGGACATACCATTTTGAACAAAGAATTATCGATATGAAACAACTTTTCCACCGCAGCTAAATGAACTCGCCCCAAATCTTTTGGACTAACTCGACAGATCCAGCGAATAACAGATGGGCAATTAATTAAACCCGTTTTAATATTAATACATTATACTAAATTCACAGTTTTAAAAACAAACGAATAAAGCCCAACGGTTGATTTAACTGTTGAACATAGTTAATTAAAATAAAATTTTACAGTTTGAATCATTTAGAGGAAAAACACAGCTGACTGAATGGACTAATTCAAAATTAAATACTTTGATCAAATAAATGTTTAATAAAATTATATTCATATTTTTGTTGTTGTTGTCGTCGTTTTATTTTTTTTATTATTATTATTTTTTTAAATTAAAGTTTTGGTGCATGGCAACATTAATTCAGTGCTTCACAGTTCGATACATTTGTAATGTGCATGTTTTTATAATTAGTAGTTGATTATACGTGTTTTGTATATCAAAGCATTGTTTATTGTCATTTAATTCCACAAAAAGCTGTATGGTTCGTACGCTTGATTTCATATCCATTCATGTGTGTACGTATGTATGTATGTATGTATGTATGTATATGTAACTGATATGTTTTCAACGTACGTATGTATGAATAGACTATGTATGTATGTCTGCATGTATGTGCTATGTGTGTGTGTATAATTTGTATAACAAAGCCACATTCTTTTCTCTGTAAAACATATGAAATTAACATATTATTTTGCTATAATTCTTCTACTTCTTCTTCTTATTATTATTAGTAGTAGTAGTTGTTGTAGTAATAGCAATAGTAGTAGTAGTAATAGTAGTAGTAGTAGTAGTAGTAGTATCTCATATAAAATACTTTTTAAAGCAGATATTCACACGTTTGAAAATAGTTAATACACTGTCATGTCTCACTTCGATAAGCACCGACTTTTAATTTCCGTTTGTTAACAACAACAACGACATTAGCAACGTCAACAACAATGTCGTTAAAAGTGATGAGAGCAGAATAGTGCTATAAAGAATTTTGTTCGTACACGCCTTTCTTTATTGTTGTATGAGCAAAAGCAATACCTTATTTAACTACTGTCTGTATATTGTAACGAAACTCTCTCTCTCTCTCTCTCTCTCTCTCTCTCTCTCTCTCTCTCTCTCTCTCTCTCTCTCTCTCTCTCTCTCTCTATTTTGTATTTATTTATTTGTGTGTTTGTATGTGTATGTGTGCGTGTGTGTGTGTGTGTCTATGTGTATAAGTACACAGGATTAAACTTTTACCACAAATGCAAGTGCACCTGGGTCACCTTCATGCCCATCCCACACATTCCATCGATTGACTACGTTCAACAAAAGCCAATCAAACAGACATATTTCTTTAATATTTTCCAATTACAGAGCATTTCTCGCTTCCACGAGGCAGCTTCGTGGGTGCAGACATATTGGACAAATCACGTGTTACGTCACAGAACGAGATTATGTTAAGTTAATTAGGATTCTCTGTTGTCAAACTAAAAATATCGCTAGAAAAGAGTGAAGAGGATTAGCTAAGCTGCTCGGTGCAGGACGTTCATAGCCGTCGATTTATTTATTTATTTAGTTAGTTAGTTAGTTAGTTCGTTAGTTTAAATTAGATATTCGTGATTGAAATAAAAGTGATATTAGGCCAGTTATAGGCAATAATACAGTTCTGAGCTGCGGTATATAAATGATTTCATTGAAAAGATGACCCAAAAAAAAAATATGCCTTGTTGGCCTAACATTTTTGATATATCTAAGGCAAAATATACCGTGTTTGAATTTTTTTTTTTTAAATTTACCCATGAGCTCATCTGTAGGTATATAGGCGTATATTACATAAGTACTTTTGTGTTTCAAATTATGTATGTATCTCTGTATTTATCTACTAATGCATCTTTGCCATTTTACCGTGACACGTGGTGAGGTGACCTGCCAGTCACTGTCAGTAAACACGCCCCATTCATAACCTGGCGTATTCATTGGCTAAAATAACTACAGACATTCGGCGGTAACAAAAGATTCGCACAAGCTTGGTAACGGGTAACATCTTGTCACCCAGACCTTTATCAAATCACAATTTACAGATGTAATGAAGAGTTTACCTACATTTACGTTACTGTTTGCGCTTTCTTTTCACAATTTTCAGATGTAATGAAGAGTTTACCTACATTTACGTTACTGTTTGCGCTTTCTTTTCTATGCACATACAAAATGACTTTCTGCAAATCTGCCTTGTGTCCCTTGAGTATGTATACACACATGCACACACATACACACACACACATACACACACACACACACACACACATATATATATATATATATATATATATATATATATATATATATATATATATATATATATATATATATATATATATATATATATATATATATATATATAAAAAGCGAGAGAGAGTATCTATGATATCTAAACGTAATCTATAGTATATGTCCACAACAAACGTGCTTCATATAAAAATACACAATGGGGAAAGTTACGACTTGCTCCAAGGAGGTGACATTAACAAATCTACGACTAGCGTAAACATGAAACGTTTATGGCCGTAGAGATGGACAGGCTTACGGTCACTACACGAATTCTTGTAACCTGTTGCCCCAGTAGCCTAATACTGTCTCAATCAGCTATTCCACACTCCCTGACTCTGGCTTCCCAGCTTTCACAACGTCTGATGCAGACAGAGGTCGCTGTCCTAGAGACGCAAGGAAAAAAACCAGACGATGGAATTGGACCTGGTTTACTGCCAAATAACCGGGATCTAAAGTTACGGTCTGTGTGTGTGTATGTGTATGTATGTATGTATCCATGAGGTACAGACAGAGAGAGATACAGATGTAGATGCACAAACAGATAGAAAGACAGAAAGGCGTAGATGAGAGAGAGAGAGAGAGAGAGAGAGAGAGAGAGAGAGAGAGAGAGAGAGAGAGAGAGAGAGAGAGAGAGAGAGAGAGAGAGAGAGAGAGAGAGGGGGATAATTAAGAATTCGTTATTAGTTTTAATTTCCAATATTATTACGAATGAAGTCTTTAAAATTAATTTTAAAAAACGAGTGCCAGTACGTGCATATTTATAGTGATATATATATAAAATATATCTTTTTTCTGGGTTTTGGTGGGTTTTTTATGACAACATGATACATAACATTGACCGGTTATTGCCTTTTTCTCTCTATTTTTGGATCATGATTTAATTAACTGTATTTTGTTATGCTCCAGGTTCATTTAGGAAAAACGACCATTTATAATCTTGAAAATAGTTTCTGATAAAACGTTCCACAATTACAATAAAAACATCAAAACAGTTTCTGATCTAGTTCGCCTTGTTCCAAGAAGAAGAGGAAGATGACAACAAAAAAAAAAAAAAAAAAAAGTAAAGGAAAAAAAGAAAAAAAGAAGAAGAAGAAGTGAAGATTTAAAACTGGAAAAAAAATACAATGAAAGCTAGTGTTTACTGCGTTTATAATCTTAAATTATCCTGAAGAGAAAACCATAAATATCTATTCAGGAATGTTCTATAATTATCTGTGTTGCTGTTTTTAACTTCCAGTTTTCATACTAACGCCTTCAGTGTCCAATTTTTGTTTACTTTCCTACTTATATATATATATATTTATTTATGTGTGTGTGTGTATGAACACACACACACACACACACACACACACACACACATATACAATAGCCTTCCATCCTAAAACAAGAGAACCTGTACCAGATGACAATTTAAGACTTTATCTGTTTGTATATTTACTTATTTTGTTTGTTTGTTTATTTATTTATTAGTCTGGGTGTGCGAATGTGTATAATGGGAGAAATAATGTACGATTAAGCAATTATAACAGATGTCGCATACGTACAAACAAACAAAAATACTAAAACGAGATGTCATCTAATTTTATAAATCCAGACACCATGAAGCACAGATGTATACTGCACAATGTAGAAATGAATTAAATAGAGGACATTTTGAACGGAGGACAGAAGGATACGTTTGACAGATGGGTAATAAAATAAATGATATAAAATAAGATGAAAATAAACACTAATTAAGCACTAAGCACCGACACACATACGCACACGCACACGGATACGGACTCTCGCGAGCTGACATATACACAGTAAATAACAACAATAACAAACAAACAAATAAATAAAATAAACACTATCAAAAGAAAACAAACGCAAACAAACAAACTAAAACAACAAAAAAAAAAAAACATGCATGGAAGGTATGCCTTTTCATAAAGATTCCTGCTGATAATGCCATGATCTTTGACAAATCATTTGGGTTTGCATGACGGAGCACGATAAATTCGAATACGGATGGATATAATAGTCGTGTGTATGGAGTCCGTACGTACTTGTTTGTTTTATATAAAGTATTGTGTTTATTCAGCAGTGTAAATAGCCGTCCTGGTTACCACTTGATAATCCGTCCACAAGATTGTTCGAGTAATTCTATCTGAACAGTGTACGCTCGTACATAATGACGTAGACAGAATAACCTAGGTTGAGATTATTTCAGCAGGTCTCGAACAACATTTCTGTTCAGAAACAGAATCGTTCAATGGTGTTTGAATAAGTGATTAGAAAGGCACTTATGATTTAAGTAACTGTTATCGTTACTGCTTTGCGAGTAAACAAGTTTTGTTACTGTTGTTGATTTTTCAATCCTTTTCCTTTCTTTGGTTTATTTTTATTATTTGTTGTTTTGGGGTTTTTTCTAAAATTTTAATTTATTTTTATCTTTCTTTGTGAAAGTTATTTTACTTTCTAACCTCATCAATTTGCTTTTGTTGCCTTTAGTTTTCTCTCCTTTCTCCATTTTTGTCTGTCCGTCTTCTGTACATCTCGTTCTTTTATTTCTCTCCATTTTTTTTTTTTTTTTTTTTTTTTTT
Source organism: Chrysomallon squamiferum (assembly GCA_012295275.1). Classification (NCBI taxonomy): domain Eukaryota; kingdom Metazoa; phylum Mollusca; class Gastropoda; order Neomphalida; family Peltospiridae; genus Chrysomallon; species Chrysomallon squamiferum. The sequence goes on along the minus strand of CM022667.1, from coordinate 15,098,191 downwards.
TTTGCTTACTATCATTCTTTTCATCCTTTCCGTCCGATTTCTCTTAAGATTTCGATTTCCGACGATCCGTCAGTCCATTCATCTACTCTCGTTTCCCCCCCCCCCAGTCTTTATTAAACTGTTTTTAGATGAAAATTTAATGAACGAAAATGGAATCAAAACAGTTTAAAGAAAAGGTTATATTTATTCATAAATTAAAAATCATATTTCAAAATAAAATAAATAAATGCCATCACAATGTTTTTATATTAAATTCATTTAAACATTCTCAAACAATAGTGAGGAAACTTTCGCAGATTAAAAATGTCAAACGTATTATACATACCAAAAACAGTTATCTCGTATTCATAATCACAGGTTCAAACACGAGACTAAGATATAATAAATAAAAACTGCGAGTAATAAGCGTCACGTATTTATAATGGCCCATCTGCAGCGGTCATTATGACGTCATAAAGACATAACGTCATTAATTTGCCATCGTTGCCAAGAATCCATGGTTATGAATAGTGCTGAAGGATTAGCTAGATTCTCCAGATTTGTTTTCGTTTATTCCTTCGTAACTTGCGATATACAAGGTAAGAATCAACAATGATAATGGTAATGTCTTTTTTCCCTGCATATTTATGGATATTGCTTGTGGATTTACCCGTCATTTTGTGTCCGCCGGTATGAAAATTATGACCGTCAGTTTTATGTGCCTACGAGCAGTCGATTACTAATATTAAAATAAGCGATTTTATTGTCATTTCAGTTAAAATGCAGTTTTGAGATATGAAAAGTTTCATCACAAAAATTCATTATTTGGCATTTACTTTTAATGATTCAATATACATTTTTTTTTAAAGTTAATAGTAGGATCAGTCCATTTCCAAGTACCTGAATAGCAAGGCCCAACTACTGATATAACAAACTTGTATCTGAAGGCTTGTTTTCTATTTCTCCAGCTTTAGATGACTGGCGTTTGTCAAAACATTGCATGAAAAAAACACATGCTTTACTTTTTAACCAGGATCATTTTTTTCTTCAAAACCACGGCTAGATAAATGGCAGCTTAAATTTTGAACCAGTCGTTTAATACATAGAAATTTCCGAAATTTCTCATGGCAATTTTAAATAGGCATGCATATTTAATGTTTTTAGTTTGCGATTTTGTTTTTCTCTGCTTAAACTTATCAGTAAACTTGTGCGCGTTCCAGATTATATATAAAAAAAAAAAATATATATATATATATATATATTTATTCGTAGACCATCACCACTATGAGTTGCACATCTACTTTAATGTATAGGTTTTGAAAAACACCCCTAACGTATGGAAATTCATGTCAAACGGGAATTACAAGCTCGTTATTAAAAGTGGAAAAAAAAAAAAAAAAAACACGCCCAGCATTTCATCTCGTATACAGTCATTTTAGGGTTCTGGTAATAAAATAGCCGAGGATGAAGTCTGTTAAAATTAAAATGAATAGATTCTCATTTTTTTTTTAAATGTCTAGACTTGGTAATTTATATTTTAAAGAAAAGAAATAACTTTAAATCAGCGGTGACTTTTTATTGCACAACCATATTATTCATTTCAGTGTTTACGACAGGTAAACTGGTGTATCCACGAAGGCCAGGGTATTTTCTGTCTTGTACCTGACGCATCTAATGTATGGCCTGAAAGAAAAATGTTTTGTAAATATAATGAATGTTCGTACAAACATTTGTTTGAATTTGACAAGATCTTTACAATTTAGAAAAGACGTCACGTTAAACTCGTTGCTAAATTCACGAGATTCAGTTTAAAATGCTTTTAACGTGAGGTATGTTTACTGTAAACAGATATTTAATGGAACTTTCTAGAGTTTACGTCTATTGTCAGTTTAACAGGTTATTTTTTTTAGGCAACTTAAATTTCAATTTTAAAAATCTTTACACCTATGTGAATATAATTCGTCTCTCAATATAATCCATGCAAACAATTTTTACCCTCGCCCGAAAACGAACGTATTCACAAAATACAAACCCAGCTCTGAAAAGGTAGCAACGAAACTAAATCCAATACAAAGGACATTTTTTTTTATTATTATGAAGTTAATACAATTTAAAAATAACCCGATTCTTCTGACGTGACGTGCAACTAGATTTAACAAAGGTTAAATTTAGCGTTAGTAACCGTGAATGCTCAGTATACATTACACTGAATTATCGAGTCGAGCAGTGATTAAAATTATTCTGCGCAAGCTTTGCACAATTTTTTGTCACAGTCACATTAAACTTCATGGGTGGTAACAAGTTCAGATGGTGAAGATCGCGTTTTAAAACAGGGTTGTTAGTCTGTATAAATACACATGAAAGGATCGCTTTATACGAGGGACCCGTAGAATGCATTTTTACCCTTCAGATTTATTCGAATTTTTAAATTAAAAAGCTCGACATTTTTAGAAATTATGCTACAGAGGGGAGAAAGCTATTTTTAAATAACTGAAGGATTTGTGTAACCTAAGTTAGTGTAATTTTCTTTAGTAGCTAGTGATCATGTTCTTTTATCACGAAGTTTTATCTTAAAAACAGATAAAGAATTTCTTTATTATACAACAGTTGTGCAAGTAAAAACAAGTTATTTAAACACAAGATATCGAGTTGCATAGGGTGAAGGACAATGCGTTGAAACAAGATTTGTCTCAGATACAGGTCAGGTCGCAACCCAATGTACAAACCCGTCTATTGCCGCCCCCCACACACACACACACACACCCGAGTCCATTTTAAAAAATTTAAAATTACCTTGACCAGCTAGTAGCAATCTTTACACATTTCCTTTTCACGACCGTTTTGAAGCATTTGGCCTTCAGAACATCGAAAAAAATCCTTCCCACTATCTGAGCTTCTTTCTCTTTGGATTCGGCTTGTTTCAGACAGCTGTGAAACGCGGTGTCGCAGTGGCAGTGCAGCCTGGAACGAGAAACATTTTTAAATTTACAAAAATATGCCGTTTTATTTTCTTTAGTCTTCTCCAGCGTGTTGTCTTAATCCGTTTTTACTCAAAAGTATTATCCTGCCAACTTGCAAACGGTAACATTTTTCAGAAAGTTATTAAAATACGGTTAGATAATTACACTACAGAAAAGGGAATCTTGCCATCCTCTATGATTAAACTAATCGTCGATAACCAACAGACAGGTGAAATGGGCGTACCAAGAACTGATCCCAAGATCAGCTGTATACTAAACACTTTCTGGATCATCAATATAAATGCACAAGGATACAAAATAGGTATGGTTAATGTTAATTACAAGTAATAATAGTCTCATAAAAAAAAAAAAAAAAAATCTCTTAATCTGAAAGTTTCTTTAACTTCTGCTCACCTTGTATATGGCCAAATATTGAAAAGGTTTTTGTAACTTTTGTGACCTTTGATTTTCGGTGAACATTTGTCATGCGCTCTGCAACAGGCGTCGGTGACGGGCAGCGAGCCGAGTTCATTGTTTGTGGCTACGTCTCCATTTCCACACCACTTCGTACCTGCAAACATATTTCAATACCAAAATTAATCACATGCAAGTATCGAGACTTGAGAAATCTATCATCGTTTCAAACCATTTCTTCCCGTTCTGCGGTATAAATGTAAGCAAAATTAAAGACGACACCTCTCCACAGCATTGTTAAAAACTTATACCTTTCCGAATCACATTCAAATTGAATTCCAGTAATTCGGCGAGGTTTTCGGATGGACCATGTTCAAATAAATTTATACTAGCAACGATGTTAATATTCTTGAACCATAAGACAATATCAAGGATAACTATATACGAGTTGTGGGCATGTTACGTGAAAAACAGTTCGTGTTACATTCAAGAATATTTCCTGGAGATTCGTCGACCGGGTGACGGTTTAATGTAACCAAGTTTCAGATGGCTCATCTTCGGAAACTTCGACTACAGATTTATCCACCTCGTACAGATTAAATGTCTTGGCTGGCCAAATGGCTCCGTCCAATTTTCAGTCCATTTTGATTGGACGTGTTCGATAAAATTGGCAACGAACTCGGGATTTCATTTTTACTTAGTTTATCGAAACTTGTTTCGCAACAAGATTTGTTATTTTCACCAACCGTTTCGGTGTCTTCAGTTATTTCGGATTTTGTCCAATGAATTTCATCTTCAAATATTTCAAACTCATTATGAATTGCCCGTATAATGTTTTATCTCTGCAAGGTTTGGCGACACAAATGAGTTTTCTTTAAGACATGATTTTCGACTAGCCTACAACGTGTAATCTGCCAAGTTAACCCGATTATACAACACGTATAATAATGTCTGCTGCAACAAGTATTACCTTACAAGATAAATTAGTGAATTCTTTAAAACAAAGAAATAAATGCTAAGCAACTGCTACAGTCTTATTTACATTTAAATTAGACAAAATATAAAACTAAAATTTCAAATACCTGGAAATATTCCAAATTTGTAGTCGTCTATGTACTTCGACCATTTATCTACCACATCACCTGCTCCATTGACTGTACTGAAAATGAAGAAAACGACGACAATCGAACTTAACATCATTTTCACCGCTTAACACCAAAGCTAAAGATTTCCCATTTCGCCATGGTTTTTATTGGTTTTAACTGGTCATGCTTCACGCTTTGCACGTGCATATTTTAAAAACACGGACTACTCATAAATAATTCATTTGAATTAGTAATTAGACGAATAATATTGTGAGAGAAACCAAAACATAGAAGTCATATCGTTGTTATAATAGTAGTAGTAGTAGTAGTAGTAGTAGTAGTAGTAGTAAACAGAATATTAACAACAGAAACAAAATTATTAAAAAAAATTCCGAGATCGTACATTCCGGTAATTTAGTTTTATAACTGTTTGTTTCCCACTTTACCACAGTGTATTTAGCTTCATCTAAATCTGATTTATTAACTGATTTAAAATAATTTATTAATTTTGTATTTTTAGATTTTTGTGCTTAATCAGTAAATTCAGAGTGTGACTTGTCCAGTTTTGGTTTTTAAGGTTTAAACCAAACGTTATGTCTGGTGATTTTAAAGCCGGTTTTATAAAATAATTTAATATGATGTATGCGCTGAAGTATGCCATTCATGAATTTGACTAAACTTGGGTAGTAGTCGATTAGACCATTTATTTACCATATCATCCACTCTTGTTGCAGTTACGCAAATCAAGAACACATTCACTACCGAACCAAACCCTCCGTCTCATTGAGGGTTTTTTAAAAATTGGTTTTAAGAGTCATGGTTCACACTTTGCACGTGCATATTTTAAAACCACAGTCTGCTATTGAACATTTGGAATGTTCGTAAATAATTCATTTCAGTTAGTAATACGAAGAATAATATCAAGAGAGAGAAAAAATAAAGTCATGTCATTATAATAATAATAATAATAATAATAATAATATCAGTAGTAGTAGTAGTAGTAGTAGTAGTAGTAGTAGTAGTAGTAAACAGAATATCAACAACAGAGAAGGTTACAACACAGAGGAATAACAATATCTAAAAATAAAAGTATTTAAATATTCAGTAATATTAGATAGTATCAAAAATTTATCACTAAATCGCGCATAAATTATCATGATTTTAACATAAAAGTATCTGAAAAGCCTAAACCCGCCAAAAACCTTAGCATAACAGCAAAGGTTTACAACACAAATTAACATGAAACAACATTAACAGCTATATTAAAAGAATGTTTTATTACCGCTTGTTGCTACCACCATTGCCAAAATCACGACTACGACTACTACTACTACTACTACTACTACTACTGATACTGCGACTACTAATACTACTACTACCATTATTATTGTTGTTGTTGTTATTATTATTATTATTATTATTATTATTATTATCTAATGTTGTGGGATGCATACATATGCATATGTATGTATGTATGTATGTATGTATGTATGTATGTATGTATGCATAAAGTGTTTTTGTATTTTGAAGCAGAAATAAATATACTACAGATTATTCACTCCATTTTCTTGTTTCCTTTTGTCTGTGAAACTTTAGGTGAGGTTGAATGGAAAAGGGGGCCATCATCTGTTTATTTATTATAATAACCCTAATAACCGTTGAAAATGTTTCATATGTGCTTTAGTATCCATATATATATATATATATACATATTTTATAAATTGAGTATACCCATTCTGTTTACAGTAATACAGTTTAGCCTGACATTATATAACTGTGCCTAATTATCATGTAACATACATTATTTTATGTTCATGATAAATACAAAGTCTCTCTCTCTCTCTCTCTCTCTCTCTCTCTCTCTCTCTCTCTCTCTCTCTCTCTCTCTCTCTCTCTCTCTCTCTCTCTCTCAATCTGTTACTCTCTTTAGATACCCACCAACGCTTCCATTTTAATATTTAATCGATTGCAACACATTTAACCTCACGGAATGACACAACAAAATATCCGCCTTTAGAAATAATATTCATTGTCATGCTTCAAGGAGAAGGAAAAAAACAAACAATATACAAACAGTTTCATGCTCAATTTATTCTACTGAATTAATAATTATGTTTAACTCAGTAGAGGGTCATTCGTAGGTTTAACAGAAAAAAGGTTTATTTCAATATAATCCATTATATTGCGAATAATATTTCATGCTCCTTTATGGCTGTTACGAAAAGATTGTTACAAATTGATATATGTGTATAATGGATGTATGTATGTTTTGTTTGTTTGCAAATAAGTATGCATATTTATATGTAAGAATGTATTTGTGTATGTGAGTGTGTAGGTACATATGTCTAAGTATGTATGCTTTAAGGTCAGCATATTTTTATGGGGGTGTCTGTGTGTGTGTTCGTATATATGTGTGTGTGTTCGTGGATATGTATGTATGTATGTATGTATCTATGCATATATGTATGTATGTATGTATGTATGTATGTAAACATCTGTGCATGTATATATGTATGTAAATATCTATGCATGTATGTATGTATCTAAGCATATATGTATGTATGTATGTATGTATGTATGTAAATATCTATGCATGTATGTATGTATGTATGGCATATACTGTATATAAGAATATATTTAAATCTGTATCCTTGCGATTCAACAATAGGTGAGTACAATAATCTAGTTACTGCAATTCCTTACGTTTCTCTAAGTATACTAACTATTTAGTATTAACTATTTCACAGCTGGGACTGACTTCTGTTGGAGTCTAAAAAATTAGTATAAAAGTGTACCTAGCTGAACCATGTTTTACTCTCTTATTTATCTTTTTAGTCAAAATCGTGTTTCCACACGTCAAAATATTTCCTTTCAAAATGACATTGTTTTGTCACGTACAGAGGTCATTGTATTTTGAAAGTCTTTCTACATAATTAACCTAGAATATTATTTTCATCGTCCTTACTGTCGTTGTTGTTGTTGTTGTTTTGTTGTTACTTTTGGACAATAGATTAACTGAAACTGTAACACGTATATGTAATTTTATATTTTAGTAGTTTTAAAGACTCTGTTTGTATTTTTCTCGACCAGTTGTTTTTAAGTGATCTTGTTTTTGGTGACAGTGACCACAGATTCACCCCTTTGCTGATAAAGATCAGAAAATTGTTTACACCAAAACTACACGGACTACTACATACATATCAGAAAACGTGCCTATACATACGTAGATACATACACCCATACAAATATACATCTATATACGTTCAGATTAATATTTAATTCGTCTTTTCATTAACAGAGGGTTTTCTTGGCGGCGGTTGTGTGTGTGTGTGTGTGGGTTTCCTGCTATGTTGTAAATTAAGTTTAAAGATATCAAACAAAAGCCAGCAAGGTTTCTAAGCTAAACTAAGATATGTTACAGAGTATGAGAAACAAATAATAACATAATAATAATAGTAGTTGTAGTAGTAGCAGTAGTAGTAGAAGTAGTAGTAATAATAATAACAGTAATAATAATAATAATAATAATAATAATAATAATAATAATAATAATAAAAGGAAGAGAAAGAAGAAGAGCAATAACAGCAGAAGCAGCAACAGCAGTAGTTGTAGTAGTAGTAATAGTAGTAATAACAATGGTTGTAGAAGTAGTAGTAGTAAAAGTAATAGCAGAAGATGAAGAAGAAAAGGAAGAAGAATATCAAGAGTAACTACAACAACAATTAATAATTATTATTATTAGTTATTATTATCGTTGTTGTTGTCGCTGCTGTTGTTGTTGTTATTATTGTTGTTATTATTACAGTGAAAGTTTTCTTTTATTCTTTGATAACCCATAATGGCGCATTCTACCGCTTAGAACATTAGATTCACGGTTACGTGTCGAGTCCAAGCGGAACCGAATCTAGATTTGGCGTGGCTCTAAGCTGCAGAAAACGTTAGAGTCCAAACTCCGAGCATGTGGAAACTGCTATATAAAAAAAAAATAATAATAAAATAAATAAATAAATAAATAAATAAATAAACAAAAATAAAAAATAAAGGAAAGCAACAATAATAACAAACATTTGAGAGTTCTGTTTTAATTTGTTCAATATTTGGCCAACTCCCCACCATTATCTTCTTCATCAAAGCAGCCATGGATCCTGTTTCACCAGATCTATCAGAAAATGATGTTGTGAAATAAATGAAATAGAATTCATAGAGGCCTCTCGTCATTCTGAAAATTCCTTTGAAAATGGCAGATCTTGTTATTAACTTATGGTATGTTAAAATTTCAAAAATGTAAAAATTCGTTTTTTTGGCGTTACTTGTATTTGTACCTCAACGTTGTTATTAAATGCAAGAAAAATCGAATTTTCCTTTCACGCAGTCTGCATCAATCGATATGTCATGCTGTAATTTGTTATATTCGATTTCTAATTTTGTTTCTTACTTTTTTTCGCCGATATAACATGCAGTTCGCGTGACATGGATCAGGTTCATAATCAATGTTGGAAAAACAAGAATAAAAATTAAAAATACATGCATAAATGCATTGCTTCCCATAGAATTCATTTCAGTTGTCCCGTTAATAATTAATGAATGTATGAATGAATGAATGAATTTAAAAACATACGTAAACATGGACACACACACACACACACACACACACAAACACGTCTCTCTCTCTCTCTCTCTCTCTCTCTCTCTCTCTCTCTCTCTCTCTCTCTCTCTCTCTCTCTCTCTCTCTCTCTCTCTCTCTCTCTAAACCGTGGTGTATTAAAATAAATTATTCTAATACTACAATGAAACAATTAAAACGTCAGATTAGTCAGATGAGTCATACACACATAATGAGGCAGTTACGTGAAATTACGATTCCAGTCGTATTGATTAAACAACAAACAGCCGAAGATCTTCACAGTTCTTCCTCTGACTAGCCAGGCATTTCACATGCACGGCTGCCTTCCACTTTCAACAACAAATCCGCTTAATGATAATGTTGTAAAATGGCAATGAATTAAAAAAAAAAAAAAAAAAAAAAATCATTTTTGCCACATTTACTGCCTAATTTTCTGTTTCTGGGAGCACTTATGAAGAGCTACTTTCTCTGCACACTAAACCACTTCTGCTGGAAAAGTGGACAAGCGATGACGTCTTGTTCTGTGGTAGGTGGGCACTAGAAAACAATCGACTCCCTGTTCTTAATATTCCGTCTTGGAAGGTGAAGGTTTATTTTTGTTCACTGTTATCAATTTATAACAAATGTCTCTTCTACGAATCAATATAATTTTATCTTTTCATTTATTATTTAATACGTCATTATAATGTACGAAAATTATTAATTTTGCAAGTCTGTAATAACAAATTATATTACTTTAAAACATTTGCCAATTAATATAGTTTAGGCTTCAGAATAAACCTTTTTTTTTTTTTTAAAATACTGAGCCTTTTCATTGAGGATCTGTTGTAAATAAAATTAAATAGTAAGTTAAACCATTCTTCAAAATATAGATTAAGTATGTTACCTGGAGCAATACTAATAAAATATTTTCAAAAGTGTGCATGCAAACAAAACAGAGATATTAAAAAATGTCGATGCAGTCACTAACGTTCAAGTCATGTCGTTTATTGCATCTGAGACTTTCTGACGTCACAAGAGGACGGTTTTGACTGCATTACCACGGCATTCACAAATGTTGTTCAAATGCAGTCTACGTCAGAGGTACTTACAACATAGTAGCAAAATATTCATACTGAGGTAAATTTCTCATCTGAAATCTGTGCGAACATGTAATTTTGTATATATATTTATAAATGTATATTTACGTATGTCAGTATGTATGTAAGTGTGTGTGTGTGTGTGTTTGTTTGTGTGTGTGTGTGTGTGTGTGTGTGTGTGTGTGTGTGTGTAAGTATGAATCAACGCAAATATTTCTCTGTCATAGATGAAAACAAAAGAACTGATAGTTGGCAGCTTTTCAAATGCAAAGCATATGTGTTTGTGTGTTTAAGATAGTCTATGCGTGGGTGCGTGTGTGAGGGAAACAAATATTTGAAAAAGGAACAAAAAATTAATAAATGGCAGGCAAGAAAAATTGAAAAACAGATTATAAACTTTTAAAAATCGTCCTTAATCCTTCTGCTTATTCTTCCACTCGTCGTCTTCTTCGTTTTCTTCTCTTCTTCCTCATATTATTATCATTATTATTATTATCATCATCATCATCATCATCATCATCATCATCATCATCATCATATTTGTTGTCGTTTTCCCTGTTGCTGTATATCTCCTGTTATTTATTTATTTACTTACTTACGGTCTTACTAAACTCAGTCTGTTTTGATTTTTATACTAACTAACTTAATACACCACCGACGTATAAAAAGTTTATAAATATCAAAAAGAGTTATCTCTCTTATATTAATTTATTTACGATCCAATTGAAAATACTAATAAAATCAAATAAATTGAGAAAGGATGGAACGAAACAAGGAAAAAGAAAGAAGAAGAAGAAAATAAAATAAAGAAAAATAACAGTGACTCAATAACTGTAAAAAAAGAAAAGTAACACGTTAAAACAAGATATCTTTGGCGTCTTGC
>CM022667.1:15077167-15082167 GCA_012295275.1 Chrysomallon squamiferum | reverse complement strand
TCTCTCTCTCTCTCTCTCTCTCTCTCTCTCTCTCTCTCTCTCTTACCCTTCTTTCTTCTTTTTCCATATGGTTTTAATTCTTTTTCTTTTTTTTTTTCTTTTTTTTTCATTTCTTTTTATGTCATTTATTAATTTGCATTTTTTTGTGGATTTTTCCTTTTCTTTTCTTTTTTCCGTTATTTTTTTTTCTTTCTTTTATGTTCTAATTTCATTTTCACGTGACTGGTTATTTTTGGAGACCGAAGCCAGATACTAAATGAGTGGTTATACTTTATGTGACTTTAATGCTATACCTCGGAAACGTCTAAGAAAAAAAAAATGTATTTTTTTTATTTTATTTTTTATTTTTTATAATATTTAAAGGTAAAATGAAGAATAAAAAAAATACAAAATGAAAAATAGCCAAAAAAAACCACCAAACAACACCAAACAACAACAAACAAACAAACAAAAAAAAAAATACAAAGAAAGAAAAGAAAAGAAATAAATTAAATCAGAAATAAATGTAAACCACGTATAGACACACATACGCACAGACAAAACACACACACACACACACACATATATATACTGTGTTTTGTAATAATTTATATATCTTATTACTACAATAAGCATATTGTTTTATCTTGTTTTATACCCAATAATTGAACACAGTATACATGTATATATGTTTTTATTTCAAATTTTTTTAGATTTTTTATTAATTTTATTATTTTTTTTTTTTTTTTTTTTTTTTTTTTTTTTTGCAGCGACTATACTTGAATATTCTTTTCTTACTCTATTCTTATATTTTGTGTAACACTTCTTTACACTATACAACTGTAGCCTTCATTCTTTGGTTTCGTTTTACATAATAGGTTGAGTACTTTTTCAGTGTGATCGCTTGAGCAAGTTTTTTTTTCGGGGGTTTTTTTTATTCATGGTTTTACGCTATCAGAAAATAACTTCCTTTAAAATTTTATTCGTCAGGTTATAACCAATCTGAAATTATGTTGAAAATTAATGAGGAAATATGACTGTATGTTCCGTTTCATGTTTGTATGTGCATGTGTGTTTGTGTGTGTGTGTGTGTGTGTGTGTGTGTGTGTGTGTGTTGTATGAATATGCATGAGAGAGAGGAACAAAAATAGAAAAAAAAATAGAAAAAATAGATGAATAGAGAAAGGATGGATTTTTAGATAAAAATTGAAAACGGATGGATAGAAGGATGGAGAGAGAGAGAGACAGAGAGAGAGAGAGAGAGAGAGAGAGAGAGAGAGAGAGAGAGAGAGAGAGAGAGAGAGAGAGAGAGAGAGAGAGAGAGAGAGAGAGAGAGAGAGAGAGAGAGAGAGAGAGAGAGAGAGAGAGAGAGAGAGAGAGAGAGAGAGAGAGAGAGAGAGAGAGAGAGAGAGAGAAACAACATCGTTATCAACAACAACCACAAGAAAAACATGAAGAAGAAGAACAACAACAACAACAACAACAACAACAATAACAATAATAATAAACAGGTGGCTGTCTGTCATTTTAAAACAGTGTAAAGAATTTCGTTTAGATTTAGTTTTCAGCGAGTATGATGAATATGTGCGTGTGTGTGTGTGTGTGTATGTGTGTGTGTGTGGGTGTGTATGTATGTGTGTATGTATGTGTGTATGTGTGTGTGTGTGTATGTGTGTGTGTGTGTGTGCGTGTGTTTGCGATAAAAGAAGGAAGCGAATAGTTTTACTCCCCACAGAGCATGTTCCAACAATTATCCATACCTACAACAGAGATATTGTTTTTATTCTGTGTTACGTGACGCGTTTAAGCACTCTATTCTCTTCCCTTGATCTGCTCTATTATTATTATTTTTTTGCATATGTCATAGCACGTAGACACGAATCAAGATTAAAAAAAACAACAACAAAGACTTCGTATTAGTCTTGATGACTCGGATGGTTTTCTTACCTCCTGTGACACCGTTGCATTCTTTAATTCAAAAAACAAGAAATCAAATAAACAACCGTTATACGAGCCTCATTGATAAAACGGGGGAAAGAATGAATGACTTTAACGAAGATATCTTACGACCTTTAACGAGGAATTTAACCGAAAATTAACGAGGAAGTTTTCCGAAAACCCTGTTTTAGTCAACACTGCTTATAGCATAATTATAATTTGTATTTTCTTTGTTAGCAGTAGAAATAGTATTAGTAGTACTAAGTATTAATTTTATTAGTAGTAATAGTAGTAGTATTTGATGTAGTAGTATCAACAACAACAACACCAGCAGCAGCAGCGGCAATAGTAGAGTAGTAGCAGCAATAGTAGTAATAGCAAAAGTAGTAGTAGTATTTAAAATGGTAGTACTAGTAATAGTAGTAATAGCAAGTAGTAGTAGTAGCAGTAACAGTACTAGCTGAATGGGATGCATTTAACAACACATCAACATTTAACAACAGTAATTATGTTTTAGCAAGATGATGATTATGACACAGAAATATTACTTAAGATTCTACTCCTATCGATAAATACTGTATATAGTAAATGACAATGAGTTAGACCGATAGTTAGACAGCCACAGTTACACACACTTTTTCTACAAATTTACTGAGTGTTTTTTATTTAGATTCTTAGTGTTTTTTCGTATTTTCAAGAACTGATAAATTGTTTTGAAAACGACCGATGTCTCTGTATTTACCAGTCGCTCTGTTTTGAGTGTTCTGTAACGGATTTTTTTTTAATACTGAGTGCTAGACCACTTGAAGTCTCTTGAAACTGTTCACACTTTTATAAACATTTCTGATAATATTGTTTTTTCTTTGATAGTGAGGAGTAGTATTTTTTTAATTTTTTTTTAATTTTTTTTTTTTTTAATTGCAAATAGTGGACGCTAAAATAAATAAAAAATAGAAAGAAAAAGAAAAAAGAAGGAAAGAAAGAATAGAAAGAAAGAAAAAGAAAATACAGTGAACCAACCGACTAAGCAGCAAATTTATCAACCAGCTATTCAACCGACGAACAAAAGAACAAGATGAACCTATCTATCACGCAAGCAAACCCAGTTAACTGATCTGTTTATCAAACGGCCTATCAACACTTATCTAACCAACCACTCAGAAAACCAACCTTACTACCAAGTAAACAAGTCTTACAATTATACTAGTAAACAGCTAATAAACGAAGTAATAAATTTGCCTGTCAGTCATGTAACTATGCAATTATCTGACACCAAAGCAGGCACTCGGCAAAACAGCAAATCAGGAACCAACGAAAAAAAAAAAAAAAAAAATGTCAACCACCCACCCAGGTAAACTATAAACACTAAATCAATGAGTTGCACACACACACACACACACACACACACACACACACACACAGACACACATATGTATATATATTTATATTTATATTTCTTCCTTTCTTTCTTTCTGTGACTGTAGTTTATATTATGAATGAATAAGCCAATCAGAGAAAACTTTTAACAGTTACCATATACATTATCCAAGAAACGAAATTATAATTATATAATATAATATGATATGATATGATGTGATCTAATATAATAATATAATATGATATAATATAATATAATATAATATAATATAATATAATATAATATAATATAATATAACATAATATAATATAATGTAATATAATATAGCAGTATAAAATAAAAATAAAATGAAATAATATAGAATTTATAACTAACTAAAGTAGTAACAGTCAATAATAATAATAATAATAATAATAATAATAATAATAATAATAAGAAGAAGAAGAAGAAGAAGAAGAAGAAGAAGAAGAAGAAGAAGAAGAAGAAAAATGGCACAGTACAGAATAGTAAAATAGACACCATCAGTATAGCATTACATATCTTTTAGATTATATTATTTTAGTATAGCATAACACAATAATACACCATACTGTAACAATGCAGAGCATCAACAGAAACACAATACAACTTAATACAACAGTTCAACACAACATAATATAATTTGGCAAAACACAAATATAACATAAAACAAAACCGATACCACGAAATGTAACAAAAAGTAGTTGACCACAATACAACACAACATACCATAAAAAAAAAAAAAACATAACACAACATGGCTTAGCTTAAGATAGCACAGCAAAACAAAGCACACCGCCCACAGCAGAAAAGATAACATAACATAACATAAAGCAAGACGACAAAACGCAACAGAAATAGCAGAAAGCATAACATAACGTAGCATTGCATAACACGATAAAACACAGCGAAACAAAACAAACCGACTGCAGCAGAAAACACAAAATAACATAATATAATACAAGATGGCATAACATAACATAACATAACATAACATAACATAAAATAAAATAACATAACATAACATAACATAACATAAAAAAATAATACAAACACAACACAACACAATCCAGATTTCTGAACTCTGTGCTGTTCGCTTGTCTTATTGCCTTTGAAACGTATCGCTCGCTAAAATCATTTCAAGTTGGATAAATCAACACGGGTATTGATTTTCTTCTTCCTTTTTTTTTTTTTTTTCTTCTATCATTAGAACACTTCCTCTTCTCTTAATTTATAAATGCACTTTAAACGCTGATGAACGGAAGAGAATATACTCACCAAATATATCGTGTTAATCTTCTGAGCACCTGTGTACAGAGAAACGTTGATCTTTGAAGTCGTAGAATATCTGAGAACGAAACTAACGTATAAATATTAATAAGGTTTTTTGATAGATTGATTGTAAAGCAAAGCAGAAAATGGTGACGAATCTATTCCCATACGAATCGGGTTTATAGGTCAATCAGAAAGAAAAAAAAAATATATTATTGTTTTTTTCCTTCTTTTTTGTTTTTTCTTTCTTTTTTTTTTTTTTTGTTTTGTTTTGCAGACAGCAGTATATATTTCATACATACATACATACATACATACACACATACATACATACATACATACATACATACATGCATACATACATACACACATACACATACATAGATAAACACTCATGTATATATAGAAGAAAAAA
>CM022667.1:15007167-15067167 GCA_012295275.1 Chrysomallon squamiferum | reverse complement strand
CCAACACAGACTAGTATATACATTGATGAATATCAAACTTCAGCACCGTGAATAATGTGTAGTTGTTCAATCATTCAGTTCTGTGAATTTAGCAGAGGTAACATACAAAAGAAAGGAGAAAACAATTAGCAGTTGTTTCCGTAAAATTTGTTTTCATCACTCTCCGATGTTATTTCTTCGATATTCTGTGATCTTCTTATATCCACCTCTCTCTCTCTCTCTCTCTCTCTCTCTCTCTCTCTCTCTCTCTCTCTCTCTCTCTCTCTCTCTCTCTCTCTCTCTCTCTCTCTCTCTCTCTCTCTCTCTCTCTCTCTCTCTCTCTCTCTCTATCTATCTCCCTCTGTATCTCTTTATATCTCTCTCGCTATCTCTTTCTATTTCTGTCTCTTTCGTTTTTCCTTTCTGTCTCTTTCGTTTTTCTATTCTCTTTCTCGTTTTCCTTCTCATCTCTCTCTCTCTGTATCTACCTGTCTGTCCTTCATCTATTGCTCTTTGCATATTCTTATCTCTTTTATAAAACACGGCATCTGCATTTAACAACATACAACATACAAACGCTTTCCAATACATTTCCAGTTCAAGCGATCCTACAATCCGTTCCCTTTGGTTCACCCTTCCAGTCTAATATCTTCGCCGTCACATCAACCTCCCATCGATTGTGGTACCACCCTTGTTATTGTTGAACGCGGAAGTAACTTCAAGCTGGGTTCACTGACCCTGTCTACAGCAGTGATCGATAGACTCTAACAAAAGAAAAATCTTAAGCTCATCGATCTGGTTTCGGGTTCAAAGAACCGGCCGCTGCAATCAGTCGACTAACGGTTAAAAAAAAAAAAAAAAAAAAAAAAAAAAAAATCGTGAAATTCCATTAGTGTACACGATAAAGACAAAATACTCCTGCAGCTGTTTTTCCTGTAGCTGCTGTCGCTGCATTACTATTCTGCTACTACTGCTGTGAATACGACTACCACTGCTACTACTATGTATACTATGCAATAATGTTACTACAACTACTACGACGTCTAGGACTATTACAATCAAGGTAAAAATCAAGGAGGGGAAACTTTTAAAAAGTTAAAATAAAACAAAATTCGATAAAATTTCTTTATTTTTTTTTCTCCTCTCTATGTACTTCAACTTCAACAAAATAAAAAGTAAAAATTAAAAAAAATTAAAATGAAAAGAAGGAAATGAAATGATAAATAATTAAATGAAAGAAAGAAATGAAAATAGAAAAAAAAAAAAAAAAAAAAAAAAAAAAAAAAAAGGAAGTATCAGGGAATCCGGTATCACCCACGAATTCTGATGACGTTACACACAATCGTTTGACGTTATTTAATACCATACTCTTTAAACACGTGATAACAGAGTATTCCTTCCGTTTTCTTTTCTTACAGTGTAGAATTACTGAAGTATTAGACAGAGGTATGGCGTGCATGGAGGCGTAAAAACGAGTAGCAACCACCATCATCACCGTCACTATGATTAACATCATCATTATTAGTAGTAGTGGTTGTTGTTACTATTGTTGTCTTCTTCTGCTGCTGCTGTTATTGGTATTGTTGTTATTATAATAATGGTTGTTGTTGTTGTAAGTGGTATTTTGTGTTTTAATAATATCAGCTGTCGTAATGATACCACTTGTCAGTAGAAGTAATATATTGTTGTCATCATCATCGTCGTCATCACCGTTGCTGTTGTTGTTGTCGTTCTTTTTCTTATTCTTACTGTTTCGCCGTCATCATCATCATCATAAATAACTATTATTATTATTATTGTTGTTGTTGTTGTTTACGCTGAATTATACACATGGATATCGCAAGACTTTGTTTTGTGGATTATCAATAAAGCAGAAACAGCTACTTCATTTCTGATTGGCTGAAATCGGAAGCCATTAATTTTACGAAATTATACTACCACCGTTCGATACAAACACATAATTTTGTAGCGATTTTGACGAATTCTGGAGGATTCTAGATATCATGTTGCATATTATTAAAAAATTAAAACGGTTAGAGAAACAAACATAAAATTCACGCTCCTACTATGAAAGAAAGAAAACAAAAATAACTTCATTCGTCGATCGTTAGTTCATTTATTTTTCTCACTTTTTCTTAGTCGTTTGGTGTATTTTAATGATAAATATATTTCATGTTCTCTCTGTTATAAATAATAATAAAACCTATGAGGAAACAGTGAGAAAAAAAAAAAAAAACATGAAGAATGAGTTTATAAAGGTCAAACACATTAAAGAAAAATGAAAGATTTACGAAAAATAAATTAATATGTATGAATGTATATACATGCATACAACGCTTATTTCGAATTAGCTTAATCTCTCTCTCTCTCTCTCTCTCTCTCTCTCTCTCTCTCTCTCTCTCTCTCTCTCTCTCTCTCACAGAAATATATATATATATATATGTATGTATGCTCTGTATATATATATATATATATATATATAGATAGATAGATTGGGAGAGAGAGAGAGAGAGAGAGAGAGAGAGAGAGAGAGAGAGAGAGAGAGAGAGAGAGACAGACAAACAGAGAGAGAGAGAGAGACTAAAACATGTAAACACTTGAAACTATTTATTTTTATTTTTATAAAATCCCTTTATTATTCTACAAAATGTATCTTTAATAATTCGGAAATGCGCGTGCTACCATGGTAACAGCGTTGAAAATGTATAAGAACTGCTTATTAAAAAAACAGGAGATCTTTTTTAAGCCATTAAATCTTCAAATGACTCTCTTTTTTTTTTTTTTTTTTTTTTGTAATAAGGTAACCTAACGCGGTGGTTATTTGAATAATTTCACCCACACAGTTCATTACCGGTGTTTTATGTCAGCATAACAAAATAACACTCGTTACAGAAAGGTGACACGGTGAGAAAAAATAAAAAAAAAAAAATAAATAAATAAAAAATCACCACCATAAGAAACAGAAGGAAGATGTTGGTCATATAACTGCTGTTGGTGATGGTGATGTTTTAGTGATGAGCATGATGATTTGACAAAGATGACGATGACGTTGACGTTCATTGTTATGATACTGACTGCAATAGTAAATATATTTATTAAAGGTGACAACATCAAATACTTATGACTGTATTGAGATGACGGCAATCATCATTAATGTGATGATAATTACGATAACTTTATTACTATGGTTATGCTAATTATTATTAAAAACAGCAACGACAAGCACGAAGACTACTGATACTACGACTACATCAGCAGCGACGATAATGAAGATGACAAGAATTATATTTGATCGTAGTAACAGAAAAACTGTATAATTATTTTATTTATTTTGTTGTTCTTTGTTTTTTTCGTTACCTCAATAACATACGTAAGAAAGAGAGAGAGAGAGAGAGAGAGAGAGAGAGAGAGAGAGAGAGAGAGAGAGAGAGAGAGAGAGAGAGAGAGAGAGAGAGAGAGAGAGAGAGAGACTTAAGAATTTAACAGCATAAATAATTTAACAGCATAAATAATTTGACAAAATTATAAATTATTTATACATATATGCACCTCCCATAATTAAGTTATACGCAATTAAACATTTAAATAAGATAACGATCCGTACGCACCAACGCACCTGCTCACACGTAAACACATGGTTGACTGTTCATTACACCACACCCAACAAATAATGTCTGCCTTTTGTACAGTCATGAGTGGGTTGTTACCTCTTTCTTTCTTTAAGAAAAAAAAATTCATTGAAAAACAGGATTAGGAAGACAAATGTGTCTGTTTGTGTGTGCATGTGTGTGTTCGCGCGTGTTGTATGGCAGGGCGGGATGCGCAGACAATATACACACATAATTAATTTGTTTAGTTTTCTGTAAGTGAAGCATCATTATAACTATATACTTGATGTCGCGGACATAACGTGTTAATACACATTAACTTTAATCATGCAGTTACTTGAAATAAACAGATACCGCCCATCAACCACGTATTTATCAATTACTGAAAACAAACACACTCCCATAACTCGACCCGTTTCTGTTTCCAACCTTAGGTCAACCTACTACAGCAGCTATTAACATCAGGCACACGCTGCACAGACAAACAGACATCTTAATTAGAAAATGCAATGTTAAAATAATGACGTTCGAGGCCGCTGAATCCTGCTACAAGCTAGTTATAGTAATAATACAATTATACGTCTGTTGACAGGCTCGCCGTATGTTCGAGTCGTATCAGCGGTATCTGACGTTTGTGAGGTCGTGTCTGGATTTGTTTGTCTTGTCTTTGTGCGTTTTTGAATATTGTAAAGTCTGATCAGATAAGACAGAGAATATTCCCTGTTACATCTATTTAGACGTACACTCCTAAACTGGGTTACTGTCGTCAAATTTCAATGTTTATCTGATGGTTTTTTTTTTTTTTTATTTTTTATTTATTTTATTTTTTTTTTAACATGAAAAAATATAAATACAGGATTAGCAATTCCTGTTTGTCACTTCAGGAAATTCGTCAACGCAATAGATCGAAATGATATCCGTTAACCGGATACGAGCCCGGTGCATTGCACTCGTAAATTACGTTTTTAACCACAGCGGAACGGAAAACCAGTGGTCACTCGTGGCTCTCACGGATTTCCAAAAACAGGGGTGCGCTGTGACGTGAACTTTCTCGAATATCTGAAGACAGTGGCCGTTTTATTCTCCCTATTTCTGAGAAGAAGAAAAAAAGTAAATAAATAGTACACAAATAAACAGTTTATTGTGTTTCAACGATCACGTGTCGCCTATCCCACATCCGCGTTCGGGAAAAACTGCTTCATAACGTTTCTTAGTTTTGATTTCTCGTCGAGGTTTGTCTCATATACCAGCCCGTGTTCAACAGTTTATTGTCAGTGTTCACGCTGTCTATTTTATTACCTCTTATTAAAGATATCGCTCCGGTGATAGATAAATAAAGCGCGCATACTCTGAAGAGTGTGTAGGTAATTTATGAGTGAGAGGTCAAATCTGTGGTCGATTTTAAATGAATTAATGCAGTCTAGTGGTTTAGCATTGCGACAGCCACAGATAGAACATGAATTAATGTTCTGTATTTCTTCTGTTAAACAAATATTTGGCATTTAATATCGATAAAATACATGAATCGATATTCTCTAGTGGTGTGGTAATAAAAGTGTTTGACTTGCAAAGTCAGTTTACGTGTCCTGGTGGAGTTGTTAAACAAGTACTTGACAGTTGATACCAGATTATAAGAAATCGCTCAATTTTATGTTTATTTATATTTAACAAACTAACAACTCCTGTTAATATCTCTAACAATATAACAAGTCTCTCTTTACACTGATATCTCTAACAAATTAACATTTCCAGTTACGTTGATATGTGTAACAAATCATCAAATCTCGTTACGTTGATATCTCTAACAAATCAACAAATCTCGTTACGTTGATATCTCTAACAAATTAACATTTCCAGTTACGTTGACATCTCTAACAAATCAACAAATCTCGTTACGTTGATATCCCTAACAAATTAACATTTCCAGTTAAAACCAACAAAACGCAAATCGTTCGTTGATATCTCTAACAATTTATTTAATCCCGTTACGTTTTATCTCTAACAAACTAACATAAATCTTAACGTTGAAAACCAACAAAACACCATCTCGTTATACTAATTTATTTAACCCTCTAGTTTGCCTCTGACAATTGGTTTCTAACAAACAAACATGTTTTTAAGTGACAGCCACATTATGTTAATTTTTGTCGACACGATCACACCCTAGCATTTTCATTGAATGTGATGGTTATGATTATTCAGTTCTGCTATAGCTTTCCTTTAAAATTATTATTCTGAAGATAAGTAGACACTATTCATGCTGTATAGTACTAAGCAAAATTAGTATTCTGAACACAAGTAGGCACTGTTCATGCTTTATAATATACTAAGCAGTCCTTAATAATAAAGAATCTTAATTTATATTCGTGTATAAGGAACACCTGTATATAAGATATATATACTGAATACAGCCGAAGAATAAAAGTAATTTTTGGATTATTCTTTTTGTTATTCGATACGGTTCAAGGTTTACAAGACATCCTATTCAATTATATTTTAACTGACAGAGGATTGTAAAAAACGTCGTTGTTATTTATTCTATGGGGGGGGGGTCAGACTAGACCCCCACGGGGTAAATGTTCAGGATTAACGCAGACAACTGCGATACATTATTGTTTATAGATGAAAAGGTGTTCCTTTGTATCATATTGTTATTGTTGTTGTTGCTGCTGCTGCTGCTGCTGCTGTTTTGTTGTTGTTGTTGTAGTTGTTATTATTATTATTATTATTATTATTATAAGCCCAACTGTAAGTAATAAAGACGTATATGAGTTTGCGATATATATAAATTTTGTTTGAGATCATGCATACATACAAACATGTCATATGTGTGCATGCGTTTGAAATATATATATATAATTATATCTTTCATACAAACATATATATATATACAAACACGCACACACACATACACACACACACACATACATACATACATACATACATACATACATACATACATACATACATACATACATACATACATACATACATATATGATTTCCATGGAATTTTACTTCTTAAATGACTGATAATTTTTGTATTAACTGAAAGATGAAGTCTCTAACGAAACCTATTCTCATTCTGTTGTCGCTCTGTTTTGTAAACTAAAGATTTTTATCAGTCTAGTGAACTGTGTGTATCTCACTGACTACACAGAAGTAGGTAACGTTATCGTCGTGCTTTTCAATTTTACCTGACAGTGGGAAAAAAACACCCAGCAAAATCCGCCTGATATATTTCTTTTGAATATAAATTCTAAATAATCTTTCCAGTGAACACAAATTGATATGATTTCGTGTGCTTACTAATATAGTTATATATATATATATATATATATATATTAACCGGATAGAGCCAGCGAGTGAGCGAGAGAGAGAGAAAAAGAAAGGGAGAAATAAAAAAAACGAGAGTGCTAGAAAGAGAATGAGAGTAATAAATAATTAAGAGTAATAAATAAACCGAGAATGAGAAAGAAAAAAGAAAGAGAGAAAGAAAAAACGAGAATGATAGAAAGAGAATAACAGAAATAAAATGTGTGTGTGTGTGTGTGAGAGAGAGAGAGAGAGAGAGAGAGAGAGAGAGAGAGAGAGAGAGAGAGAGAGAGAGAGAGAGAGAGAAAGAGATTTTAACGTAACTTTAAAACTCAGTTATCAAACAAATAACGTTACATGACTGTAAACACGCAAACTATAAACAAAATAACTTACATTTTTCCAAACAGCCATGGTTTTCGTGCATGTAAATCAGCGAGATGCGACACACATTTAAATCTCTCTTTGTATCTCGTGGAGACGAAATCCACCAAGCGCCCGCATCCTATACAACACAACGTGCAGGCGTTAATCGTCAGCGACACAGTCAAAATATTCTCCGTCTCCGTAATTCGCATTACTACTAACTTTGAAACCAGAGAACGAGAACAACGACACTTGTATACCCTCTTTATCTTCGTGCGTTACATACGCGTGTACGTACGCGTGTGTTTCGAAACCATTGCCTTCGTCTCAACGTTAACAGTTTGACTGAGCAGAACCAACCTTCATTCTATCGATATTACAGATTTATAAATAGAACAAGGAAGTAAAATAGCTCTCGCGTTCGCTTCCTGGTGTATAATCAAACTGTCGTGTCTTGTACATATATATAGCGCATGCGAGGTTTTTTTTTTCTTTTTCAAAGCTGTGGTTAGGTTACAAGGATGCGTTGATCGCTCGTTAAGAGTTAAATCATTGGTCTGAAGACATTTAGGTTCCCGGTTCGTGTCTTTGTTGAAACACGTAGGTTCCCCGACCCGTGTAAATAAATAAACAAACTCCAGGACAACGTCGATGATTATATTATTATTGTTGTTGTTGTTGTTGTTGTTGTAGTTGTAGTTGTTGTTGTTGTCGTTGTGATAGTATTAAAAAGAAGACGAACAACGACAGGAAAAAGAATAACACTAATAACATGAAAAAAAAAAAAAAAAAAAAAAAAACAAAAAAAAAAAAAAAAAAAAAAAAAAAAAAATTAAAAAAAAAATTTGAAAAAAGGAGAAGAAGAACAAAAAAAAAAATAAATAAATAAAATAAAAAATAATAAAGATAGAAGATAAAACTAGTAAAACATGATTAATCGGTAATACAATGAATTGACCCGAAAGAGACACGGAATATAACGGGGATTCCCCGATCTTAGCCCAACCAATGGTGTTGAGCACTGCAGGAAATTATATTTACTTTTTTTTTTTTTTTTTTTTTTTTTTGCATCGTATTTCTGTCTCGCTCTATTTTTCTTTATAGTTTGAATTATATTTCAGTATTTCAAGTACCAAATTACAAAGAAAAGACTTCTATAATTAACATCTTATTCGAAAACGGATAGTGAACCTTTCCTATTTAATTTGTAATTTAATGCATCTGTTGTATTATTTTCAAGGGTGATTACATTTAGTATTAGAGAACAATTAGCACTGATAAGTATATATATATATCATGTATGATATATGGATGTATGTATGATGTATGTATCTATGTATGTATGTATGTATGTATGTATGTATGTATGTATGTATTTATATAGATATATACACAGTGACAGAGACCGATTGAATACACACACATTCACACATATACGCGCACACGCACACACTCATATGGGTGTGTGTGTATATATATATTGTAAAACTTTATTAATGTGTGTGTGTGCTTAATGAAATATTAAACTTTACACACATACATACACGCATACAAACACATATTCACACGTATCTACGCACACACACACACACAGACAGACAGGTATACAGATGTTTTTTTTGTTTTTTTGTAATATGTATTGTAGTTAATTTAGCTTAAATAAAATGAATATATTATTAAAAACATAGGTATATAAGTATACACACGTATACAAACACCATTAACTTTGTTGAATATATGTCGATATTTGTGTTTGGGTGTGAAACTGCTACATTTTCTTTTTTCTTTTTTTTTTTTTTTCTTGCTCTTCTACTGCAAAATAAACTGTGATTTCACGTCCTGTGGAAAAAAAAATAAAAAATTTAATAATTCTTTACAAGAAGGGACAAACAAATATCACTTCTATGTCCACTACGGGATAATTCAACATTTCGTGTGTTTTATTTGACAGAAATAGCAATAACAAAGAAATGACATTTCCAATAGAGACAATTCAACATATCTGAATCTGACAGCTACTAGTTGACACGTGTAAAACTGACGTACAGTGAAAATTCAGGATCTCCGCTTATTCCATGAAATTTAGTTATTGATTTACAGCAGTGAACAGTAATAAAGACGGAACATATATATATATATATATATATATATATATATATATATAAGAATAGATAGATAGATAGATATGTGTGTGTGTCTGCTATTTATTAGGACCTGATTGGAAAGGAAAATAATATTTATTTATTTATTTATTTCTAACAAACGAACTATAAATATTTACGCATGATATATTTGAATATTGTTTCTTTTTTATTTATTTAGACACATGCAAAGAAATATTCACAATAATAAATAAAAACGTGAAAGTAATGAAAACAAAAACAATAATCTTGTCTCAGTTTTTATGTATATTTCATTTTACTGCTAAATGAGAGACAATGTAGATCTGCTCCTAAACAAACACACACACACACACACACACACACACACACACACACACACACACAAACATATGTATATATCTATATAAATACACACACTCTCTCTCTCTCTCTCTCTCTCTCTCTCTCTCTCTCTCTCTCTCTCTCTCTCTCTCTCTCTCTCTCTCTCTCTCTCTGATACATATATACATGCACATGTAGCGGCAGTACTTACTCGAGATTTTATTGTTAATCAAAACGCCAGCGGTTACCTCCCTTCAATTTATTTGCAGGGTGACACATGCATATACACACAAGAGAGAGAGAGAGACGTGCACATACACACAGACACACACAGAAATATATTTTGTTTAACACGGTTTCATATCCGTTGATATGCACGATAAAACGTTTGATTTGTTCGCGCTTTAAAAATTACGTACACACGTACAAATTTACACTCATGATAATGAAATTAGTTGTTGTTGTAATAGATGTAGCAGCAGCTGCAGCATTTTTTATAGCAGTAGTAACAACAGTAGCAGTGTCGTTGAAAATATGCCATCTACTTGCCGAAAACTGATATAATGTATTAAATATCAATCGTGACGTAAAAGCTAGTTAATGATGGATACTCAGTCTTTCAGGTATATGTGAACAAACTTGTACGTTAGTATTATATTTTAATAAAGAAAAAGAAAATAAAAAAAAAAAAAAAAAAAAAAGTAAGTAAACTGTACAGTTTTATTTTCTTCATTTCTTTATGAGCCAAAATAATAATCAAATAATAATAATAATAATAATAATAATAATAATAATAATAATAATAATAATAAAAATTACGTACACACACAAATTTACACTCGTGATAATGAAATTAGTAGTTTTTGTAATATATGTAGTAGTAGCTGCAGCATTTGTATAGCAGTAGTAACAACAGTAGCAGTATCGTTGAAAATATGCCAACTACTTGCCGAAAACTGAAATAATGTATTAAATTTCAATCGTGACGTAAAAGGTAGTTAATGATGGATACTCAGTCTTTCAGGTATATGTGAACAAACTTGTACATTAGCATTATATTTTATGGACGAAAAAGACAATATTAAAACAAACAAATAAATAAATAAAATGTAAAGTTTTATTTTCTTCATTTCTTTACGAGCCAAAAATAATAATAATAATAATAATAATAATAATAATAATAATAATAATAATAATAATAAATTTAGCGATCGATTTATTTTTTTTAATTTTTTTTATTTTTTATTAATCATTAACATATTACAGATATTGGATATAATTATCATTGTGAAAATGTTTAAATAAGTTCTACTAAATTATGAAAACCAAGAGGAAAGAAGACAAATCTGATTCTATTTATCAACATACATAAGGGAAAATAACATGAATTCCACGTTATAATATTATTTATTTATTTATTTATTTATTATTTTAGTGTTTTATCGTTTTTGGTGTTGTTGTTGTTGTTTTAAGTCTCTTTAAAATATTTATATGCGTAACAAAGTCTTATAATATGGAACAAACATGATAATTTTATTTTTATTTACTTCTTAAAAATTATTATTATTATTATTATTATTATTATTATTATTATTATTATTATTATTATTATTTTCTTTTGCAGTATTAGCAACATAGGCATTTTAGTGTTAGCAGCTAAGTCATTAAATCATTTATACAAAAATGTACAAAATATAATATTTTATTTAGTTTAAACACGCTCAAAATAGCTAATTCAATAAACTTTAAAAGAATACGTGAACTTAATAACTGTTGACGACTACGTCGGTAATTGTAGCAACTACAACTTTTACTGTTACAGTTATTTACTACTGAACAATCTATTACCGACTACTACCACTACCACTATTATTACACAAGAACAACTACTAATATGGTGTACTGTTACTACTGATGTTACTAATACTGCTACTAATACCATCATTACTGCCACCGTAACTACAACGAAAACGATGACAACAACTACTACAACTATTGCTACAGTAAAACCAGCATTAATGTTAATGTTATTACTACTACCATTACCACTTCGGAAACGAAAGAAGCAAAGAAAGAAAACCAAAATAACAGAAATAAAAATAAATAAATGTAACTTATTCTAGGGGTAAAGAAGAAGCCCCGCCAAAAAAAAAAAAAAAAAAAAAAAGAAAATCCATTCCTAATTTGTTTTGCTATTAACAAAAAGAGCAAAAATAGACGTTAATGGTGGAAATTTACTATTTATCCGAGAAAACAAAACTTGGCGTAAACAGCCGCGATAGGAAAATGTAATCTGAACAGTACGATAACACAAAACATTTCTCTTTACAAGTAATTAGGTAATTTTCCTCAGAGGCCTTTCTTTGCCGTTTATACATTCTCCCCCCCCTTTTTAATAATGTGTTTAATTATCTAGCGAACGAATAAAACAAGGATTTTTAATCAATCAGCAATTAATAAATATAAAAGACGACGAAAGAAGGAAGAAAGGAAGAAAGAAAGAAAAAAAAGGAAGAAAGAAAAAGAAGTAGAAGCTAAAAAAAGTAAAAAAAAAACAACAACAAGAAGATGTTGATGGCAATGTCAAGTACGAATGAAAATACAGTTAATAATAATAATAATAATAATAATAATAATAATAATAATAAATAAATAAATAAATAAATAAAAAAACGTAAGTAAATAAATAAATAAATAATTTCAAAAAAAAAACAAATGTCTTTCCGGACCAGTAGACTTCCTTGCCGGGAATGCGAGCAGACGGCGAAGAATTTGGGTCACTTCGTTAGTTGACAAGTTTCGAGTTTCTGCTGCAGGTAAGGACAGCTTACACTGTATTCTTTTTTGTAGTAACTAAGTAACTATTTACTATTTATTTGCTTCCGTTTCTATTGCAGGTAAGGAAAACTTAAAAACTTTTTTTTTTTTTTTTTTTTAGTGATTGTTGTTTATTTATATAAAAAATAAAATAAAATAAAATATCTGTTTGGCTATTCCTTATTACAGTTATATTTATTAGATGATTTTGTTCTTGTTTTTGTCTCTTTTTTTCTTTTCTTTTTTTGTTGTGTTTTGTTTTTGAAATTATTATTTCTGTTGTAAATTTTTAGGTGGAATATCTTCACACTTTTTACAAGGGATCGTGAAAGATTAAAGTTATTTTATTGTTAAATTTATTGTTTTCATTAAATGAAATTATGTATTAAATTACATTATTGCGATGAATTCAGACATTAAATCAAAGATAAATAGTACGATATCAGTTGATTTGGTAAATATTTGAGAATGAAACGTTTATTATTAATACTCAGTTTTGTCTGTTACATTTTAAAATAAAAACTCATTGGTCAAGGTCACACAGGTACGCGATAGGAAAGAATAGACTTTATTTCTTTGCAGGTGTTTATTATTTTTTATTACAAAAAATAAAATTTGGCCATTATTAAAAATATATTTTAATGGAGAGTTTTTGTGTTGAGCAGTGAATGTGACTGTCCAATTTATTTATTTAGTTGTTTTTTTTTGTTTTTTTTTATGTTTCTCCTAATTTTTTAAAAATAGTTTATTGTATGTATATCATTGTCACATTTAGAGATTTCCAAAATGATATATTATCTGTCTGGTGTTCCAAAGATGTGAATAATAATAATAATAATAATGAATATAAAGGATATATTTTTCATTCATGAATTTGACTTTTTA
Source organism: Chrysomallon squamiferum (assembly GCA_012295275.1). Taxonomy (NCBI): domain Eukaryota; kingdom Metazoa; phylum Mollusca; class Gastropoda; order Neomphalida; family Peltospiridae; genus Chrysomallon; species Chrysomallon squamiferum. The sequence goes on along the minus strand of CM022667.1, from coordinate 15,053,754 downwards.
TTTTGTAGCAAGTCTAGTTCAGTGTTAGGTACTAATACTTTTTTACCCCTGTGAAGTTTTCACTCTGAGTTTTGAACATTGAACAATAAACAGATAAAAACAAACATTTCTGTGTGTGGAGAATCTGCAAATTGTTCTTTCTATTATTATTATTATTATAGAGAAATTAGTATTAATTAATAACGAAATATTAAAAACAAAACAGTTTAATTTAAAATAATAAATAAAATAATACATCTACATGGGAATCACTTTAGTGTAACGGGTGAAGTTGTTTTATATAGATATATGACCTAAATTCATCATCGTCTACTGGCTTTGTGAGTCACATCCAGCAAGGAAGATTGCAGAGAAGTACAGGCAGACATTTTCTGTTTATTTGTTTATTTATTTATTAATGATTATCATTATTATTGTTATTATTGTTATTATTATTATTATTATTATTATTATTATTATTATAACTATTTTTGTCCTTGTCATTATCATCGTAAAGTCCTGTTTTGTTTCTTTTTTCTTTTTCAGCTTCTTTTTCTTTCTTACTTTTTTTTTTTATCACCTTCATTTATTAATTACTGATTGATTTAAAAATGTAACTCATTACTGAAAAAAGAAAAAACAATAACACACACACACACATATTAATCTGATTTCTGTTGGAGGCAAGATTAAGTGTGAGATGTTACTTCACAATGTTTTATTTCTCTGTTAAGTTTATCAGACAGAGAATACAAGCTGCACATACATTTATTTTTCAAATAGTATTTGGTTTCCTTCAGCTGATGTTTATGTGATGAGTTATAAAGAATGAATGTTACTCTTTATTATATAACAGTCACCAATACTGTTTACAGAACTTTAGTGGAGCTTAACTGTTATTGCTGTAAGTTAATAAGTTAATTAGCTAGTTTATCTTAATTCACCTTTTTAGATTATTCTTTTTGAGTTATTTCCCTTATAATTATTTGTTCCCTCTCTCTGCATTCTATAAGTACATGAATTGGGTTTAGTTACATATGCATCCAGTAAAGATGATAAAGTAATGCAAGTTCTGTGCATGTGTGATACAAATAAGTTAATTACACCAGTCATTTAAGTTGTACCACAACTATTCTTAATCAGACACATAGTCATCATGATATTATAAATAGTCATAAATATTATAAATGTATGTATGTATGAATATGTGTGTGTGTGTGTGTGTGTGTGTGTGTGTGTGTTAATAAGATTGTTCTGTCAACTTCACATACATTTACGTACACACACACACACACACACAGAGGGAAATAACTGGTTACTGCCTTTACACATCTGATGTATCATCCGAAGATAAGAATGCCAACCTGCACTGAGGCATTCAGTATTCAACCTGACTGACAAGATAAAGCTGATATGTTAAGACACTAACCAATTATTTCTTTTTATATGCAATCCTAAATATCAGATAAATTTGATGGTTTTTTTTTTACTTTTTCTTTTTGTTTCACTATAAATCAATAGGACACAATTTTTTTAATAACCTCAGTTTGTTGTGTCTTTAAATAAAAACTGTTTTAACCAGCAGTTAAATATTAAAGAAGTAACTGAACAGTTTGTATGTGTGAGTCTGTAAATATATGATTATGTAAAGTCATAATTTGTCAAAGTAAACACATATCCATCATGGAAAGCTGCATTGTTCAGTCAGTACCAAAAAATAAATGTATCAAGTCATTTATTTTATTTATTTTATTTTATTTTCTGAATGAAAACTGACACATACATTAGTAATAAATAAAATCTGAAAACATTCATGTTTCGTATTGTTCTATTGACAGGACTGAAGAGTTGTAGGGTCAGTGACAGACAGCTGAGTTCATGTACAACAGCTAATGTCTAAAGATGGGTTAAACTGAATTGTAAGTAAGTAAATGTTCTGTTTCTTTTAATTACTAACATTTACACACAAACAGAAGCAGACACACACATGAACATGTATTCACATTTCAAATTCAAGTGCAATAAATGTGAATTTATATTGTAAGTGTACAATGTACAAGACTGATACAACTTTAATTGACAAAGGTAGCCTCACACTATGTCCAGGCTTTACTGATTAAATAATTTTTCATTTTTGTAGCTTGTTAATTATAATTATTTCTTTAGCAGTTTTCAACCTTTACATAAAATACCTTACACTAACTTCAGTAAGCAAACTTCGTATTTTTCTCTGATTCCAGAAACAGTTAATATTAAATAAAATGAATTTTTACCTTAGTTACCTAATGTTTTCTTTGTTATTATTTTGTTTATTTATTTATTTATTTACATTTCAAAATTGAAGTAACATGACTCACTGAACAGATTCTAACTGAAAATTGTGATGATGTTCATTTTGTTTCGTTATTTCTCCAAGATAGCAAAAGGCCCATGTCATTTGTCATTCATTTAAAAAAGAAAATAAGTTGGTATGGTTTCAGTCACTGAATAATTTTAACTTGAGTTTCTTCAAATAATTAATCAATTTTCAGCAAGTAGTATCAAAACAAGTAACCTCAGTTAGGTGACATCAACTTTCACCAAAACATTTTGAAGCATTAATACAGTTTTTCTTTTTACTCAATTTGTCTTCACATAGTCTAGTAAAGGAAAAGCTTGTTTGGGTAGAGCTGTGTGTTTGTGTATACATCTTCAGTCTGTCATAAATAATTATATTTACTGTAGAATATTTACGATAAGTTATCAAACTATTTAAAAACAGAATTATGACTATTAGTATTATTTTGAAAATACATTTAAGTGAAGGAATATATGTTCAAACACAGTTATAAGTTATTGTAGTTACTTTAAAATAATGTTTAACAGCATGAAATAGCTTTAAAACATAAATCGTTTTCGAAATATATGCAAAAATTGTGTGGAGAAATCATCTTTAAGATATAAATAGTAAATAAAGAAAGTCTTTGTATATAATATGATAATGGTTCAATACTGTACTATTTATAGATGTTAATACTGTGTTGGTGGTTTGACAAGATAACAGTTTCAAACAGCACAAAGGAAATGTGCCTGTACATTATCATGAAATCATGAAGTGATCAAGATTTGGGATGGAAAATGTAGCAGATTATTGAAAGTTGAAATCTTCAAATTCTCAAAGCATGTTTATACAAATGGACACAATAGAGAAGAATAAGCATATAATGTTTATTTAACAGATATAATTCTTGTCACCATGATATAAAGTATTGCACATGTTTATACTGATTTATTCCAAACATTTAAATTTTTACAACTTCTTATGGTACTAAATAAGTAAATATATTATGAATTACTTTAAGAATTAAATTGAATACAAATAAAATGAGTAGATATTAAAAATAAAAAAAATAAGGAGATTCCAGGAAAATAACAATATAATAGACACCTGAAAAAATGTTAAGCATCCCAGCATTGGATATAGGAATTTTCTGTAATAAAAATATTGTCACATAATTACCAAATACTGTTTAATAGTAAAAACATCATTCCAAAGTATGGAGCTGCAGAGTTAATAAAATAGTTTAAGAAAGAAGCTGTTACACTGAGTCACTTGTAGTCAAAGGGTTCAGTCGTAAGTAAACATTCAGTTTATCCCTCCAGTTAAATGTTGGATTTGTCAAATGGACAACTAATGCCAAACTATCCACAAATAGACTCCAGTGGATTCAAAAGTGGACTCATGACTATTATGTATATTACAAAACTATGATATAACTTTTAGTATAACTATTCTAATAACTATTCTAACTATTCACAAAAATTAAATAAACTATGACTTGGTATGACTACTGTGCTATTTTATTGCCATAATTTAATGCTGCATTGGAGAAAACATCCTATAAATGCTTTGTGATAATTATCACAGTTAATTATTATAAAATGTTATGAATTAACTGATTCCGTTCTGATGTAAGAGTAATTAATTACAACAGTATTAAGTTTTCTCGGTGTTGTGATAATTATGTCATCGTGAGTATTTTTGTGTAACAATCTAACATCACTGTTTACAAAATGAGGACATTTATTAAAACAGTTCTTATTTTATAAATTTTAAATACTTTCAGCAATATATTTATAGAACAAAAGCTGAGAATGCACTGATCTGTTTTCATTTTAGCAGTGCTCAACACTTGATGTATGAAATTGTATCTACTGTCTGTGGGTAGGTGTAAATCAAATATCACTTGTAATTTATAAGAAAGAGCAGACCATGAAGTGATGGGAGTGGATTTTTTCTTCTCTTTTTTTTTCTACTTTTTTTCTTCTGAATTTTACTTAATCTTATGTCTGACATCATATAACAGTGAATACAAAACAAAACATTTAATTTTATTTTCTTCTATTTTTAAAATCATTTTTTGTTTTTTAACAGCTCTGCCAATATGGATGACAAAAAAGACAGTTCAGAAATTTCATCTAATGTCACAGATGAATCTTCCCCAGAGAGTATGACAGAATTATTTATATCTTTAATAAAGAAGTATTTCAATTCATGTTTCCCTTTTTTCTTTTTTTCTTTTTGATATTCACAATAAATTAACTATTCAAAGATTTTTGTCTGCTTTTTGTAAGAAAATACACACTTGTACTTATTTTATTTTTTTATTATTTTATACATAATTATATAACAATATTAAACATATTTTTTAAAATGTATTTATGGTTATTTTCAGTAATACTATTGAGACAGATTGCATTAATAGTCTACACTGTCATATCTCTTCATGTAGATACAAATGTTTTTAGAAATTATATTTATAAACTGTGAATTTAGATAATTTATTTTCTTCTGTTGACAAAGATACTGGAAGAACTCAATCAGTGGTAGAACATAATGTAAATGTCAGCAGAGTTCAGAATTACCGCACTGTGTCTAATAGCAGGAATGTTGTGTTTGGAGATCAAGTTGTTGAAATTAGTAAGTTAAAAACTGAAAGTTTTCTTTTCTCTACATCTTTAATATATAACAGAATACACATGACAGTAGTCATTAGTACTTTTCTGTCAGACACTGTGACCTGAAGAACATAGAAACATGCAGATACACACATAGAAACAGCACATAGGTACATGTATATAAACTTAGCTCATACACAGAATCTTCACATCACCACACAAATACAAATATATCACCTGTCAATAATATCACCTGTAAATACTGAATTATAATGTAAGGTACATGTAACAACAACAACAACAACAATAATAATACCAACATAACAATAAATGAATAACATTAGTGGTAAGAAAAAACAGAAGCGGTTTTGATAATAGTAAGAGTAAATATATAAATCAATAATTAAAATATAATAATAATAATGTTATATGTTTAGTCTTGCATGAATAAGTTAGAGTAGTTGTACGAATCACTTTAATCATTCTCTTGTACTCAACTTCAATAATGTACACTTTTTCTATTTTTACATAATTTCAGCAAAGACTGATGGACGAGCATCCAATATCAAAGGTATGTATATATATATATTTATTTTTATTATTATTATTTGTACAGTTTTCAGAGATGTTCATAAATAACAAGATAAAGACCTCCTCACTTTTTCACCACCTTAAATTGTGACATCTTATTATCATCCTTAAATACTGATAAACTAAAGTTATCACAACAAACTATTGCATTTTTTTTTAAATCATCACCTCTGATGATAACTTATATCATGTGTATTTAAACAGTAAGATATGTTCAAAACAATTAATAACAGATGAATTCTTTTTAAATGTTGTGATTCAGTGTCTACCAGGTCAGTGTTAAACTCAGTTGACAGCAATGTCTACGTTGAAACAAGAGCAGAGGAAAAGGGTATTACACTTTTGAAGAGGAATGGTGTTGTGATTGTAGTTGGAAGTCCAGGTTCAGGAAAGACAACTCTAGCTCAGAGCATGATGAGACAGATAGAAAATGAAGAAAAAAGAGAATCTTACTTGCTGACTCATCACTATGAATTCAATGACATTTCTCTTTCTAGAAATAAGAAAAGTGTTGTTCTCATTGATGATATATTTGGTAAGACTAATCTTGTTTTAGACTTTATAGAATCATGGAAACAGAAATTTCCAAAGATGTGGAATCTTGTTCAGGATGGTTCTTTGAAATGTATTATTACTTTAAGAAAGCAAATATTTTCAGAAAGTGAAATTTATTTAAAAGAATTTGGTGTGTTTAATGAGAATCATATTCTTGATCTGCAGAGTGATGACTGTTGTCTGAATTATCGTGAAAAGGAAGAAATTCTAAACGAATATCTCAAACAAAAGGATGTTGCAATGGAAGAAAATGATAAAAGGACTGTCATTTACAGATCATATAGAGAGCTAGGATTTCCTCAGGTGTGTGTATTTTATGTTAATTCAAGTAATGCACAAAAAAGAAGAGCTGAGTTTTTTAAGAAACCTGTAGAATATCTCAGAAAAGAGCTGGAAAAGTTGAAAAGTGACAAAACTTTACAGATTAATTACCTGGTTTTACTGTTGATTATGTTCAAACAAGGCAGTCTCAACATTGATTCACTGGACCCATCTGAAAATGACACTGACAGTGACATAATGAAATTAGTAAGGCTGCTAGAGCAGGTCTGTCAGAATGTAAAAGACACCACTCTTACAGATATACAGGAAGCAGCTGATGTCATGTGTGGTACCTTTTTGAAGCGTTGTGACAATGAATACAAATTTATTCATCAGTCAGTGTTTGACTCTTTGTTTCTGATATTTTCATCAAAGTTTCCAAAAAAAGCAGCAGAGTTGTTAGAAATGTGTCCTGTCTCCATGTTGCTAGAATGTGTTGTGACGCCTGGAGTGTCTAACAAAAGTCACCTTACAATGACTGTCAAACCTGACTACTTTGATATTCTTGCTCACAGGTTTACTGACTTGCTGGCATCAAACAATGCCAGACAAATTACTTTACATCCATCACTGAAAGATGAAGAATTTCTAGAATATCTCATAAAGAAAAAAGACTTTTATGGTAGATTGTCTGAAATACTGCATCAGAGACTGTATGCTTTTCATAATGGCTTTTCATCAGTGTTTGGTGAAAAAACATATGATTATATATCACGTGTACATGTAGATAGTGCTAATGAAATATTTAGAAATATTTCATGTCTTCTTGACAATGATTCAAAGTTTCATTCTAGTTGTATGTGGTGTGTGAAGGTTGAAGAAAACATAAAATTTTCATCATCTGTTCCAAGTGAATGTGTTTTAAATGGACTAAGAACATTGTCAAGATTTTTTACATCAAATCTGTGTAAAATGGAATTAACATCTCTGAAAAAAGAACTTTTGGATATTTCTTGTTTGTTTGGTGATGAAGATATTGTGAGAATGTTGCTAAAATCAGGAGTTATACCAACATTTGATACATTCAGTACAGCTGCTTGTTCAAAAACAGACAGTGCTACCATACTCAAAGAATTATTAAAGTATACAGAAGAGAAGAAATTGACTCTGTATTCTCACTTGTTACATATTTCAATTTGTTCGGGAAACATGAATATTGCCTGTCTGTTGGCTGACATGATAAACAATGAGAAACAAAACAGTGAAATCAAGGAAAAAGCTGTGAAACTCTTATTGGTTAGGTTCCACAGACAAGTAAGACTTAGTAACATGGTTTTTGATGACTCAGAGTCTTTTCAAGTAGTTGATGTGAGCCAACTTTTTAAGAAACTGGTTACCACTGATGTAATAAACACAAATAAAGACATTGTTATCGTTTCTGCTTGTCAGAGTACTTCAGGTGTTATAAAAGAAATAGTAAAGCTGAAACCTGATTGTTTAAATGATGAGAACAGAGATAAGGTACTTTTAGCAGCAGCTGTATGGGGATCTACTGAAACAGTGAATTTTCTCATTGGGCAGAGACATAATGATAAAGATGAGAACAACTGGAAGAAAAGTCAAGTACTGAAAGTAGCAGTAATGTTTAAAAGAGTAGATGTTGTTCAGTCTCTTCTGGAGAAAGGAGCTGATCCTAATGTGAATGTAGCTGTTAACCCGAAATTGACTGATATCTTTGAAGAGGAAATTAAATCAAGACTGTTGCATGATCAGAAAATTAGATTAAAAGTGGTTGTTGATGACAAAATAAAATTTGAACAGCTCTATGAAGATAAATCTAGTTTTAAATTGCTGCCTTCAGATTCAACTCTCCACATTTCAGTTCTGCAGGGTGACTTAGATGTGTTAAAATCACTGATAAAGAAAAATGCTAATGTTAATGCAGTAAACAGTGAGGGAGAAACTCCACTTCATGAAGCTGTAAAAGCAGTGACACACAGAAAGGAAGTAGCTTTGTTGTTACTCGAAAATGGTGTTGATAGTGAAATTATGGATAAACAAAAAAATTCAGCCTTGCACATAGCATCTCAAATTGACATAGATGTAGTGAAAAAGCTAATAAAAAAGGGTGTTGAAATAAATGTAATTAACACTGAAGGAGAAACTCCTCTTTTTTCGGCCTTAAAAAATAACAGACCAGAAATAGCTTCTTATTTACTTAAAAATGGAGCTGATCCTAAATTAACAGACAATGATAAAAATTCTGTTTTACACCTAGCAGCTAAATATGGACTTCTAGAAATTGCGACTGTTCTTATTGAAAAAGGTGTTGATGTAAATATTAAAAACAACCAAGGTGAAACTCCTTTTAATGTGGCTATTAATTACGAAAATGAACTTGATCCATCTCTGAAAGATGAAAAATGGGAAGTAGCATCTTATTTATGGGAACATGGAGGTGTTCCTAATATAGCAGACACTGACAAATTTGATTTAGGAACTAAACTGGGAGATATAGAAATGATGAAAGCACTGATTGAAAAAGGTTTTGACGTAAATATAAAAAACAGTCGAGGTGAAACACCTCTTTTTGCAGCTGTTAAATTTCAACAGAACTATTTTTGCTGATCCTAGTTTGACAGACAATGTTAAATTTTCAACAGAACAAAGGAAATGTAGTTTTGATTGAACATTTGATGGCCAAAAAGTAGAGCTGAAATCCTTTTAGTTTGACAGATCCAATGAAAATGTCAAAGTTTTTTATTTTGGAACATTAGATCCTAGTTTAACAGAAAGGAAATTCTGTTTTCGTCGCATCTAAAGAAATATGCGATGACAGAACTGATTGAACATCGAGTTGATGTAAATGCCAAAAACAGTAGCGGTGAAACTCCTCTTTTTACAGCTGTTAATTATGATGGAGATACACTTGATCCATCTTTGAGTGATGAAAAGTGTCAACTAGTTTTTTATTTACTGGAACATGGAGCTGATCCTAGTTTAACAGACAATGACAACAATTCTGTTTTACACGTCGCATCTAAACGTGGAAATATGGAAATTGTGACAGCACTGATCGAAAAAGGTGTTGATGTCAATATCAAAAACAGTCACTGTGAGACTCCTCTTTTTACTGCTGTTAAGTATAGAAAAACCAATGTACTTCTTTATTTACTAGAACATGGAACTGATCCTAATTTAATAGACAATAATAACAATTCAGTTTTACACTTAGCAGCAAAACATGGAGATATAGAAATTTTGTCAGCACTGATTGAAAAAGTTGTTGATGTAAATAATAAAAACAATAGAGGTGAAACTCCTCTCTTTACTGCTGTTAATTATGCTGAAGGTGAACTTGATCCATCTCTGAATAATGAAAAATGTCAAGTAGTTTTTTATTTACTGGAACATGGAGCTGATCCTAATTTAACAGACAGGTATACCAATTCTGTTTTACACCTAGCAGCTGAAAATGGAAATCTAGAAATTGTGACAGCACTGATTGAAAAAGATTTTAATGCAAATATTAAAAACAGTCATGGTGAAACTCCTGTTTTTACAGCTGTTAAGTATGGACAGAACAATGTACTTCTTTATTTACTGGAAAATGCAGCTGACCCTAATTTAACAAACGATGATAATAATTCTGTTTTACACTTTGCAGCTAAGGATGGTAACATAGAAATTGTGACAGCACTGACTGAAAAAGGTTTTGATGTAAATTGTAAAAACAATAAAGGTGAAACTCCTCTTTTCGCAGCTCTTAATTATAATGAATATCGTTTTCTCACACATCGAAATCTGAATTCTTATAATAATAAAGTAGTTTCTTACTTACTGGAACAAGGAGCTGATCCTAATTTAACAGACAATGATATGAATTCTGTTTTACACTTAGCAGCTAAATATGGAAATCTAGAAATTGCGACAGCACTGATTGAAAATGGTTTTGATGTAAATATTAAAAACCGTCATGGTCAAACACCTCTATTTACAGCTTGTAAGTACGGACAGAACAATATACTGCTTTATTTTCTGGAACATGGAGCTGATCCTAACAACAATAACAATTCTGTTTTACACCTAGTAGCTGATCAAGGAAATTTAGAAATTCTGACGTCTCTGATTGAAAATGGAATTGATGTAAATATTAAAAACAATGAAGGCGAAACTCCTCTTTTTGTAGCTCTGAATAATTGCTGCTATGCATTTCATTTTTACAAACTTTCAAATGTGCACTCTCATAGAAACAAAATAATTTTATATTTACTGGAGCATGGAGCTGATTCTAATTTAACAGACAATGATAACAATTCTGTTTTACACATAGCAGCTAAACAAGGAAATCTAGAAATTGTGACAGCACTGACTGAAAAGGGTTTTGATGTAAATGTAAGAAACAGTAGAGGTGAAACTCCTCTTTTCACAGCTGTTAATTTTGAGGATGAACTTGTTCTATCTCTGTATGATGAAAAATGTCAAGTAGCTTTTTATTTACTGGAACATGGAGCTGATCCTAATTTAACAGACAATGATGACAATTCTCTTTTGCATGTAGCAGCTGAATGTGGAAATCTAGAAATTGTGACAGCTCTGATTGTGAAAGGTGTTGATATTAATTTGATTAATTCCTTTGGTGAAACTCCTCTCGATAAAGCTAAGCTTTGCAGATTTCCTTTTATGGAACAGGAAATGTTTTTGTATTTGTTGGAGTGTGGTGCTAAAGATATTAATGAATAAGTAAATTTTGATATAAAAGCCCTTGAACTTTTCAGGTAATATGAATATTGCATTTGTGTTGGCTGACGTGATAAACAATGAGAAACAAAACAGTGAAATCAAGGAAAAAGCTGTGAAACTGTTATTAGTTAGGTTCCAAAGACAAGAAAGACTTGAACAAAGTAATGTGTTTTTGAAGACTCAAAGACTCTTAAAGTTGTTAAGGTAAGCTACCGTTTTAAGAAACTGGTTACAATTGATATAATAAACAAAATTAAAGACTGTCACTTTTAAGTGGAAGATTACTGTGTGAGAACTGTAGAATTGTGCAGAAATAATACTTTTGTATGAAATTGATGTTAATAAAAGCAGAAAAATTGTTGAGAATATAAGTTTTATTTCTAATTTCTGTCGTACAAAGTGGATCTTAAGTTCCTACTTCATTCTGAAACACATCGACTTCTGATTTTAAACTTTATTTTGTACATATTTACAATGTAATGTTGTATTAGCGTATTTAATTGTGTGTTAAATAATATGTACATTTTATAACTTTTCAGTTCAAAAGTGTAATTATTGATCATTATATATATATATATATTATATATATATATATATATTTTTTTCTATTCAAATATTGTACAGTCTATTTATGTATTCAAATATTGTATTAATGTGTGGTATAGTTTTTGTTTCTGTATTAGTATTCTATTACCTTATTGTATAGTCTGTTGTTTCTGTTTAAATACTGTATTAATATATGGTGTTGTTTTTTTTCTATATAAATATTGTATTAGCATACCGTATAGTCTATTGTTTCTATTCAAATACTGTATTAATGTGGTGTGTAGTTTTTGTATCTATACAAATACTGTATTACCATATTGTTTAGTCTATTTTATCCAATCAAATATTGTATTTCTGTATTCTATAGTTTATTGTGTCTATTCAAATATTGTATAAATGTGTGTTGTAGTTTTTGTTCCTATACTATATTGTATAGTTTGTTGTATCCATACAAATATTGTATTGCTATATTGTATAATTTTTTTGTCTGTACAAATACTGTCATATAGTCTTTTGTTTCTGTTCAGATATTTTGTAGTGTATTGTATTTGTGCATAACAAGAAATATTACAATGCTGTTTATCTTTATGATATTTTCATTGGATTTTTACTTTTCACTGAAAGAATTTTGGGGATGTATTGCTCAATTCAATTTAAAAAGATATTAAGATATGTTAGGGTTCCCAATAATAATACAATGATGTTAATACTAATGTTAATTTTGATCAGGTTATTCAATCAATGATAAGTCATGCTGTTTTACAAATCAGATTTGTTATATTATTCATGATGACTTGATTATTACTTGTGTTGCTATTAGACTGTGTTTTAATGTTAATTGCAAAATTAATATATATATATTTATTTATTTTAGAAAATAGTTCTGTATTACTAAATGTTTTACAATGTTCATATTAAAGGAAACTTTTATATTAAAATTAAAATTAAATGATTTTTTTTTTTTTTTTTTAATTTTCAGAATAGTTGAGTCAAACCAACTGAATGTTTTGCTGTCATTAGTCTAAGCAAAACTGTATTTTCATTTTAAATGTGAAGTGTATATATATATTGTTATTTGATTAAATAGTTCTATATTATTAAATATTTTTACTTTTTTATAGTAATTAAACTGGTATTATAGTGTTTAATATAAGATTTTTATATAGTTTTATTTTATCAAATGTTTGTTTTCTCATATTTTTAATAAATATATTTGTATTAAAAATTATTTTTTAAAAAAAAGTAAATCTGTACTTTTTTTCTCTTTTTTACTTCTGTGGAACTAAATGTTTTACTATGCATATATATATATATATTGCATTATAGTCTATTTTTCAGTGTTACCTTAATTTTTTTGCATTACAAAAGAAAATATCTGTACTTTTTTTTACTCTTATTGATTAGGAGATACTTTCACATAATGTTCAGATTTGACTGAATTATCATTAGAAAATAATGAGTAACAAAATTAATAAAGAAAACGTAAGTTTTTATTTTCGATACATTTATAATACATTTATGTAATTAATAGAAAACAGTAATGCACAGAGTTAATATTTTCATAGCCTTATTTAAGTTTAAATTATGAATATTTTACGTTAATAATGTTTAAATTAACAAATTGTGAATAATTAATCAAGCAAAAGATAAGTTTAAATTAGAAATATGTTTAGTTAGTAATGCTTACATTTATCAGTTTGATATTGAACTCTGAGTGTGAAGTTAAACTTCTTTAATTTGTGTGATAAAACTTTAATACTAGCTTTATTTTATTTGTAAATAACTTGCATCAAATTACTTTTTTTATGACTAATATTATTAAAAATTATTTTTAATTTTATTGAATTACCTAATGCAATAATTAACAATTATTTTTACTTTACATGACATGGAATGATTGTTTTGTATAAACATTATTTTTTTTATCTTATATATTATTTTAATTTTTTTATTTATTTATTTGGTAACGTCGTTTATTATTATTATTATTTCATTATTATTATTATCTTCCAAATTATTTATTTATTTATTTATTTTGTTATTATATCTTTTTTTTTTTTTTTTTTGAATTGTTATTAAATATGAGTTGTAGTACAGAGAAGTAAATTTAGAATTGTTTTTATTTTTATTTTTTCTATTGTTTTTTTGTTGTTTCTTTTTTGTGTGTGGCCAATTGACAATAAAACAATAGGAAAAATATGGTACCTGTTCAAGTGTCTGAAAGTGCCATAGTTCCGTCAATTTCCCAGATATTTCAAAAACTTTGGTCTCATTTTGTTTCTTTCTTAAGGCTCTATCCAATGGAACAGGACATTTTCTGGTATCTTAGAGCTGAATTGTTTTGTAACATACCTATATAAACTATGACGTTTCAGTGTTGCTAACTCGCTTTCAATGAGATTGTGTTATGACAAACTACCACAAGTTTTCTCTACGATTGTCACAAAATGTTTTATTTATTTATTTATTTTATTTATTTATTTTTTCAGATTCAGAAACAGGAAATCAGATTAACAAAATACTTGGTCTTATTGGTTGTTCAAGGCACGTGATAGTGGGGTTGTCTTCAGCTGTTGTTTTTGTTGGGATTAGCGATCCGGGAAATTAACTAACGTTCCAATATCTCCTGTAATTAAACTGTTTTAAATTGCCTTTTATAAACGTTGTTTTATGTTTTGACTGCTTGTAAATTGTAATAGGGATCATTGGCTTAATTATCTTTTAAGCTGATTGTATAACAACTGGGAAGATGAGTCCATTATTGTATACTGGATCCAGGGTTTCTGATTAACTGTTCATTCGCCTATGACCAGTTTTGTTATAAGGTGTGTGACAAATGGATGTGTACCAAATGGGTATTCCTTGATTGCTATAAGTTTATTTAATTAAATGTTCCAAAATAATATTTAAAAAATTATAATTTAACACCTTAACGCTAATTTTAATATTTGGAATACTAAATTAGAAATATAATTAACCGTTATTAATATTACAATGTTTTAATTCTTGGAGAGTCGTTCTTGTAATAATAACAAGGAATAAATTATATGCTCTAATATTTTATATGTATCCGTGTTGTAGTATAAATGCTGTAGAATTTTAATGACTGTCGGTAAAGAAACTAAAACTAATAAATAAGTAAAGAAGCATCTAAACAGTTACCACTGTTAATGTGTTTTATCTACAAACAGATGTTGAAGATAAAAAACACTTGTATCCTGATTAAATCGATATTTACACTAATATTATTCTGATGAAATATATATTTACACTAATATTATTGCTATTGATTCAGTATTTGTAGCAGTACTTCACTTGTTATTATAAACAAACGATTTCCTGATTAAGTTTCATGTATTCAACATGGTCAAAATGCTTAATAAACAACGAAATCATTGCTGTTTTACACTCAGTTTGTTTTCTGTACAGTTTCATCTAAAAAAAAGTTCAAAATCCTTCCAAAATTGAATATTTAAATAATTAAAATAAATTTTAATTGGAAATTACCTGTAGATTTCATTAATGTCAGAAATCAGACGGTGAAGAAATAGGGTCATATATAAATAGATATATATGTATATATATGTACATACATACATACATACATACATACATACATGTACATATATACATACATGCACATATATATATATATATATATATATATACATACATACATACCAACATACATACACACATATTATAACGACTTCACCCGTTACATAAAAGTGACTTGCAAATGTGCATCCGTCAATGGCAAATGGTTCGTACGAAAAACAAAATCTCGCTGCCGAGACCTGTAGTCTTCCTTGCCAGATAATTCACAGAGCGAGCAGACGGTGAAAAATAGAGGTATTTCGGATTCCTATTGAGCATGCGCCCGAAGAGTAACGCCCCTTGACAAAATAGCCTGAAACTAGTCTATTTACAAATTGGGGGGCATGAGAAACAGGTTGTTATGGGCGACTTGAGTAGGGCCGTAGAAGATTTTAAACTTTCCAACTAACATGTACATATTTCGAGTTTCGGAATGGTTTCAAATTAAAAAGCAGTGTAACAACTTGGACAAAGTCTCTGCGACTCGTACCGAGGCTTTTGATAAAGCCAGATTAAAAGACTATCTATCAAAAAGTACAAAAAAACCAACAACAACAAACAACACATTTGACAAGGATTCCAATAGGAGCTTTTTAAAAGTTTGAAAAGTTATAAAAATGTCTCGGACGGATACGTGCAGCGACTAATATCCACGACCGTAAACGACCATGCTGGCTGTCGTGGACCTGTGTTTACCTGCAGAGCACAGGCTATGGCATCGATGACTAAAAACCTGTACGATGTCAATGTGTGTATAAATGAAGATGGACAAGTCCTAGAAGGATCGTGCGACTGTGTAACAGGGTAAGTTTCCTTCAAATATTTATAATATTTTATTATTATTATTATGATTATTATGAAAACGCAAGCATAAATATTATAAATACCTACCCCTACTCAAAATCTGGGCATGTGTGTGCGTGTCAGTATACTTTGTGTATGTATGTATGTATGTATAAAATTATGCATAATTTGTTTACTGGAAACGCATGCATAAAAATTGAAAACCCCCCCATGTCAAACCTCCTGTGTCAAGGTGTATGTGTGCGTCTCATTATAGTATGTATGTATAAGTATATATATATATATATATATATATATACACAGAGACAGAGAGAGAGAGAGAGAGAGAGAGAGAGAGAGAGAGAGAGAGAGAGAGAGAGAGAAATATATATATATGCGTATGTGTGATATATATATATATATGTATATCTAACTTTTTTCTGAATATACATAAGCATAATATTAACATACATAAATGCTTTTATCAAGCCTGCAATCCCCCACCTACAAAAATGGGAGACTATATGCTTATGTACACACACACACAGTATACAGTAGGACCTCGGGTTACGAACTTAGTTCGTTCCAGAACTCGGTTCGTAAAAGGAATTGTACATAGACCAAAGTGATGTCAGAAACACGGACGCCAATCTCGTGTTTTGCAATTATTTATTTCTTAATCTCTACTATGATATGTTTATACTTTCCATCATCATTATCGCTTTCACTTTTTGTTTTCTTGGGCGCCATATTGGATAGCGTATGATAAAAGATATACACATAAAAGCAGCAATGTTATAAAAAATGCTAACGCACAATCTCAATGCAAAAACTACTGAGCTGCAAATGCGTATTGAAAATTACAGCCCTAATTCATGATATATATTTGCTACAGGTCATGCTTATAATCCTTACTTTGACCTCGGTTTTGAAGTTAGCATCTATGCTTATCTTTTCTGACGGCAAAAGAAAGGTTGTCGTGTCGTGACGCTTCGCTATAGTTCGTAACTCGGCTTATTAGTAGTAAGCGGAGACAAAATTTACCCAAGATCCGTAGTGTGATTTGTTCGTGCTTCGAGGCGTTCGTAATCCGACATTCCACTGTAATTGAAAAGCCAGCTCTTAAATCAATTCAGGTTCAGATCAAGGGTTAGCAGGTGCCCATACCCCACAGACGGACTACAAACTTGTTTGTTCGGCAAGTCTTTGCAGTGATACCATTTACAGCCAGAGTATTTGTTGCAGACACATCTCTCACTGAACACTGACAACATGACTACACACTGTGTTCAAGAAACAAAACATACAGTGACATGATTAATTAAATCTTTTGTTTATGAAGCAAATGGTAGTTACTTGTTGCCTTATAGATTAGTTGTCAAATTACGGTTACTGTTAGGTGTAATTAGTACAAACATGCACAAGTATAAAAGACAAAAACCTATAAAAAAAAAAACGACCTGTCAGAAAGCGTGCCCGTCAGCTTGCTCTGATTAGCACGTTAATTTTTTTTCCATTCCATTCCAAAAAAAAAAAACGTTTATTTTGAAACGGTTGTTCTGTGTAGTTATCTGAACCATGTTATTAATTAGGTGGTTTTTGATGTATAAATGCACTAATTTTAAATTATTTAGCATTTAAATGAATACAAAGTTGCTGTAAATAATATATGTCAACACACATGTATCACAACTGAATGTATAATTGTTTTCAGGCAAGGTGAAACATGTAACCAAGTAACTGCTTTGCCTTAGAGGATTATGTGGCACAGGGACTGAACAATATACCCGAAGGTAAAACATGTACAGATTGACTACAGTAACATTATTATTATTATTATTATTTTCATTTCTATGCGAAGCGATTACCCACAAACGTCTCAGATATGCAGAGATGGAAAGATAACGAATTTTCCGCACTTCTGTCACTGGAACAATTAATGGCCTCCCAGTTCAGTATGATTGCGTTTACAGCCACCCTCACCCCCCACTTTCCAAGTAGGGCTATTTGCGTCCTCGAATTACCCAGCAACGCGCACATGCGCAGTGGAATGCAAAATACATGCTTACAAATATTGTAATTAAAAAAAACTTTTATACATATTTTTTGAGGTAATAAAATCCTCTATTTGCGTTACTTCATTAGTCGACAAGTTTCAAGGTTTACTTGTGCTTCTACTGCAGATATGGAAAAGTATACTGATTGTTTTTTTTACAGTGACTGTTGAGTGTTTATTTACTTACGTTTCTTCTGCAGGTAAGGGAAACTTTTACTATATATATTTTTTTTTTTCTTTTTTATAGTCACTGTTGATTATTTATTTCACAGAATAAAAATTAATTATATTATTTTATTTTATTTGTAAAAAAAAAATATAATAAAATAAAATAATATATCTATTTGAGTAACAGTGTTTTTCTACTGCAGAGAATCGGCACACACACACACACACACACACACACACACACACACACACATTAATCTGTTGGAGGCTATTCCTTATTACAATTGTGTTTATTAGGTGATTTTAATCTTTATTCTTTTTATTTTCTTTTTTCATTGTTGTTTTGTTTTTGAAATTATTTTTATTTTAGTAACTTTTTAATGTGGAATATCTTGTCATTAATATTAATTTTGACACGGGGATCATGAAAGATTAAAATTATTTCATTAAATGAAATCATTTATTAAATTACATTATTGCGAAGAATTAAGACATTAAATCAAAGATAAATAGTACGATATCAGTTGATTTGGTAAATGTTTGATCATGAAAAGCTTATTATTAATAAGCAGGTTGCTCTGTCATTCGATTAAAAAAAAAAAGAAAGAAAGAAAAAAACAAGCTCAGTGATCAAGGTCACTGCTTTGTAGATTTGTCGCGTAGACGCGAGCTCGGAAAGATTAGACTTTATTTCTTTTGCAAACTTTCTTTTTATATATAGAAAATAAAATTCGGCCATTATTAAAAATAAGTTTGAATGGAAAGTGTTTGTGTTGAGCACTGAATGTGAATGTTCAGTTTATTTATTTATGTATTTATTGTATGTATATCATTGTCATATTTAGATACTTCAAAAATGATATCGTTTATCCGAAGATGTGAATAATAATCAAAATAATAATAATAATAACGGATATATTTTTCATTCATGAATTTGACTTTTTATTTGTAGCAAGTCTAGTTTAATTTCAAGTAATAATACTTTTTATGGGACATGCTTGTCTTCTCAAATTTTAAATACATTATGCAACAACAATACACCATAAAAACACAGAGGGAAATAACTGGTTACTGCTTTTAGATCGCTGATAGCACACACACACACACACATATATTAATCTGGTTTATGTTGGAGGCTGTTCCTTATTACAATTGTGTTTATTAGTTGATATCTTTTTTCCTTTTTTTTTTTTTTCTTCTTTTTAGTCTTTCCTTTTTTTGTTGGTGTGTACTGTTTTTGAAATTATTTTTATCTTTGTAACTGTTTAATGTGGAATATCTTGTCATTAATATTACTTTTGACACGGGAATCATGAAAGATTAAAATTATTTTATAGTTAAATTTCTTGTCTTCATTGAATGAAATTATTGATTAAATCACATTATTGGGATCAGTTGATTTGGAAAATGCGAATGAATAGTTTATTATTAATACTCAGTTCTCTCTGTCGTTCGGTTCTAAAAGAAACAAACTCACTGGTCAAGGTCACTGCTTTGTAGGTTAGTCACGTAGACACGAGTTAGGAAAGAACAGACTTTACTTCAATACAAGTGTTTATTACTTATTACTATAGAAAATACAATTTGACCATTATTAAAAATAAATGGTTTAATGTAGAACATTTTTGTATGGCAGTGAATATGATTGTTCAGTTTATTCTTTTTCTTTTCATATATTTATTTACATTATTATTATTATTTATCTTTTCTCTTTTTCCGCTTTTTCTTTTTCTTCTTCTTCTTCTTCTTATTATAGAGATTTCTATTAATTATTATTATTATTATTATTATAGAGATTTGTATTAATTAATAACAATATATATTGTTGGAGGCTAAGATTAAGTCTGACATGTTACTCCACAATGTTTTATTTCTCTGTTAAATTTATACTTAATCAGTCACATAGTCACCATATATTTTCACTATAAATACATATTTCTATACATTAACACACACACACACACACACACACACAAGTGAAATAACTTGTTACTGCTATAAATCAACAGAAGGCAATTTTCTAATAACCTCAGTTTGTTGTGTTTTTAACTAAAAAGTGATTTAACTAGCAGTTAGATATTAAAGAAGTAACTGAACACTGTGTATGTCTGTGTCTGTAAAGTCATAATTTGTCAAAGTAAATACATATCCATCATGGAATCCTACATTGTTCAGTCAGTACCAAAAAATAAATTTATCAAGTCGTCACGTCTTGCCAATATTGTATGTCAAAGCTCTTTATAATGCTGACACTGGTATCGAACTAATATTGTTGTTATAATGGTTTGGGTGTTAAAACAAGTTTATTGAGATAATGAATTTCTACATACTTCAAACCTCAGAAATACCTTAGTGCTTGCCCACCCAACAGTTTTAGAGAATAACAAAACGTTTACTGAGTTAGAATCATGTTTATTTTGAACGTTTCATAACCTGGTATTAAGAAATGAAATTAATAATAATTTTAATTTCACATACCTGTAATTTACTTTTCTATGTTTTTGTCAAATTGTAATCCCACATATGTGTAGATAAATTACTTGACCAGTATTAAAACTGTACATAAGTGCATTGTCTTTCTGGTTTTTTTTTTTTTTTTCCTATCTGGTATTATTGTTATTATTATTATTATTTTTTTTTTTTTTTTTTTTTTTTTTTTTTTTTTTGATTTCTTGGTAAATGGATTTTCTCACTATCTAGGTATTTAGATTTTTTTGTGGAAAAAATTGAAGTGTAGTAAGGTTTGTACAAGCTGCCTGTTTTTTACCTGGAATTCTGTGTAAGGAAAGGTAAAATTACTTCACCAGAAAAATTAAACGTAACAACAATTTCTATTTACAACTTTCAGTTTTTGAGAGTCAGGATTTTATATTTATTTTTTTGTTTTCTGAAATGAAAATGTTTTTATTCTAATTTATTTTATTTTCGAAATGAAAACTGACACATACATTAATAAATTAAATCTGAAAACATTTATGTTTTGTATTGTTCTATTGACAGGACTGAAGAGCTGTATGGTCAGTGACAGACAGCTGGGTTGATGTATTTTATTGTTACAACAGCTAATGTCTAAAGATGGGTTAAATTGAATTGTAAGTAAGTAAATGTTCTGTTTTTTTAATTACTAACTATTACACACAAACAGAAGCAGACACACACACAAACATGTGAAATATCTCTATTACCCGGCAACGGGCACAAGTACAGTAGAATGCGATATATCTTTATTACTCAGCAACGACCACAAGCACAGTGGAATGTGAAATACCTCTAATACCCAGCAAAGGGTACAAGCACATTAGAATGCAATACACCTTTATTACCGAGCAACGGGTACAAACACAGTAGAATGGGTCACGTCATTAGTTGACAAGTTTCGAGTTTTACTTGTATTGCAGGTACACTTTTTTCTACCGGCAAGAAGTCGGCACACACACACACACACACACACACACACACACATATTAACCTGGTTTCTGTTACAGGCTGTTCCTTATTACAGTTGTGTTTATTAGCTGATTTTGTTCTTGTTATTGTGTTTTCTTTCTTGTTCTGTTTTGTTTTTGAAATTATTATTTCAGTAACTGTTTAATGTGAAATATCTTGTTATTAATATTAATTTTGACAAGGGGGTCATGAAAGATTGAACGTATTTTATTGTTAAATTTCTTGTTTTCATTAAATGAAATTATTTATTAAATTACATTATTGCGATGAATTAAGACAGAAATAGTAAAATATCAGTTGATTAGATGATGTTTGAGAATGAACAGCTTATTTTTAATACTCAGTTTTCTGTGTCGTTAGATTTTAAAAGAAACAAACTCACTGATCAAGGTCACACAGGTACGAGTTAGGAAAGAACAGACTTTATTTCTTTACAAAAGTTTGTTACTTGTTTTATTATAGAAAATACAATTTGACCATTATTAAAAATAAATATTTTAATGTAGAGAATTTTTGTTTAGCAGTGAATATGATTGTTCAGTTTATTCTTTTTCTTTTCATATATTTATTTACATTATAATTATTATTATTATTATTATTATTATTATTATTATAATTATTATTATTATTATTATTTTATCAATTATCTTTCTTCTTCTTCTCCTCCTTCTTCTTCTTCTTATTATTATTATTATAGAGATTTGTATTAATTAATAACAATATATATTGTTGGAGGCTAAGATTAGGTCTGAGATGTTACTCCACAATGTTTTATTTCTCTGTTAAATTTATAAGACGTAGATACATTGATTTTTCAAAAAGTGTTTGGTTTCCTTCAGCCGATGTTTATGTGTTGAGTTACAAAGAATGAATTCTACTCTTTATTATAAAACAGTTATCAGTACTGTTTATAGAACTTTAGCGGAACTTAACTTTTATTACAGATAGTTAACAATTTGTTAACGAAAATTCACCTATTTTAATTATTGTTTATGAATTATTTCCCTTATGTTTTGATCTTTCTGTAAGTTCTTGTTCCGTCTCTCTGCATTCTATAAGTACATGAATTAGGTTTAGTTATATGTATCCAGTAAAGATGATATAGTAATGCAAGTTATGTGTATGTGTGATACAAATAAGTTAATTACACCAGTCATTTCAGTTGTACCAAAATTATACTTAATCAGTCACATAGTCACCATATATTTTCACTATAAATACATATTTCTATACATTAACATGTGCTATAAATCAACAGAAGGCAATTTTCTAATAACCTCAGTTTGTTGTGTTTTTAACTAAAAAGTGATTTAACCAGCAGTTAGATATTAAAGAAGTAACTGAACACTGTGTATGTCTGTAAAGTCATAATTTGTCAAAGTAAATACATATCCATCATGGAATCCTACATTGTTCAGTCTGTACCAAAAAATAAATTTATCAAGTCGTCACGTCTTGCCAATATTGTATGTCTAAGCTCTTTATAATGCTGACACTGGTATCGAACTAATATTGTTGTTATAATGGTTTGGGTGTTAAAACAAGTTTATTGAGATAATGAATTTCTACATACTTCAAACCTCAGAAATACCTTAGTGCTTGCCCACCCAACAGTTTTAGAGAATAACAAAACGTTTACTGAGTTAGAATCATGTTTATTTTGAATGTTTCATAACCTGGTATTAACAAAAGAAATTAATAATAATTTTAATTTCACATACCTGTAATTTACTTTTCTATGTCTTAGTCAAATTATAATCCCACATATGTGTAGATAAATTACATGACCAGTATTAAAACTGTACATAAGTGCAGTGTCTTTCTGTTTTTTTTTTTTTTTCCTATCTGGTATTATTATTATTATTATTATTATTATTTTTTTTTTTTTTTGATTTCTTGGTAAATGCATTTTCTCACTATCTAGGTATTTAGATTTTTTGGGGAAAAAAATTGAAGTGTAGTAAGGTTTGTACAAGCTGCCTGTTTTTTACCTGGAATTCTGTGTAAGGAAAGGTAAAATTACTTCATCAGAAAAATTAAACGTAACAACAATTTCTAATTAAAACATTCAGTTTTTGAGAGTCAGGATTATTTATTTATTTATTTGTTTTCTGAAATGAAAATGTTTTTATTCTAATTTATTTTATTTTCGAAATGAAAACTGACACAGACATTAATAAATAAAATCTGAAAACATTTATGTTTTGTATTGTTCTATCGACAGGACTGAAGAGTTGTATGGTCAGTGACAGACAGCTGGGTTCATGTATTTTATTGTTACAACAGCTAATGTCTAAAGATGGGTTAAACTGAATTGTAAGTTTGTAAATGTTCTGTTTTTTTAATTACTAACTATTACACACAAACAGAAGCAGACACACACATAAACATGTGAAATACCTCTATTACCCAGCAACGGGCAGAAGCACAGTGAAATTCGATATATCTCTATTACCCAGCAACGGGCAGAAGCACAGTGAAATACGATATACCTCTATTACCCAGCAACGGGCAGAAGCACAGTGAAATACGATATACCTCTATTACCGAGCAACGGGTACAAACACAGTAAAATGGGTCACGTCATTAGTTGACAAGTTTCGAGTTTTACTTGTATTTCTACTGCAGGTACACTTTTTTCTACCGGCAAGAAGTCGGCACACACACACACACACACACACACACACACACACACACACACACACACACACAGAGATTAATCTGGTTTCTGTTGTAGGCTGTTCCTTATTACAACTGTATTTATTAGTTGATTTTGTTCTTGTTATTGTCTTTTCTTTCTTGTTCTGTTTTGTTTTTGAAATTATTATTTCAGTAACTGTTTAATGTGAAATATCTTGTTATTAATATTAATTTTGACAAGGGGGTTATGAAAGATTGAACGTATTTTATTGTTAAATTTCTTGTTTTCATTAAATGAAATTATTTATTAAATTACATTATTGCGATGAATTAAGACAGAAATAGTAAAATATCAGTTGCTTAGGTGATGTTTGAGAATGAACAGTTTATTTTTAATACTGTTTTCTGTGTCGTTAGATTTTAAAAGAAACAAACTCATTGGTCAAGTTCACACAGGTACGAGTTAGGAAAGAATAGGCTTTATTTCTTCACAAAAGTTTGTAACTTGTTTTATTATAGAAAATATATTTTGGCCATTATTAAAAATAAATGTTTTAATAGAAAGTTTTTGTCTTGAACGTTGAACGTGATTTTTCAGTTTATTTATTTATTTATTTGTTTATTTGTTTATTTATTTATTTATTTATTTATTTTTAAATAGTTTATTATTGTCACATTTAGGTATTTCATAAATTATATCATATGATCGGTCTGGTGTTCCAAAGATGTGAATTCTAATCCTAATACTACTAATAAATAATAATAGTAAAGCATATATTTTAATTCATGAATTTGACTTTTTATTTGTAGCAAGTCTAGTTCAGTGTTAGGTGCTAAAGCTTTTTTTTTACATTGTGAAGTTTTCACAATGGACACTCTTGTCTCCTCAAATTTAAAATAAATATATACAACAGCGACGTTAAACAGATAAAACTCTTCGCCGTCTGGCTTTATGAGTCATCCGGCAAAGAAGAATACCAAGAAGTACGCGCAGATATTTCTTGTTTATTTATTTATTTATTTATTATTGTTGTTGTTTTTGTTATTATTATTATTTTTTCGTCCTTGTCATTATCGTCATAATGTTCCTGTTTTCTTTCTTTTTGCTTTTCTTCTTCTTTTTCTTTCTTTCTTTCTTTCTTTCTTTTGTCACTTTCTTTATTAATTACTGATTGATTAAGAAAATTTGTTTTATTTGTTGGCTTGATAATTAAACTCACACACACACATACACATATATATAAATCTGGTTTCTGTTGGAGACTAAAATTAAGTGTGAGATGTTACCCTACAATGTTTTGTTTCTCTTTTAAATTTATCAGACATAGAATACAAGCTGCAGCTGATATGTAAAACCAGTAACCAGTTGTTTCTTTTCATGTGCAATCCTAAATATCACAAACATTTTATTATTATTATTATTATTTATTGCTTCATACAAAGAGAAGCAGACACACACATAAACATGTGAAATACCTCTATTACCCAGAAACGGGCACATGCGCAGTGAAATGCAAAGTACCTGTATTTGAGTCAGTTCAGTAGTTGAAAAGTTCAGAGTTTTACTTTCGTTTCTATTGCAAGTAAGGGAAACTTATACTATATTGGGTTTTTTTTTTGTTGTGATTATTAACTTTATTGACTTCGATTCCACTGCAGGTAAGAAAAAGTATACTATATTGTTTTTGTAGTGACAATTCACTGTTTATTTACTTGCGTTTCTTCTGCAGGTAAAGAAAGCTTATAGTTTCCTTCTTTTTTTTTCTTTGTTTTCCTTTTTTGTAGTGACTACTGATTATTTATTTATTTCACAGTATAAAAATAATGATATTATTTTATTTGATTAAAATATAAATAAATAAATAAAATAATATATCTATTTGGTATTCACTTTGTTTCTATCGGTGAGAAGTCGGCACACACGCACACACACACACTGATTTGGTTTCTGTTGGAGCCTATTCCTCAATACAATTGTATTCTTTAGTTGATTTTGTTCTTATTTTGGAATATCTTGTCATTAGTGTTATTTGTGACATTAGAAATGAAGTTATTTATTAAATTACATTATTGCGATCAACTGATTCGGTAAATGAGAATGAAAGGTTTAGCATGAATACTCAGTTTTATCAGTCGTTAGATTTTGAAGAAACAAGCTCACTGTTCAAGGTAACTGTTATGTAACCTTTTCAGGTAGACACATTTGGTAGACACAGTTCGTAAAGAACAGACTTTATTTCTTTGCCAATGCTTATTATTGTTTCTATTATAGAATAATAAATTTTGGCCATTATTAAAAATAAATGTTTTAATGGAAAGTTTTTGTCATGTGCGCTGAATGTGATTTTTCAGTTTATTTATTTATTTACTTATTTATTTATTTATTTCTATCTTTTATTTTTCTTTTTTAAATAGTTTATTGTGAGTGTATGTATCACTTGTCACATTCAGATATTTCATAAATTATATCGTATTATCGGTCTGGTGTTCCGAAGATGTGACTACTAATAATAATACTACTTCTAATAATAATAGTAAAGGATATATTTTTAATTCGTGAATTTGACTTTTTATTAAATAATAATAATAATAATAATAATTATAATAATAATTTCACATACCTGTAATTTGCTTTCTATATCTTTTTTTCTTTTTTCTTTCTTTTCTTTTTTTTTTTATCTAAATATTTACATTTTATGGCAGAAACAAAATGTGTAACATCGGTTTTTGACAAATTTCCTGATTTTTACACTGAAATTCTATGTAGGGAAATGTAAAATTATTTCATCAGATAATTAAACGTAACAATAATTTCAATAAATTTCTTCAGTTTCTTCAAATATTTAATCAGTTTTCAGCAAGTAGTATCAAAACAAGTAACTTCAGTTAAGTGACACCAACTTTCACCAAAACATTTTGAAGCATAAATACAGTTTTTATTTTTACATAATTTGTCTTCTCATAGTCTAGTAAAGGAAAAGCTTGTTTGGGTGGAGCTGTGTGTTTGTGTATACATCTTCAATCTGTCATAAATAATTAAATTAGCTGTAGAATGTTTACGATACATATCAACCTACTTATAAACAGAATAATGACTATTAGTATTATTTTGAAAAAACATTTACATCTAAGATGTTCAAGCACAATAAGTTATTGTAATTACTGTAAAATAATGTTTAACTGCATGAAATAGCTTTAAAGCATTATAATTTATTTTTCCAAATATATGCATGTATAGGGTGGAGAAATCAACTTTTAAAAATAAAAATAGTCTTTGTACATAATATGATAATGATTCAATTCTGTACTAACTATAGATGTCACTCCCATTTGGTGGTTTGCTAAGATGACAATTTGAAGTGTATCTGGTAATTAACATGAAATCATGAAGTGATCAAGGTTTGGAATGGAAAAATTCTTCAAATTCTCAAAATGTTTATACAAGAAGACAGAATAGAGAAGAATAATCATTATAATATTTATTTTACAGATGTAACAATCTTGTCACCCTGATATAAAGTATTCCACAATTATTATAAAATGTTATGAATGAACTGATTCTACTATGATATAAAAGTAATTAATTACAACAGTATTAAGTTTTCACACTAACAGTGTTGTGTTAATGATGTCTTCATGAGTATTTTTGTATAACAATCTGACATCACTGTTTAAAAAATGAGGACATTTATTAAGAAAGTTCTCATTTTATGAATTTAAAATACTTTCAGGAATATATTTATAGAACAAAAGTTGGGAATGCGCTAAGTTGTTTTCATTTTTGCAGTGCTCAACACTTGATGTATCAAATTGTATGAACAGTCTGTGGGTAGGAGTAAATGAAACATCACTTGTTGTTAATACGAAAGAGTAGACCATGAAGTATTGGCAGTGGATTCTTCTTTTTTTTTCGTTATGGTTCTGAATTTTATTTTATCTTATGTCATTTTTTTTTTATATATTTTAGAAATCATTCTATTATTGTTTACAGTTCAGCCAATATGGATGACACATCAGAGATTTCAGAAAGTTCATCTAACACCACAGATGTGCCAGAGAGTATGACAAAATTATTTAATCTTTAATAATGAAGTATTTCAATTCATGTTTATTCTCTTTATTTTTCTTCTTTCTTTTTGGTTAGTCTTTGAAAGATGTCACTTTTTTTTTTGTTTTATAGTCATGATAAATTAACGATTCAAAGATTTTTGTCTGTTTTTCGTTAGAAAATATACAATTCTTATTATTTATTTAATTAATTACTATTTTATACGTAATTATTTAACAATATTAAACAATTTGTTTAAAATGTATAATTTTGTTGTTATATTCAGTAATAAGGTTAAAACAGATTGTACTAATACTGTACACTGTCATACCTATACCTGTAGATAAATGATTTTAGAAATTATATTTATAAACAGTGAATTTATATAATTTCTTTTACTCTGTTGACAAAGATACTGGAAGAACACAACCAGTGGAAGAATATAATGTAAATGTCAGCACAGTTCAGAATTCCCTCACTGTGTCTAATAGCAAGAATGTTGTGTTAGGAAATCAAGTTGTTGAAATTAGTAAGTTAAAAACTAAAAGTTTTCTTCTCTCTGCTTGTTTAATATATAACAGAATACACGTGACAGTAGACATTAGTACTTTTCTGTCAGACACCGTGACCTGAAGAAACATGCACATACAAACATAGAAACAGCACATACAAAAGTACATGTATATAAACTTAGCACATACACAAAACATGTACATGCACACTTATTCATGCAGACATGCAATGGACACACAAACACAAATATAGTCATCGTGTATGTATGATAAACTGATCCAGATTTTTTTGTTTAAACTGTTAATATGACTCAACATGAGTTAAACAAGATTATATGCGTGTCAGTAATATCACCTGTAAATACTGAAATATAATGTCTGGTACATGTAACAACAGCAACAACTACAATAATAATAATAATAATAATAATAATAATAATAATAATAATAATAATAATAATAATAATAATAATAATACCAACAATAACAATAAATGAATAGCATTAGTGTTAAAAACAACAGCAGTAGTTTTCATAAAAGCAAGATTAATTATATAAAATCAATAACAAAAATAGAATAATAATAATGCTATATGTTTACTCTTTCGTGAATAAAGTATAGAGTAGTTGTACAGATCACTTTAATGATTCTGTTTTACTGAACATCAATAATATAAACTTAATTGTTTTATTCTTATATTATTTCAGCAAAGATTGATGGACGAGCATCCAATATCAAAGGTACGTGTGTGTGTATATATATATATTATTATTATTATTATTATCTGTAAAGTTTTCAGAGATGTTCATCAATAACAAGATAAACACCACCTCACTTTTACACAATCTAAATTTGAGACATCTTATTATCATCCTTAAATACTGATAAAGTTATAACAACAAACTATTGCATTTTTTTTTAAAACCTTCACCTCAGATGATAAATTATATCATGTGTATTTAAACAGTAAGACATGTTCAAAACAATTAATAACAGATGAGTTATTTTTAAATGTTGTGATTCAGAGTCTACCAGGTCAATGTTAAACTCAGTTGACAGAAATGTCTACGTTGAAACAAGAGCAGAGGAAAAGGGTATTACACTTTTGAAGACGAATGGTGTTGTGATTGTAATTGGAAGTCCAGGTTCAGGAAAGACAACTCTAGCTCTGAGCATGATGAGAAAGATAGAACAAGAAGAAAAAAGAGAATCTTACTTCCTGACTCATCACTATGAATTCAATGACATTTCTCTGTCTAGAAATAAGAAAAGTGTTGTTCTCATTGATGATATATTTGGTAAGACTAATCTTGTTTCAAACTTTATAGAATCGTGGAAACAGAAATTTCCAAAGATGTGGAATCTTGTTCAGGATGATTACTTGAAATGTATTATTACTTTAAGAAAACAAATATTTTCGGAAAGTGAAATTTATTTAAAAGAATTTGGTGTGTTTAATGAGAATCATATTCTTGATCTGCAGAGTGATGACTGTTGTCTGAATTATCGTGAAAAGGAAAACATTCTAAACAAATATCTCAAACAAAAGGATGTTAAAATGGAAGAAAATGATAAAAGCACTGTCATTAAAACTTCATGTAAAGAATTAGGATTTCCTCAGGTGTGTGTATTTTATGTTAATTCAAGTAATGCACAAAAAAGAAGAGCTGAGTTTTTTAGGAAACCTGTAGAATATCTCAGAAAAGAGCTGGAAAAGTTGAAAAGTGACAAAACTTTACAAATTAATTACCTGGTTTTACTGTTGATCATGTTCAAACAAGGCAGTCTCAGCATTGACTCACTGGACCCATCTCAAAAGAACAGTGACATAATGAAATTAATAAGGGTGTTAGAGCTGGTCTGTCAGAATCTAAAAGACACCACTCTTACAGGTATACAGGAAACAGCTGATTTAATGTGTGGTACCTTTTTGAAGCGTTGTGATAATGAATACACATTTATTCATCAGTCAGTGTTTGACACTTTGTTTCTGATATTTTCATCAAAGTTTCCAAAAAAAGCAGTAGAATTGTTAGAAATGTGTCCTGTCTCCATGTTGCTAGAATATATTGTGACGCCTGGAGTGTCTAACAAAAGTCACATTACACTGACTGTGAAACCTGACTCCTTTGATATTCTTGCTCGCAGATTTACTGATTTGCTGGCATCAAACAATGCTGGAGAAATTACATCACATCCATCACTGAAAGATGAAGAATTTTTAGAATATCTCATAAAGAAAAAAGGACTTTTATGGTAGATTGTCTGAAATACTGAATCAGAGAGTGTATGCTTTTCATAACGATGACGATTACTTGATGTCCGATGAAAGAAAATATCCATATATATCATGTGTACATGAAGATACAGCTGATGAAATATTTAGAAATATCTCTCGTCTTCTTGACAATGATTCAAAGTTTAATTCTAGTTATACGTGGTTCGTGAAAGTTGAAAAAAAAATTAAATTTTCATCATCTGTTCCAAGTGAATGTATTGTAAATGGACAAAGAACATTGTCAAGATTTTTCACATCACATCTGTGTAAAATGAAATTAATATCTGTGAAAAAAGAACTTTTAGATATGTCTTGCTTGTTTGGTGATGAAGATATTGTGAGAATGTTGCTAAAAGGAGGTGTTACGCCAACATTTGATACATTCAGTACAGCTGCTTGTTCAAAAACAGACAGTGCTACAGTACTCAAAGAACTATTAAAGTATACAAAAGAGGAAAAATTAACTCTGTGTTCCCGCTTGTTACATATTTCAATTTGTTCGGGAAACATGAATATTGCCTGTCTGTTGGCTGACATGATAAACAATGAGAAACAAAACGGTGAAATCAAGAAAAAAGCTGTGAAACTGTTATTAGTTAGGTTCCATCAACAACTAAGTCTAGAACAATATAAGACTTTTGAAGTAAGCCACCTTTTTAAGAAACTAGTTACCACTGATGTAATAAACACAAATAAAGACATTGTTATCGTTGCTGCTTGTCAGAGTACTTCAGTTGTTATAAAAGAAGTAGTAAAGCTGAAACCTGATTGTTTAAATGATGAGAACAGAGATAAAGTACTTTTAGCAGCAGCTATATGGGGATCTACTGACACAGTGAATTTTCTCATTGAGCAGAGACATAATGATAAAGATGAGAACAACTGGAAGAAAAGTCAAGTACTGAACGTAGCAGTACTGTTTAACAGAGTAGATGTTGTTCAGTCTCTTCTTGACAAAGGAGCTGATCCTAATGTGAATGTAGCTGTTCACCTGAATTTGACTGAATTCTTTAAAGAGGAAATTAGATCAAAACTGTTGCATGATCACGAAATTAGATCAAAAATGTTTTCTGATGACAAAACAAGATTGAAACGGCTCTATGAAGATAAATCTAGTTTTAAATTGTTGCCTTCAGATTCAACTCTCCACATTTCAGTTCTGCGGGGTGACTTAGATGTGTTAAAATCACTGATAAAGAAAAATGCTAATGTTAATGCAGTAAACAGTGAGGGAGAAACTCCACTTCATGAAGCTGTAAAAGCAGTGATACACAGAAAGGAAGTAGCTTTGTTGTTACTCGAAAATGGTGCTGATAGTGAAATTATGGATAAACAAAAAAATTCAGCATTGCACATAGCATCTCAAATTGACATAGATGTAGTGAAAAAACTAACAAAAAAGGGTGTTGAAATAAATGTAATTAACACTGAAGGAGAAACTCCTCTTTTTTTGGCCTTAAAAAATAACAGACCAGAAATAGCTTCTTACTTACTTAAAAATGGAGCTGATCCTAATTTAACAGACAATGATAAAAATTCTGTTTTACACCTAGCAGCTAAATATGGAAATCTAGAAATTGTTACTGCTCTTATTGAAAAAGATTTTGATGTAAATATAAAAAACAGTCAGTGTGAAACTCCTCTTTTTCTAGCTGTTAATTATGAAAGTGAACTTCATCCATTTGGGAATGTTGGTCAGAGTAAGGTAATTTCATATTTATTGCAACATGGAGCTGATCCTAATTTAACAGACATTGACAAATTTGATTCAGCAGCTAAAAAGGGAGATACAGAAACTATGACAGCATTGATTGAAAAAGGTTTTGATGTAAATATTAAAAATAGTGAAGGTAAAACGTATCTTTTTTATGCTGTTAAGTTTCAACAGAACAATGTAGTTTCTTATTTACTGGAACATGGAGCTGATCCAAATTTAACAGACAATGATAATAATTCTGTTCTACATGTAGCAGCTAAATATGGAAATATAGAAATTGTGACTGCTCTCATTGAAAAAGGTTTTGTTGTAAATATTAAAAACAATCGAGGTGAAACTCCTCTTTTTACAGCTCTTCATTATGATGGAGATGAACCTGATCCATCTCTGAATGATGAAAAATGTCAACTAGTTTTTTATTTACTGGAACAAGGAGCTGATCCTAAATTAACAGACAATGATAACAATTCTGTTTTACACCTAGCAGCTGAACAAGACAATGTTGAAATTGTGACAGCACTGATTGAAAAAGGAAGTGATATAAATATTAAAAATGACTTCGGAGAAACTCCTCTTTCAACAGCTCTTGTGTATGAACAACAAAATGTACTTCTTTATTTACTGGAACATGGAGCTGATCCTAATTTAAGAGACGACGATAACAATTCTGTTTTGCACATAGCTGCTAAAGATTCAAATTTAGATATTGTGACAGTATTGACTGAAAAAGGCTTTGATGTAAATATTAAAAATGACAAAGGTGAAACTCCTCTTTTTACAAATCTGAAAAATAACAGATATCATATTTACAACCATCCAGATGAGTACTGTCATGATAACGACGTAGCTTCTTACTTACTTGAACATGGAGCTGATCCTTACATAGCAGACAATGAAAACAATTCTGTTTTACATGTAGCAGCTGAGCAAGGAAATCTAGAAATTATGACACCACTGATTGAAAAAGGTATTGAGGTAAATATTAAAAATAATAAAGGGGAAACTCCTCTTTTTACAGCTGTTACTTACGAACTGAACCATGTAATTCATTATTTACTGGAACATGGAGCTGATCCTAATTTAAAAGATAATAATAGCAATTCTCTTTTACACCTAGCAGCTGAACAAGCAAATTTAGAAGTTATCACAGCACTGATTGAAAAAGGAACTGATGTAAATACAAAGAACAATGAAGGTCAAACTCCTCTTTATAAAGTTCTAAGTTTCTACGAATATCGCATTTATAAACATCCAAATGTGTACTCTCATAGAAACAAAGTAGTTTCATATTTACTGGAACATGGAGCTGATCCTAATTTAACAGACAATGATAACAATTCTGTTTTACACCAAGCAGCTAAACAAGGAAATCTAGATATTGTGACAGCACTGACTGAACAGGGTTTTGATGTCAATATAAAAAACATCAGAGGTGAAACTCCTCTTTTCACAGCTGTTCATTACGATGATGTACGTGTTCTATCTCTGCAAGATGAAAAATGTCAAGTAATGTTTTATTTACTGGAAAATGGAGCTGATCTTAATATAAAAGACAATGATAACAATTCTGTTTTGCACTTAGCAGCTAAGGTTGGAAATCTAGATACTGTTAGAACACTGATTGAAAAAGGAATTGATGTAAACTGTAGAAACAGTGACGGGGAAGTTCCCATTCTTAGTGCTCTTTTGTATGAAAACGACAGTGTTGTTCTTTATTTACTGGCACAAGGAGCTGATCCTAATTTAACAGACAATCATAACCAATCTGTTTTACACCTAGCAGCTGAACAAGCAAATTTAGAAATTGTGACTGCACTGATTGGAAAAGGAAGTGATATAAATATTAAAAACAGTAAAGGTGAAACCTGTCTTTTTACAGCTCTGAATAACTTCGAATTACTTTATTATAAGCGACCAACGCTGTTCCCTGGTAGGAATAAAGTAGTTTTATATTTATTGGAACATGGAGCTGATCCTAATTTAACAGACAATGATAACAATTCTGTTTTACACCTAGCAGCTAAACAAGGAAATTTAGAAATTGTCACAGCACTAATTCAAAAAGGAACTGATTTAAATATTAAAAACAATAAAGGTGAAACTCCTCTTTTTATAGCTGTTAATTACGAACTGAACAACGTACTTAAATTTGTGGAAGATCCAGCTGATCCTAATTTAACAAACAATAACAATTCGGTTTTACACCTAGCAGACAGACAAGGAAATTTAGAAGATGTGAGATCACTGATTGAAAAAGACATTCTTGTAACGATTAAAAGCAAATCAGGTGAAACTTTTCATTTAACAGCTCAGAATAAGCACGAATCTCATTTTCGCATACATCCGCATATGTATTCTCGTTTCAACAAAGTAGTTTTATGTTTACTGGAACATGGAGCTGATCCTAATTTGACAGACAATGATAACAATTCTGTTTTACACCAAGCAGCTGCACAAGGAAATCTAGAAATTGTGACAGCACTGACTGAAAAGGAAGTTGATTTAAATGTAAAAAACAGTAGAGGCGAAACTCCTCTTTTCACAGCTGTTAATTGTGAGGATGAACTTTTTCTATGTGTGATTGATGAAAAATGTCAAGTAGTTTCTTACTTACTGGAACATGGAGCTGATCCTAATTTAACAGACAATGATAACAATTCTGTTTTACAAATAGCAGTTGAATATGCATTACTAGAAATTGTGAAAGTACTGATTGAAAAAGGTTTTGATGCAAATATTAAGAACAGTTACGGTGTAACTCCTCTTTTTATTGCTGTTTTGACTGAACAAAACAGTGTATTTCTTTATTTTCTGGAACATGGAGCTGATCCTAATTTAACAGACAATGATAACAATTCAGTTTTACACTTAGCAGCTAAACAAGGAAATATAGAAATTGTGACAGCACTGATTGAAAAAGGTGTGGATGTAAATGTTAAAAACAATAAAGGTGAAACTCCGCTTTTTGCAGCTGTTAACTATGATCAAGATAAGCTTGATCCATCTCGCAAAGATGAAAAATGTCAAGTAGTTTTTTATTTACTGGAACATGGAGCTGATCCTAATTTAACTGACAATGAAGACAATTCTGTTTTACACCAAGCAGCTGCACATGGAAATCTAGAAATTGTGACAGCACTGACTGAAAAGGAAGTTGATTTAAATGTAAAAAACAGTAGAGGCGAAACTCCTCTTTTCACAGCTGTTAATTGTGAGGATGAACTTTTTCTATGTGTGATTGATGAAAAATGTCAAGTAGTTTCTTACTTACTGGAACATGGAGCTGATCCTAATTTAACAGACAATGATAACAATTCTGTTTTACAAATAGCAGTTGAATATGCATTACTAGAAATTGTGAAAGTACTGATTGAAAAAGGTTTTGATGCAAATATTAAGAACAGTTACGGTGTAACTCCTCTTTTTATTGCTGTTTTGACTGAACAAAACAGTGTATTTCTTTATTTTCTGGAACATGGAGCTGATCCTAATTTAACAGACAATGATAACAATTCAGTTTTACACTTAGCAGCTAAACAAGGAAATATAGAAATTGTGACAGCACTGATTGAAAAAGGTGTGGATGTAAATGTTAAAAACAATAAAGGTGAAACTCCGCTTTTTGCAGCTGTTAACTATGATCAAGATAAGCTTGATCCATCTCGCAAAGATGAAAAATGTCAAGTAGTTTTTTATTTACTGGAACATGGAGCTGATCCTAATTTAACAACCAATTATAGCAATTCTGTTTTACACAAAGCAGCTGAACACGGAAATACAGAAATTGTGACAGCTCTGACTGAAAAGGGTGCTGATGTAAATATTAGAAACAATAAAGGTGAAAGTCCTCTTTTTACAGCTCTGGAAACCAACGTAGATCATTTTTACAAACATCCAGGTGTGTACTTTCATAACAACAAAGTAGTTTCTTACTTACTGGAACAAGGAACTGATCCTAATTTGACAGACAATGATAAGAATTCTGTTTTACACTTAGCAGCTAGACAAGGAAATCTAGAAATTGTGACAACACTGACTGAAAAGGGTGTTGATGTAAATAGTAAAAACAACAAAGGAGAAACTTCTCTTTTTACGGCTCTGGATTACTACAAATATCATTTTTACAAACACCCAAATATGTGCTGCCATAATAACAAGGTAGTTTTTTATTTACTGGAACAAGGAGCTGATCCTAATTTAACAGACAATGATAACAATTCAGTTTTACACTTAGCAGCTAAACAAGGAAATATAGAAATTGTGACAGCACTGATTGAAAAAGGTGTGGATGTAAATGTTAAAAACAATAAAGGTGAAACTCCTCTTTTTGCAGCTGTTAACTATGATCAAGATAAGCTTGATCCATCTCTCAAAGATGAAAAATGTCAAGTAGTTTTTTATTTACTGGAACATGGAGCTGATCCTAATTTAACAACCAATTATAGCAATTCTGTTTTACACAAAGCAGCTGAACACGGAAATACAGAAATTGTGACAGCTCTGACTGAAAAGGGTGCTGATGTAAATATTAGAAACAATAAAGGTGAAAGTCCTCTTTTTACAGCTCTGGAAACCAACGTAGATCATTTTTACAAACATCCAGGTGTGTACTTTCATAACAACAAAGTAGTTTCTTACTTACTGGAACAAGGAACTGATCCTAATTTGACAGACGGTAAGAATTCTGCTTTACACTTAGCAGCTAGACAAGGAAATCTAGAAATTGTGACAACACTGACTGAAAAGGATGTTGATGTAAATAGTAAAAACAACAAAGGAGAAACTTCTCTTTTTACGGCTCTGGATTACTACAACTATCATTTATACAAACACCCAAATATGTGCTACCATAATAACAAGGTAGTTTTTTACTTACTGGAACATGGAGCTGATCCTAATTTAACTGACAATGAAGACAATTCTGTTTTACACCTAGCAGCTGAATGTGGAAGTATTGAAATGGTTACAGCACTGATTGAAAAAGGTGTTGATGTAAATTTTATTAATTTTCGTGGTGAAACTCCTCTTTTTAAAGCTGTTAATTATGATACACATGAACTTGATCCATCTGTCAATGATAAAAAATGTGAAGTAATTTTGTATTTACTGCAACATGGAGTTGATCCTAATTCAACAGACAAACATAACAATTCTGCTTTACATTTAGCAGCTAAACATGGGCATATACAACGTGTGATAGCACTGACTGAAAAAGGTGTGGATGTAAATATCAAAAACAATAAAGGTGAAACTCCTCTGTTTATAGCTGTTAATTATGATCAAGATGACCTTGATCCATGTCTCAATGATGAGAAATGTCAAGTAGTTTTTTATTTACTGGAACTTGGAGGTGATCCTAATTTAACAGACAATAATAACAATTCTGTTTTACACTTAGCAGCTAAACATGGAAACTTGGAAATTGTGACAGCACTGGTGGAAAAAGGTGTGGATGTAAATGTTAAAAACAATAAAGGTGAAACTCCTCTTTTTGCAGCTGTTAACTATGAACAAGATAAGCTTGATCCATCTCTCAAAGATGAAAAATGTCAAGTAGTTTTTTATTTACTGGAACATGGAGCTGATCCTAATTTAACAACCAATTATAGCAATTCTGTTTTACACAAAGCAGCTGAACACGGAAATACAGAAATTGTGACAGCTCTGACTGAAAAGGGTGCTGATGTAAATATTAGAAACAATAAAGGTGAAAGTCCTCTTTTTACAGCTCTGGAAACCAACGTAGATCATTTTTACAAACATCCAGGTGTGTACTTTCATAACAACAAAGTAGTTTCTTACTTACTGGAACAAGGAACTGATCCTAATTTGACAGACAATGATAAGAATTCTGCTTTACACTTAGCAGCTAGACAAGGAAATCTAGAAATTGTGACAACACTGACTGAAAAGGGTGTTGATGTAAATAGTAAAAACAACAAAGGAGAAACTTCTCTTTTTACGGCTCTGGATTACTACAACTATCATTTATACAAACACCCAAATATGTGCTACCATAATAACAAGGTAGTTTTTTACTTACTGGAACATGGAGCTGATCCTAATTTAACTGACAATGAAGACAATTCTGTTTTACACCTAGCAGCTGAATGTGGAAGTATTGAAATGGTTACAGCACTGATTGAAAAAGGTGTTGATGTAAATTTTATTAATTTTCGTGGTGAAACTCCTCTTTTTAAAGCTGTTAATTATGATACACATGAACTTGATCCATCTGTCAATGATAAAAAATGTGAAGTAATTTTGTATTTACTGCAACATGGAGTTGATCCTAATTCAACAGACAAACATAACAATTCTGCTTTACATTTAGCAGCTAAACATGGGCATATACAACGTGTGATAGCACTGACTGAAAAAGGTGTGGATGTAAATATCAAAAACAATAAAGGTGAAACTCCTCTGTTTATAGCTGTTAATTATGATCAAGATGACCTTGATCCATGTCTCAATGATGAGAAATGTCAAGTAGTTTTTTATTTACTGGAACTTGGAGGTGATCCTAATTTAACAGACAATAATAACAATTCTGTTTTACACTTAGCAGCTAAACATGGAAACTTGGAAATTGTGACAGCACTGGTGGAAAAAGGACTGGATGTAAATATTAAAAACAATCGAGGTGAAACTCCTCTTTGTTCAGCTCTGGAAATCAACGAAGATAATTTTTATAAACATCGAGGTCTGTACTTTGATAATAACAAAGTAGTTTCTTACTTACTGGATCATGGAGCTGATCCTAATTTAACAGACAATAATGACAATTCTGTTTTACACTTGGCAGCTAAACATGGAAGTCTAGACATTGTGATAGAACTGATTGAAAAAGGTGTTGATATAAATATCAAAAACAATAAAGGTGAAACTCCTCTTTTTACAGCTGCTAATTATGATCAAGATGACCTTGATTCATGTCTCAATGATGAGAAATGTCAAGTAGTTTTGTATTTACTGGAACTTGGAGGTGATCCTAATTTAACAAACAATAATAACAATTCTGTTTTACACTTAGCAGCTAAACATGGAAATTTGGAAATTGTGACAGCACTGGTGGAAAAAGGACTGGATGTAAATATTAAAAACAATCGAGGTGAAACTCCTCTTTGTACAGCTCTGGAAACCAATGAAGATCATTTTTATAAACATCGAGGTGTGCACTTTGATAATAACAAAGTAGTTTCTTACTTACTGGATCATGGAGCTGATCCTAATTTAACAGACAATGATGACAATTCTGTGTTACACCTAGCAGCTGAATATGGAAGTATAGAAGTGGTTACAGCACTAATTGAAAAAGGTGTTGATGTAAATTTTATTAATTCTCAAGGTGAAACTCCTCTTTTTAAAGCAGTTAATTATGATACTCATGAACTTGATCCATCTCTGAATGATGAAAAATGTCAAATAGTTTTTTACTTACTGGAACAAGGAGCTCATCCCTGTTTAACAGACAATGATAACAATTCTGTTTTACACGTAGCAGCTAAATATGGGAATCTAGACATTGTGACAGCACTGACTGAAAAGGGTTTTGATGTAAATGTAAAAAACAGTAGAGGTGAAACTCCTCTTTTTACAGCTCTGAATAACTACGAATGTAATTTTTACAAGCACCCAAATGTGCATTCTCGTATGAACAAAGTAGTTTTATATTTACTGGAACATGGAGCTGATCCTAATTTAATAGACAGTGCTAACAATTCTGTTTACACCTAGCAACTAAACAAGGAAATCTAGAAATTGTGACAGCACTGACTGAAAAGGGTTTTGATGTAAATGTAAAAAACAGTAGAGGTGAAACTGCTCTTTTCACTGCTGTTAATTATGATGATAAACTTGTTCTATATGTGAGTGATGAAAAATGTCAAGTATTGTTTTATTTACTGGAACATGGAGCTGATCCTAATTTTTCTAACAATGATGAGAAATCTGTTTTGCAGGTAGCAGTTGAGTGTGGAAATATAGAAATGGTTACAGCAATGAATAGATAAATTTTGATATAAAAACCCCTGAACTTTTCAATGTAGACAGACTGTCACTTTTATGTCGAAGATTACCTTGTCAGAACATTGTACAATTGTGTAGAAATAATATTTTTGTATGAAATTTTATAAAATTATTTCTGTATTACAAAGTTGATCTTAATTTTATACTTCATCCTGAAACACATCGACTTCTGACGTGTTTCCATTTTAAACTGCTTCATTTGTACATATTTTCAATGTAATGTTGTATGAGAATATTTAATTCTGTGTTAAATAATATGAACATTTGATAACTTTTAAATTTAAAAAATATATATATATATATATATATTGGATCACTATAAACATTACTTTACTGTGTACTAATGCTTGTTCTATTCAAATATTGTATTAATGTATGGAACAGTCTATGTAGTTTTTGTTTCTGTAAAATATTGTATAGTCTATTGTATCTATTCAAGTATTGTATTAAAATATGGTGTAATTTTTGTGTCTATACATATACGGTATTTCCATGTTGCATAGTCTATTGTATCTATTCAAATATTGTATTAATGTGTGGTGTGTAGTTTTTCTTTCTATATAAATATTGTATTAGCATTTTGTATAGTCTATTTTATCTACTCAAATATTGTATTAATGTATGGTGTAGTTTTTGTTTCTATACAAATACTGTATTAGCATATTGTATAGTCTAGTGTATTTATTCAAGTATTGGATTAATGTATGGCGTAAGTTTCTTTTCCATATAAATATTGTATAGTCTATTGTATCTATTTAGATATTGTATTTACATATTGTATAGTCTATTTCATCTATTCAGATATTGCATTAATATGTGGTGTAGTTTTTGTTTCTATACAAATGTTGTATAAGCATATTGTATAGTCTATTGTATCTATTCAAATATTGTATTGATAAGTGGTGCAGTTTTTGTTTTATACCATATTGTATAGTCTATTGTATCTATTCAAATATTGTATTGATAAGTGGTGTAGTTTTTGTTTTATGCCATATTGTATAGTCTATTGTATCAGTACAAATATTGCTATATTATATATTTGTGTGTGTCTATACAAATATTGTATTACTTTTGTATAGTCTTTTGTTTCTGTTCAAATATTTTGTAGTATTGTGTATAACAAGAAATATTATAATGCTCTTTATCTTTATGAAATTTTCATTGGAGTTTTACCTTTCACTGAAACACTTTGGGGGATTTATTGCACTGTTCGGTTTAAAAAGATGTTAAAATATGTTACGATTCCCAATATTAATACTGATGTTAATTTTGATCAGGTTATTCAGTCAGTGAAAAGTCAGGCAGTTTTACAGATCAGATTTGTTTTATTATTCATGATGACTTGATTATTACTGGTGTTGCTATTAGAATGTTCATGTATAAAAATACCTGTTATACAGGATGTTATAATTAATTTGTGTTTTAGTGTTACTTGCAAAATTAATATATAGATTTTTTATTTTAGAAAATAGTTCTGTATTACTGAATCTTTTAAATGTTTATACTAAGGAAACTACTATATTAATATTAAATTTAAAGGATTTTTATTATTTCAAATGTTTGTTTTCTCATGTTTTTAATGAACAAATTTGTATTTGAAAGTCAAACGTACATTTTTTAGAAAATGTATGCATGTACATAGACCTTTTTTGTAAAACAGTTCTCTGGAACTGAATGTTTTACTAGGTTTATAATTACCATTATATATATTACCATTAGAAAATAGAGAGTAACAAAATTAATAAAGGAAATGTAAGTTTTCATTTTCGATAGATTTTATCTACATTGATGTACTTAATAGTTAGAAAACAGTGCAAAGTAATGTACAGAGTTAATATTTTCATACACTTATTTTAGTTTAAATTAGGAATATTTTTAGTTAATAATATAATATCAATTTAAAAATTATAAAATAGTGAATAA
This sequence comes from Chrysomallon squamiferum, assembly GCA_012295275.1. NCBI lineage: Eukaryota > Metazoa > Mollusca > Gastropoda > Neomphalida > Peltospiridae > Chrysomallon > Chrysomallon squamiferum. Next base: position 15,010,944 of record CM022667.1, on the reverse strand, counting down.
TTAATAAAATAAATTTAAATTTAATTAGAAATATGTTTAGATAATTATGTTTACATATAACTTTAAAAATTATAAAATATTGAATAATTAATAAAATAAATATAAGTTTAAAGTTGAAATATTTTCAGTTAATAAAGCTGACATTTATCTGTTTGACATTGAACTATGAGTTTGAAGTCAAACTGCTTTAATTTATATGATAAATCTTTAATACTACCTTTATTTTATTTGTATATAACTTGCATCAAATTACTCTTTTATGACCATTATTATTATTATTATTATTATTATTATTATTATTAAAAATTATTTTTGACTGTACGTGACAGTGAATGATTGTTTTGTGTAAACGTTATTTTTATCTTTTATTTTATTTTTATTTATTTATTTATTTATTTTTATTATTATTATTATTATTATTATTATTATTATTATTATTATTATTTATTTATTTATTTATTTATTTATTTATTTATTTATTTATTTATTATTTTGTCTTGATGTTTCCTTCCTTACATAAATCATTTTGTTGATAAATTGTCCTTTTTTTAGTATTAAATATTACAGGATATTGTACAGAGGAGAACATTTAGAATTTTTTTATTCCATTATTAATGTTTTCATTTTTTCGTGTTTTTTTAACTATTCTTTTCTCATTATTAGTATTATTATTTAAAATTATTTTGACTAATGAATAACTGTATTGTATAAATATTGTGTATTTTGGTCTATCTTGATGATTGTTTCCTTGCTGAAATTATTTTATGCATTTGTTATTGATTTTTTAATCTTTTAGAATGTTGTTATTATTATTATTATTATTATTATTATTATTATTATTATTATTATTGAGCAATAATGAATGAAAAACGTTTTATTAGTGTTTAATTTTAATTACCTCCTGTTTTAGAATTATACAAAACAGGGATAAAAAATATTGTGTAATGTGATACACATTGCTGGTTATATCACTTTTACATAAACAACGTAAGAAATGTGCCAGTTTAAGTATATTTTTTAATACACTGATATATAATCTATATATATATATTTCTTTGGCTATTATTTACAGTTAATGTTTTCTATACATTTATTTTATCGTCATATAATGAATAAGAAAAGAAAGATTTTTTGGATATATGATGATATATTATTATTACTATTAATATTATTATTATTATTATTATTATTATTATTATTATTATTATTATTATTATTATTATTATTGTTTTATCTGCTTAATCATTAGAATATGCAGAATGAACGTATAATGTACATACATGTATATATTTTAATATATTTTTTCTTATTTAATTTGCATGCTACATTTATTTTGTGTATCATTTAACTTTAGATCAAGCTTCAACTTACTGTTTTATAATTAATTGTATCTTTAAATGGTATTTGTCTCACATTTGTTACATGTCCCATTTGTTACACAGCCAGTTGTTACAGACGAAAGACTAATTAAGCCAGTTCATATAATATTAGCTTAAAGACTCCGGTGACCAAGTGTTTTTCATTTTATTCAATTACCCAATGCCATGATAATTAAAACAATAAATTAAGAATTAAAAAATCGTGAGAAACGACGACAACAACAACAACAACAACATCATCATAATAATAATAATAATAATAATAATAATAATAATAATAATAGGTGAAACTTAGGAAAATATCTCCGAGTAAAGAAAAACAAAAATCCTATTTTTTTCTTGTAGCTAGTAGCTGTATATTTACTTTACTTATGAATTTGATATGTATATTTATCTACTTGGTACATATTTTCTAATATTAATTTCTACACATGTGTTATATATTTTATATTCTTTGTACATATAATTTGACTTTTCAGTGGCTTTCTATGAGATTGTGTTATGATAAAATGCCATATCAAATTTTCTCTACGGCTGTCACAAGATGATTTTATTTTCACTTTCAAAACGGGGAACAGATCAACAAAATACTTGTTATGTTTCGATACGTGATAGTGGGGTTAGTGTGGTTTTCTTTAGCTCTTGTTTTTGTTGGGATTAGCTATCCGGGAAATCAACTAACGTTCCCATATCACCAGTAATTAAGCCGCTTTAAATTGGTTTGTTTAAACGTTGTTGTTTTATATTTTGACTCCCTCTTAATTGCTCTATGGTTCAAATACTTAATTATTTCCTAAGCTGATTGTGTAACAACTGGGAAGATGAGTCCATTATTGTATACTGGATCCAGGGCATCTGATTAACTGTTCATTCGCCTATGACCAGTTTTGTTATAAGGTGTGTAACAAATGGATGTGTAAGAAATGGGTATCCCTTGATTGCTATAAGTTTATTTAATTAAATGTTTCAAAATAATATTTTAAAAAATTATAATTTAACACCTTAACGCTACTTTTAATATTTGGAATACTAAATGAGAAATATATTTAACCGTTATTAATATTACAATGTTTTAATTCTTGGAGAGTCGTTCTTGTAATAGTAACAAGGAATAAATTATATGCTCTAATATTTTATATGTATCCGTGTTGTAAAACAATAAAATAATTGCTGTAGAATTTTAATGACTGTCTGTAAAGAATCGTAAATAATAAAGTAACTAAAACTAATAAATAAGTAAAGAAACATCTAAATAGTTACCACTGTTAATGTGTTTTATCTACAATCAGATTTTCAAGATAAGATCCACTTGTATCCTGATTAAATCGATATTTACACTAATATTCTGATTAAATAGATATTTACACTAATATTATTGCTATTGATTAGTATTTGTAGCAGTACTTCACTTGTTATTATAAACTAACATTTCCTGATTTAGTTTCATGTATTCAACATGGTTAAAATGCTTAATAAATAAGGAAATCATTGCTGTTTTACACTCAGTTTGTGTTTTCTGTACGGTTTCATCTGAAAAAAAAAAAGTCAAAATCTTTCCTAAATTGAATATTTAAATAAATAAAAGAAATTTTAATTGAGAATTACCTTTAAATGTCAGAAACCGGAAATACAAATGCTTTACGAAGTAACGGCTTTAGCTAGATCGACACAAAGGCGTGAGTGCGCGCGCACACACACACACACACAAACACACACACACATACACACAAACACACACTGCACTACAGTATACACAATATCAATTAGATGACTGTCGTATATAACCAATTGATTTTGATTAATAACAAAGTATATATATATATATATATATATATAATAATAATAATAATAATAATAATAATAATAATAATAATCATACCAAAAAGAAAGAAAACAACAAAAACATTATAAACATAATAGTAAACAGATTCTTTCTTATGTAAAGTTATAACGTGATTATAAATGTAATAACCAAAATGTACAGGTAATATATGTTTTTACCTGGCATACCTGGACGGGTAGCCAGGTGAGAGTAATATCACCCGTCTCTTGATTCATAGTCACATTCTTAAAACACATTTTTCTCACTGTAGAACTTACTAAATAAATAAACAAACCTATAATAAAAACTAATTACTCTTACTGTAAATCTTACTAAATAAATAAATAAACATATAATTAAAACTAATTTCTCTTACTGTAAAAGTTACTAAATAAATAAACATATAATTAAAACTAATTACCTTTACTGTAAATCTTACTAAATAAATAAATAAACATATAATTAAAACACATTTCTCTTACTGTAAATAAGTAAGTAAATAAAAAAATAAAATTAAAACACGTTTTACTCACTGTAGAACTTATTAAATAAATAAACAAACATATAATTAAAACA
>CM022667.1:14959667-15004667 GCA_012295275.1 Chrysomallon squamiferum | reverse complement strand
CACACTTTTCACACAGGAATCATGAAAGATTAGAATGATGAGTTACAAAGAATGAACGCTACTCTTTATTATAAAACAGTTCTCAATACTGTTTACAGAAATTTAGTGGAGCTTAACTTTTATTACAGACAGTTAAGAAGTTGTTAACGATAATTCACCTATTTTAATTATTCTTTTTGAATTATTTCCCTTACAATTTGTTGTTACTGTAAGTCGTAGTTACCTCTCTCTGCATTCTATAAGTACATGAATTGGGTATAGTTACATGTATCCAGTAAAGATGATAAAGTAATGGAAGTTCTGTGCAAGTGTGATACAAATAAGATAATTACACCATAAATTTCAGTTGTACCACGACGATACTTAATCAGACACATAGTCACCATGAAGTTATAAATTGTCACTATAAATAGATACTTGTATAATTAACACACACACACAAACGTAACAAAGATTTCTAATTATAACTTTCATTTTTGGATACAGAGGATTTTTTATTTATTTATTTGTTTTTTGAAAAGAAAATGTTTTTATTGTATTTTATTTTATTTATTTTATTTTATTTCCTGAATGAAAACTGACACATACATTAATAATAAATCAAATCTGAAAACATTCATGTTTTGTATTGTTCTATTGACACCACTGAAGAGTTGTATGGTCAGTGACAGACAGCTGGGTTGATGTTCAAAGCTAAAAATGGGTTAATCTGAATTCTAAGTAAGTAAATGTTCTGTTTCTTTTAACTACTTACATTTAAACATAAACAGACATTCACGTTTCAAATTCAAGTGTAATGAATGTGATTGTCAGTAAAACTATTAATTAGAATATTATAAGTGTACAATGTACTGTACAAGACTGAAACAAATTCAAGTGTTCGTGTACAATAGCTAATGTCTAAAGATGGGTTAAACTGAATTGTAAGTAAGTAAATGTTCTGTTTTTTTTAATTACTAACTATTACACACAAACAGAAGCTGACACACACATAAACATGTGGAATACCTCTATTACCCAGAAATGGGCACATGCGCAGTAGAATGCGAAGTACCTCTATTTGGGCCTGTTCAGTAGTTGACAAGTTCAGAGTTTTACTTTCGTTTCTACTTTAAGTAAGGGAAACTTATACTATATTGTATTTTTTAGTGATATTAACTTTATTTACTTCGATTCTAATCACACACACTAATGTGGTTTCTCTTGGACGCAATTCCTGATTACAATTATATTCATTAGTTGATTTCGTTCTTATTTTTGTATTTTCTTTCTTGTTGTGTTTTGTTTTTGAAATTATTATTATTTTAATAATCGTTAGATTCTGAAGAAACAAGGTCAGTTGTCAAGGTTACTGTTATGTAGCTTTGTCACGTAGATACAGTTTCGAAAGAACAAACTTCATTTCTTTGCAAATGCTTATTATTGTGTTGATTATAGAAAATAAAATTTGGCCATTATCAGAAATAAATGTTTTAATGGAAAGTTTCTGTCTTGAGCGCTGAATGTGATTTTTCAGTTTATTTATTTATTTATTTAGTTAGTTTTATCTTTGATTTTTATTCTTAGTATTATTTTTCTTTTTAAAATATTTTATTATGAGTAATATTTATCACTGTCACATTCAGATATTTCTTACATGATATGGCATTATCGGTCTGGTGTTCCGAAGATGTGAATACTAATCATAATACTACTTCTAATAATGATAGTAAAGGATATATTTTTCGTTCATGAATTTGACTTTTTATTTGTAACAAGTCTAGTTCAGTGTTAAGTGGTAATATATTTTTTTTTAATTTATGTTATGAAGTTTTCACATTGAACGCTTCTATCCTCAAACGTGGAATAAAGATATACAACAACAATAAATAGATAAAAGCAAACAGTGTCTCTGTGTTGAGAATCTGTAAATTGTTGTTGTTGTTGTTATTATTATTATTAGTAGTAGTAGTAGTAGTAGTAGTAGTAGTAGTAGTAGTCGTCATTAATTAATTAATTAATAACGAAATATAAAAACAAAACAATTTAAAACAATCAATTAATCAAATAATACATCTGCATTGGAATCAGTTTTATCTAACGGGTGAAGTCATTTTATATATATAAGAAGTAATGGTAGACATTTTTTGTTTAATTGTTTATTTACTTATTTACTTATTAATGTATTTTCATTCTGTCCATCTTATTCGGCCTTGTGATTATCGTAATCATCTTCCTGTTTCATTTCCTTTTGCTTTTCTTCTCTTTTTTATTTCTTTCCTTCCTCCTTTCTTTCTTTCTTTATCTATTAGTTACTGATGGATTAAAAGTTGTTGTTTTATTCGTTCGCTAGATAATTAAACTTATTATTTAAAAAAATAAAAATAATATATACCAATTTTTTCTGTTGAAGGCTACGATTAAGTGTGCTAACAATGACACACAAACAGAAGCAGACACATACATAAACATATGAAATGCGTCTATTACCGAGCAACGGGTACAAGTACAGTGAAATACGATATACCTCTATTACCGAGCAACGGGTACAAGTACAGTGAAATACGATATACGTCTATTACCTAGAAACGGGTACAAACAAAGTGGAAAGAGAAATACCGCTATTTGGGTCAGGTCGTTAGTTGACAAGTTTCGAGTTTTACTTGTGTTTCTATTGCAGGCAAGGAAAACGTATACTATACTTTTCTTTTGAATGGTGACTATTGATTATTTATTTATTTCACAGTATAAAATTAATAGTATTTTATTTGATTTAATAATGTTAATAATAAATAATAATAACAATAATAATAATAATAATAATAATAATAATAATAATAATAATAATAATATCTATTTGGGGGACACTTTTTTCTACCGGCAAGAAGACCACACACACACACACACACACACACACACAGACACACACACAAAACACACACACAGATTTTAATAGAAACAAACTCACTGGTCATGGTCACTGCTATGTAGTTAGTCACGTTGTCTCGAGTTAGGAAAGAACAGACTGTATTTCTTTACAAATGTTTATTATTTGTTTTATTATAGAAAATAAATTTTGGCCATTATAAAAATAAATGTTTTAATGGAGAGTTTTTGTCTTGGGCGCTGAATGTGATTTTTCAGTTTATTTACTTATTTATTTTTTTCCTTATTTTTATTATTATTATTTTTTAAATAGTTTATTATGAGTGTATGTATCATTTTCACATTTAGATATTTCAAAAATGATATCGTATTATTGGTTTGATATTCCGAAGATGTGAATAATAATAATAATAATAAGAAGAAGAAGAAGAAGAAGAAGAAGAAGAATTAATAATAATAGGAAATGATATATTTTTCATTTATGAATTTGAATTTTTATTTGGAGCAAGTCTAGTTCAGTGTTATGTGTTAATGTTTATTTTTACGCTGTGGAAAGCGAAATACCGCTATTTAGGTCACGTCGTTAGTTGACAAGTTTCGAGTTTTACTTGTGTTTCTACTTATTAAAAGGTAAGGAAAACGTATACACTACTTTTCTTTTGAATAGTGACTATTTATTTATTTCATAGTTTATTAATTTATTTCATTTGATTTAATAATAATAATAATAATAATAATAATAATAATATCTATTTGGGGACACTTTTTTTTCTCCGGCAAGAAGTCGAGAGAGACACACACACACACACACACACACACACACACACACACATTATTCTGGTTTCTGTTACAGGCTGTTCGTTATTACAATTGTATTTATTAGTTGATTTTGTTCTTGTTATTGTCTTTTCTTTCTTGTTCTGTTTTGTTTTTGAAATTATTATTTCAGTAACTGTTTAATGTGAAATATCTTGTTATTAATATTAATTTTGACAAGGGGTTCATGAAAGATTAAACCTATTTTATTGTTAAATTTCTTGTTTTCATTAACTGAAATTATTTATTAAATTACATTAGTGCGATGAATTAAGACAGAACTAGTAAAATATCAGTTGATTAGGTAAATGTTTGAGAATGAACAGTTTATTTTTAATACTCAGTTTTCTGTGTCGTTAGATTTTAAAAGAAACAAACTCACTGGTCACGGTCACTGCTATGTAGGTTAGTCACGTTGACTCGAGTTAGGAAAGAATAGACTTTATTTCTTTACAAAAGTTTGTTACTTGTTTTATTATAGAAAATAAATTTTGGCCATTATAAAAAATAAATGTTTTAATGGAGAGTTTTTGTCTTGACCGCTGAATGTGATTTTTCAGTTTATTTACTTATTTATTTTTTTCCTTATTTTTATTATTATTATTTTTTTAAATAGTTTATTATGAGTGTATGTATCATTGTCACATTTAGATATTTCAAAAATTATATCGTATTATCGTATTATCGGTATGATATTCCGAAGATGTGAATAATAATAATAACAATAACAATAACAATAACAATAATAATAAATAATAATAATAATAATAATAATAATAATAGTAAATGATATATTTTTCATTCATGAATTTGAATTTTTATTTGTAAAAAGTCTAGTTCAGTTTTATGTATTAGCATTAATTAATAAAGAAATATAAAAACAAAAATAAAAATAATAAATAAATAAAATAATATATATCTATACGGGAGTCACTTTTATGTAACGGTATTTATGAATCATGCGGCAAGGAAGATTACAAAGAAGTAAGGGCAGAGGTTTCTTGTTTATTTATTTATTTATTTATTATTGTTGTTGTTACTATTGTTCTTATTTTATTTTTCGTCCTTGTCATTAGCGTCATAATGCTCCTGTTTTCTTTCTTTTTGCTTTTCTTCTTAGTTTTCTTTCTTTCTTTCTTTCTTTCTTCCTTTGTTTTGTCACCTTCTTTATTAATTACTGATTCACTAAAAAAACATTGTTTTATTTGTTTGCTTGATAATTAAACTCACACACATGCATACACATATATATAAATCTGGTTTCTGTTGGAAGCTAAAATTAAGTGTGAGATGTTACCTACAATGTTTTGTTTCTCTTTTAAATTTATCAGACATAGAATACAAGCTGCAGCTGATATGTTAAACCAGTAACCAGTTGTTTCTTTTCATGTGCAATCCTAAATATCACAAACATTTTATTATTATTATTATTATTATTATTATTTGTTGCTATAACTCAGATCAAGGTAGTTTTTAAATTGGGTATTTATAAAATGAAATCTGTCTTCAAAATGGCCTTCTTAAACTTAAATCAGCAGTTATATATTAAAAAGAAATAATTGTGAACAGTATGGAAAGCTACATTGTTCAGTCACTACCTGAAATACCTGAGTGCTTGCCCACCCAATAGTTTTACAGAATAACAAAAAAGTATACTGAGTTGTGATCATGTTTATTTTGAATATTTCATAACCTGGTTTTAACAAATGAAATTAATAATAATAATAACAAGAATAATAATAATAATAATTTTAATTTCACATACTTGTAATGTACCCTTCTGTGTATTAATCAAACTGTAATCCTATATACATGTAGATACATTACATAATACTGCACTAAACCATTATACATAAGTGCATTGTCTTTCTCTATAGTTATTTTGATTTTCTTGCTCTTTAGTAACTATGTTTTGATTGATATCTAGGTACTTGGATTTTCTCATTATCTGGATATTTTCTGGCAGAATAAAAAATGTGTAGTAACAGTTTATGACAAACTTCATGCATTTTGAACTGAAATTCTGTGTAAGGAAAGGTAAAATGATTTCATCAGTGAAATTAAAAGTAACAACAATTTTGACATGAAAAGACTTCCAAGATTTCAGCCTGTCTTTTCTAATTATAAGTCTTTCATTGTTTGAGAATGTGGATTTTGGGGGTTTCATTGGGGGTTATTTTTTTAATGTTCTTCTTTTTGAAATGAAAATGTTTTTTATTGTATTATATTTTCTTTATTTTATTTTACTTTCTAAATGAAAACTGACACATACATTAATAATAAATAAAATCTGAAAACATTCATGTGTTGTATTGTTCTGTTGACAGGACTGAAGAGTTGTAGGGTCAGTGACAGACAGCTGAGTTCATGTACAACAGCTAATGTCTAAAGATGGGTTAAACTGAATTGTAAGTAAGTAAATGTTCTGTTTCTTTTAATTACGAACATTTACACACAAACAGAAGCAGACACACACATAAACATGTGAAATACCTCTATTACCAAAGAACAGGCACATGCGCAGTGAAATGCGACGTACCATTTGATTCAGTTCAGTAGTTGAAAAGTTCAGAGTTTACTTTCGTTTCTACTGCAAGTAAGGGAAACTTATACTATATTGTTTTTTTTGTAGTGACTATTAACTTTATTTACTTCGATTCCACTGCAGGTAAGAAAAACTTATAGTTTCCTTTCTTTTTCTTTGTTTTCCTTTTTTGTAGTGACTATTGATTATTTATTTATTTCACAGTATAAAAATAATGATATTATTTCATTTGATTAAAATATAAATAAATAAAATAATATATCTATTTGGTATTCACTTTGTTTCTATCGGCGAGAAGTCGGCACACGCACACACACACACACACACACAAACACACACACACACTGATCTGGTTTCTGTTGGAGGCTATTCCTCATTACAATTGTATTCATTAGTTGATTTTGTTCTTATTTTGGAATATCTTGTCATTAGTATTATTTGTGACATTAGAAATGAAGTTATTTATTAAATTACATTATTGCGATCAACTGATTCGGTAAATGAGAATGAAAGGTTTAGCATGAATACTCAGTTTTATCAGTCGTTAGATTTTGAAGAAACAAGTTCACTGTTCAAGGTAACTGTTATGTAGCATTTTCAGGTAGACACATTTGGTAGACACAGTTCGAAAAGAAGAGACATTTATTTCTTTGCCAATGCTTATTATTGTTTTTATTATAGAATAATAAATTTTGGCCATTATTAAAAATAAATGTTTTAATGGAAAGTTTTTGTCATGTGCGCTGAATGTGATTTTTCAGTTTATTTATTTATTTACTTATTTATTTATTTATTTATTTTTATCTTCTATTTTTCTTCGTATTATTTTTCTTTTTTAAATAGTTTATTGTGAGTGTATGCATCATTGTCACATTCAGATATTTCATAAATGATATAGTATTATTGGTCTGGTGTTCCGAAGATAAGAATAATAATCCTAATACTACTAATAATAATAACAGTAAAGGATATATTTTTAATTTATGAATTTGACATTTTATTTCTAGCAAGTCTAGTTAAGTGTTAAGTCGTAATATTTCATTTATGTTATGAAGTTTTCACACTAAACCCTTGTATACTCAAACGCGAAATAAAGATATACAACAACAATAAATAGATAAAAGCAAACAGTGTCTCTGTGTTGAGAATCTGTAAATTGTTGTTGTTGTTGTTATTATTATTATTATTATTAATTAATTAATTAACGAAATATAAAAACAAAACAATTTAAAATAATAAATAAATCAAATAATACATCTAAATGGGAATAAGTTTTATGTAACGGGTGAAGTCACTTTACATATACAAGAAGTAAGGTCAGTCATTTTTTGTTTAATTATTTATTTACTTATTTACTTATTAATGTAATTTCTTTCTTTCTTTACTAGTTACTGATGGATTAAAAATTGTTTTATTCGTTCGCTAGATAATTAAACTCATTACTAAAAAATAAAAATAATATATAGCAATCTTTTCTGTTGGAGGCTACGATTGAGTGTGAGATGTTGTTCCACAATGTTTATCTGTTAAATTTATCAGACATAGAATACAAGCTGAAGACACATTTATTTTTCAAATAGTATTTTCCTTCAGCTGATGTTTATGTGATGAGTTACAAAGAATGAACGCTACTCTTTATTATAAAACAGTTATCAGTATTGTTTATAGAACTTTAGCGGAACTTAACTTTTATTACAGACAGTTAAGAAGTTAACGAAAATTTACCTATTTTAATTATTCTTTTTGAATTATTTCCCTTACAATTTGTTTTACTGTAAGTCCTAGTTACCTCTCTCTGCATTCTATAAGTGCATGAATTGGGTTTTGTTATATGTATCCAGTTAAGACGATAAAGTAATGCAAGTTCTGTGCATGTGCGATACAAATAAGATAATTACACCAGTCATTTCAGTTGTACCACGACTATATTTAATCAGTCACATAGTCACCATGATGTAATAAATTGTCACTATAAATAGATACTTGTATAAATTAACATACACGCACGCACACACAAGGGAAATAAGTGACTGCTGCTTTTAGATATCTGAGGTATAAATCAAAATAACCACAAATGAAATAATAATAATAATAATAATAATAATAATAATAATAATAACAATAACAATAACAATAACAATAACAACAATAATAATAATAATAATAATAATTTTAATTTTACATACCTGTAATTTGCTTTCTGTGTCTTTGTAATTTCTTTTATTTTAATTTTTTTATTGGAATCTAGATATTTAGATTTTTTAACAGAAAAAAAAATGTGTATCATCGATTTTTGACAAATTTCCTAATTTTTTAACTGAAATTCTATGTAGGGAAAGGTAAAATTATTTCATCAGAAAATTAAACGTAACAACAATTTTTATACGAAAAGACTTCCAAGATTTCAGCCTGTCTTTTCTATTTATAACAGTTTCAGTTTTTGAGAGTGATGATTTCCAATTTTTTTTTTAGAACAGGAAAGTTTTTATTGTATTGTATTATATTATATTTTATTTCATTTTCTAAATGAAAACATACATTAATAATAAATAAAATTTGTAAACATCTATGTTTTGTATTGTTCACTTGACAGGACTGAACAGTTGTATGGTCAGTGACAGACAGCTGGGTTAATATTCAAACCTAAAAATGGGTTAAACTGGATTCTAAGTAAGTAAATGTTCTGTTTCTTTTAACTACTTTCATTTAAACATAAACAGACATTCACGTTTCAAATTCAAGTGTAATGAATGTGATTGTCAGTAAAAGTATTAAAAATAATATTATAAGTGTACAATGTACTGTACAAGACTGAAACAAATTCAAGTGTAATGAATGTGATTCTACAAGACTGAAACAGTTGTCAAAGCTAGTATCAAACCAGGTCCAGGTTTTATTGAAAAAATAACTTATAATTCTAGTAGTTTGTTAATCATAATTATTTCTTTAGCAGTTTTCAGCCTTTATATAAAATATCTTATACTGACTTCAATAAGCAAACTTCGTAGTTGTCTCTGAGACAGAAACAGTTAATATTTAATAAAACAATTTTATTTTATCTCTGTTACCTAATGTTTTCTTTGTTATTATTTATTTATTTATTTATTTACATTTCACACTTGAAGAAGCTGGACATACTGAAGAGTTTCTAACTGAAAACTCTGATGATGTTTTTTTTGTTTTGTTATTTTTCGAAGATAGCAAAATCACTGTCATTCATTTAAAAAATAAAATATGTTGGTATGTTTTCAGTAACTGAATATTTCTAACTTCAATTTCTTTAGGGATATCTGTTGAATGCATTCATATTTTCTGCAATCTTTGTGTTTCTCATGTCCACCATTCTGCCAACTTGATGCTGAATGACTGAACAGTGGTAGAGTTAAAAATCCTTATCTGGAAAAAACATGGAGACATGATACACTGGCCTGTCACATTGAAATCAGTTGTAACTGTTGTTCAGGAACATGAAACATTATCTGTTGTTGATGATCACAAAGTTGTAACTACTTATCAGATATAGTCTCAGTGATAAATTTTCTCCAGGTGTATATTTGTGACATTTCCATTTCTATCGTTTATATATCACATCATTTACTATAATAAAACTATAATTAAAACTATTCGGATATATTTTTAATATATATATATATATATATATTAATGCAAATGAAAAAACTAATAAAATAATTTGTTTTATTTGATTATTCTGACAATTATTATATTTATTTCAAAACTAATATATAACTTATTATACTATTGTGATAATTATTATATTTATTATAAGACTAAGATATAACTCAGTATAAATGTTCTAGTAATGATTACATTTACAATAAAATTAAGCTATGTGTATGTAAGACTATTGTGATAACTATTTCACTGACATAACTTAAAGTCTGCAGTTGAGAAAAAATCCTATAAACGCTTTTTGGTAATTATCACAGTTAATTATTATAAAATGTTATAAATGAACTGATTCTGATGTGATGCAAAAGTAATTAATTACAACAGAATTAAGTTTTCACACTAATGGTGTTGTGTTATTGATGTCTTCATGAGTATTTTTGTGTAACAATCTGACATCACTGTTTATAAAATAAGGACACTTGATGTATCAAATTGTATGAACAGTCTGTGGGTAGGAGTAAATGAAACATCACTTGTTGTTAATACCAAAGAGTAAACTATGAAATATTGGCAGTTGATTCTTTTTTTTTCTTTAAGGTTCTGAATTTTGCTTCATCTTATCTCATTTTCTTTTTTCTATTTTAAAAATCATTCTATTATTTTTTTACAGCTCAGCCAATATGGATGACATATCAGAGATTTCAGAAAGTTCATCTAACACCACAGATGTCTCTTTACCACAGAGTATGAACAAAATATTTAATCTTTAATAATGTAGTATTTCAATTCATGTTTACTCTTTTTTTTGTTTGTTAAGGTTTTACAGATGTCACCTTCTTGTTTTATAGTCATAATAAATTAACAATTCAAATATTTTTGTCTGGTTTTCATAAGAAAATACACACTTAAAATTATTTACTTAATTAATTATTATTTTATACATAATTATTTAACAATATTAAACACATTTGTTTAAAATGTATAATTTTGTTGTTATATTCAGTAATAAGGTTAAGACAGATTGTACTAATACTGTACACTGTCATACCTGTACGTGTAGATACATGATTTTAGAAATTATATTTATAAACTGTGAATTTATATAATTTCTTTTACTCTGTTGACAAAGATACTGGAAGAACACAACCAGTGGAAAAATATAATCTAAATATCGACACAGTTCACAATGAAGAACTGTGTCTAATAGCAAGAATGTTGTGTTTGGAAATCAAGTTGTTAAAATTAGTAAGTTAAAAACTGAAAGTTTTCTTCTCTCTGCATGTTTAATATATAACAAAATACACGTGACAGTAGTCATTAGTACTTTTCTGTCAGACACCGTGACCTGAAGAAACATGCACATATAAATATAGAAACAGCACATACAAAAGTACATGTATATAAACTTAGCACATACACAAAACATGTACATGCACACTTATTCATGCAGACATGCAATGGACACACAAACACAAATATATTCAGACAGAGACATCCTGTGTGTATGTTAAACTGATCCAGATTTTTTTGTTTAAACTGTTAATATGACTCAACATGAATTAAACAAGATTATATGCCTGTCAGTAATATCACCTGTAAATATTGAAATATAATGTCTGGTACATGTAACAACAACAACAACAACAATAATAATAATAATAATAATAATAATAATAATAATAATAATAATAATAATAATAATACCAACAATAACAATAAATGAATATCATTAGTGTTAAAAAACAATAGCAGTAGTTTTGCTAATAGTAAGAGTAATTATATGAAATCAATAACAAAAATATAATAATAATACTATATGTTTACTCTTTCGTGAATAAAGTATAGAGTAGTTGTAAAGATCACTTTAATGATTCTGTTTTACTGAACATCAATAATATAAACTTAATTGTTTTATTTTTATATTATTTCAGCAAAGACTGATGGACGAGCATCCAATATCAAAGGTACTATTATTATTGTGTATATATATATATATTATTATTATTATTATTATTGTATGGTTTTCAGAGATGTTCATCAATAACAAGATAAAACACCTCTTTAATTTACACCATCTAAAATTTGAGACATCTTATTATCATCCTTAAATACTGATGAACTAAAATTATAACAACAAACTATTGCATTTTTTTAAAACCTTCACTTCTGATGATTTTAAAGATTACATAATTTATATTTAAACAGTAAAATATGTTCAAAACAATTAATAACAGATGGGTTATTTTTAAATGTTATCATGCAGAGTCTACCAAGTCAGTGTTAAAATCAGATGAGAGAAATGTCTATGTTGTAACAAGAGCAGAGGAAAAAGGTGTTACACTTCTGAAGACGAATGATGTTGTGATTGTAATTGGAAGTCCAGGTTCAGGAAAGACAACTCTAGCTCTGAGCATGATGAGAAAGATAGAAAATGAAGAAAAAAGAGAATCTTACTTGCTGACTCATCACTATGAATTCAATGACATTTCTCTGTCTCCAAATAAGAAAAGTGTTGTTCTCATTGATGATATATTTGGTAAGACTAATCTTGTTTTAGACTTTATAGAATCATGGAAACAGAAATTTCCAAAGATGTGGAACCTTGTTCAGAATCATTCTTTGAAATGTATTATTACTTTAAGAAAACAAATATTTTCAGAAAGTGAAATTTATTTAAAAGAATTTGGTCTGTTTAATGAGAATCATATTCTTGATCTACAGAGTGATGACTGTTGTCTGAATTATGATGAAAAGGAAAAAATTCTAAACAAATATCTCAAACAAAAGGATGTTAAAATGGAAGAAAATAGATAAAATGGTTGTCATTAAAACTTCATGTAAGGAATTAGGATTTCCTCAAGCGTGTGTATTTTATGTTAATTCAAGTGATGCACAAAAAAGAAGAGCTGAGCTTTTTTAGGAAACCTGTAGAATATTTCAGAAAAGAGCTGGAAAAGTTGAAAAGTGACAAAACTTTACAGATTAATTACCTGGTTTTATTGTTGATCATGTTCAAACAAGGCAGTCTCAGCATTGATTCACTGGACCCATTTGAAGATGACACTGAGAGTGACGTAATGCAATTAGTAAGGCAGCTAGAGCAGTTCTGTCAAAATGTAAAAGTCACCACTCTTAAAGGTATACAGAAAGCAGCTGATTTGATGTGTGGTACCTTTTTGAAGCGTTGTGACAATGAATACACATTTATTCATCAGTCAGTGTTTGACGCTTTGTTTCTGATGTTTTCATCAAAGTTTCCAAGGAAAGCAGTAGAATTGTTAGAAATGTGTCCTGTCTCCACGTTGCTAGAATATGTTGTGACGCCTGGAGTGTGTAACGAGAGTCACCTTACAATGACTGTGAAACCTGACTACTTTGATATTCTTGCTCGCAGATTTACTGATTTGCTGGCATCAAACAATGCTGGAGAGATTACGTCACATCCATCACTGAAAGATGAATACTTTGTACTATACCTCATAAAGAAAAAAGACTTTTATGGTAGATTGTCTGAAATACTGAATCAGAGAGTGTATGCTTTTCATGACGACGTTGATTCCTTGATGTCCGACGAAAGAAAATATCCATATATATCATGTGTACATGAAGATACAGCTGATGAAATATTTAGAAATATCTCACGTCTTCTTGGCAATGATTCAAAGTTTAATTCTAGTTATACGTGGGCTGTGAAAGTTGAAAAAAACATTATATTTTCATCATCTGTTCCAAGTGAATGTATTGTAAATGGACAAAGAACATTGTCAAGATTTTTCACATCAAAGCTGTGTGAAATGAAATTAGTATCTGTGCAAAAAGAAGTTTTGGATATCTCTTGTTTGTTTGGTGATGTAGATATTGTGAGGTTGTTGCTAAAAGAAGGTGTTACACCAACATTTGATACTTTCTGTACAGCTGCGTGTTCAAAAACAGACAGTGCTACCGTACTCAGAGAACTATTAAAGTATACAAAAGAGGAAAAATTGACTCTGTGTTCCCGCTTGTTACATATTTCAGTTTGTTCAGGAAACATGAATATTGCATGTTTGTTGGCTGCTATGATAAACAAGGAGAAACAAAACAGTGAAATCAAGGAAAAAGCTGTGAAAATGTTATTGGTTAGGTTCCATCGACAAGTAACACTTGAACAATATAAGACTTTTGAATTAAGCCACCTTTTTAAGAAACTTGTTACCATTGATGTAATAAACAAAATTAAAGACATTCTTATCATTGCTGTTGGACACAGTAATTTAGATGTTACAAAGGAAATAGTAAAACTGAAACCTGATAGTTTAAATGATGAGAACAGAGATAAGGTACTTTTAGCTGCAGCAGTATGGGGATCCACTGATACAGTGAATTTTCTCATTGAGCAGAGACGTAATGATAAAGATGAGAACAACTGGAAGAAAAGTCAAGTACTGAAAGTAGCAGTAATGTTTAACACAGTAGGTGCTGTTCAGTGTCTTCTTGACAAAGGAGCTGATCCTAATGCGAATGTACCCGTTAACCTGAATTTGACTGAATTCTTTAAAGAGGAAATAAGATCAAAACTGTTGCATGAGCACGAAATTAGATCAAAAGAGTTTTCTGATGACAAAACAAGTTTGAAACAGATCGATGAAGATAAATGTAGTTTTAAATTGTTGCCTTCAGATTCAACTCTCCACATTTCAGTTCTGCGGGGTGACTTAGATGTGTTAAAGTCACTGTTAAAGAAAAATGCTAATGTTAATGCAGTAAACAGTGAGGGAGAAACTCCACTTCATAAAGCTGTAAAAGCAGTGACACACAGAAAGGAAGTAGCTTTGTTGTTACTCGTAAACGGTGCTGATAATAAAATAGTGGATAAACAAAATAATTCAGCCTTGCACATAGCATCTCAAATTGACATAGATGTAGTGAAAAAACTAACAAAAAAGGATGTTGAAATAAATGTAATTAACATTGAAGGAGAAACTCCTCTTTTTCTGGCGTTAAAAAATAACAGACCAGAAATAGCTTCTTACTTACTAAAAAAGGGAGCTGATCCTAATTTAACAGACAATGATAACAATTCTGTTTTACACTTAGCAGCTAGACAAGGAAATCTAGAAATTGTGAAAGCACTGACTAAAAAGGAAGTTGATGTGAACAGTAAAAACAAAAAAGGTGAAACTTCTCTTTTTATAGCTCTGGATTACTACAAATACAATAATTACGAACATCCAAATATGTACCGTCTTAATATCGAAGTATTTTTATATTTACTGGAACATGGAGCTGATACTAATTTAACAGATAATGATAACAATTCTGTTTTACACCTAGCAGCTAAATATGGAAATCTAGAAATTGTTAAAGCACTCATTGAAAAAGGTATTGATGTAAATATTAAAAACAGTTATGGTAGAGCTCCTCTTTTTACTGCTGTTTTGTCTGAACAAAACAGTGTATTTCATTATTTGCTAACACATGGAACTGATCGTAATTTAAGAGATAATGATAACAATTCTGTTTTACACGTAGCAGCTAAATATGGAAATCTAGAAATTGCGACTGCTCTGATTAAAAAAGGTTTTGATGTAAATAGTATCAACAATCGAGGTGAAACTCCTCTTTTTACAGCTCTTAATTATGATGGAGATGAACCTGGTGCATCTCTGAATGATGAAAAATGTCAACTAGTTTTTTATTTACTGGAACAAGGAGCTGATCCTAATTTAACAGACAATGATAACAATTCTGTTTTACACCTAGCAGCTGAACAAGGAAATTTAGAAATTGTCACAGCACTGATTGAAAAAGGAAGTGATGTGTATGAGGCCTGTAATTCTCTTTCTTTGAACACTGATTGAACTGAAAAGAAGAAGTGATGTAAATATTGAAAAAAAAACATTTGACAAATGTGAAACTGCTTTTTTTGAAGAACAACAGCTCTTTTTGTATGAACAAAAAAATGTACTTCTTTCTTTACTGGAACATGGAACTGATCCTAATTTAACAGACAATTGTGTTTTGCACGTGGCAGTCGTATGTGGAAATACAGAAGTGCTTTCAGTACTGACTGAAAAAGGTGTTGATATAAATTTTGTTAATTCCTTTGGTCAAACTCCTCTTGATTTAGCTAAGAGTTGCAAATTTCCTTTTATCAAATAGGAAACTGTTTTGTATTTATTGGAGTATGGTGCTAAAGATGGTAATGGATAAATAAATTTTGATATGAAACCCCAGAACTGTTCAGTGGACACAGACTGTCACTTTTAAGTGTAAGATTACTTGGTGAGAACATCGTATAATTGTGCAAAAATAATATTTTTGTAAGAAATTCATGCTCTTAAAAGCAAAAACATTGTTGAGAAGAAATCTAAATTTTATTTATAATTTCTGTAGTACAAAGTTGTCCTTAAGTTCCTACTTCATTCTGAAACACATCGACTTCTGATTTTAAACTGTTTCATTTGTACATATTTTCAATGTAATGTTGTATTAGCGTATTTAATTGTTTGTTAAATAATATGTACATTTTATAACTTTTCATTTCAAAAGTGTATATAGATAGATAGATATAATGATTAATGTACTACGTACTCTGCTTTTTCTATTCAAAAATTGTATTAATGTATGGAACTGTCTATTGTATCTATTCAAATATTTTATAAATGTGTCATGTAGTTTTCGTTTCTGTATGAATATCCTATTATCTTATTGTATGGTCTATTGTTTCTACTCAAATATTGTATTAACATATGGCATAGTTTTTCTTATAATTCTATTTATCTTCGGACTTTTCACTGAAAGAATTTTGGGGATTTATTGGACAATTCAATTTAAAAAGATGTTAAGATGTATTAGGGTTCCCAATAATAATACAATGATATTAATACTAATGTTAATTTTGATCAAGTTATTCAGTCAGTGTTATATTCATGATTTCATTATTACTTGTGTTGCTATTAGACTGTTTTAATGTTAATAGCAAAATTAATATATATATTTATTTACTTTACAAAATAGTTTTGTATTACTAAATGTTTTACAATGTTCATAGTGAGGAAACTTTTATATTAATATTGAATTTAAAGGATGTTATTTTTTTTTTTTTTTTTTTTCAGAATACTTCAGTTAAACCAACTGAATGGTTTGCTGTCTTTAGTCTAAGCAAAACTGTATTTTCATTTTAAATGTGAAGTGTATATATATTTTTATTTGACTAAATAGTAGTATTAAATATTTTTACTTTTTTTTATAGCAATTAAACTGCTATTATAGTGTTTAGTATAAGATTTTTATATAGTTTTATTTTATCAAATGTTTGTTTTCTCATATGTGTGTGACAAATGGATGTGTACCAAATGGGTAACCCTTGATTGCCATAAGTTTATTTAATTGAATGTTTAAAAATAAAATTTAAAAAAATTATAATTTAACACCTTAACACTACTTTTAATATTTGGAATACTAAATGAGAAATATAATTAACCGTTATTAATATTACAATGTTTTTGTTCTTGGAGAGTCGTTCTTGTAATATTAACAAGGAATAAATTATTTACTGTAATACTTTTTTATGTGTCCGTGTTGTAAAACAATAGAATAAATGCTGTAGAATTGTAATAACTGTCGGTAAAGAATCGTAAAATAATAAAGTAACTAAAACTAATAAATAAGTAAAGAAACATCTAAACAGTTACCACTGTTAATGTGTTTTATCTACAAACAGATGTTGAAGATAAAAAAGACTTGTATCCTGATTAAATCGATATTTACACTAATATTATTCTGAGTAAATAGATATTTACACTAATATTATTGTTATTGATTAGTATTTGTAGCAATCCTTCACTTGTTATTATAAACTAACGATTTCCTGATTTAGTTTCATGTATTCAACATGGTTAACATAATTAATAAATAATGAAGTCATTGTTGTTTTATACTCTGTTTATGTTTTCTGTACAGTTTCGTCTGAAAATAAAATATCAAAATCTTTCGTAAATTGAACATTTAAATAAGTAAAAGAAATTTTAATAGGAATCTACCTGTAGATTTCATTAATGTCAGAAACCGGAAATTCAAATATTTTACGAAGTGATGACTTTTGCTAGATCGACACAAAAGAGCATACATACACACACACACGCACACACACTGCACCACACTATACACACTATAAACTAGATGACTGTAGTATAACAATGTTTCAAACTTCATTGTCTCACTATCCAATTGTTTTGATTTTCTTCCTATCTAGCTATTTTGATTTAGTCGCTCTGTAGGTATTTTGATGCTCTTTCTATCTAGGAATATTCGGACCAAAAAATGTGCAATAACTGTTTGTAACAAATTACAGATCAGTGGTAAAATTAATAGAAACTGTTGCATATAACCAATTGATTTTGATTAATAATAAAAATAATAAAGTAATTATAAATATAATAACAACAACAACAACAACAACAATAATAATAATAACAATAAGAAAGAAAAAACTAAAACATTATAAGCATGATAATGTATTTATATATGACAAATAAACACATATTTTCTTATGTAAAGTTATAACGTAATTATAAATGTAATAACCAGAATGTGCAGGTAATATATGTTTTACCTGGCATACCTGGACGGGTAGCAAGGTGAGAGTATATAACCCGAGTCTTGATTCATATCACATTCTTAAATCACATTTTCATCACTGTAAATCTTACTGAATAAATAAACAAACATAGAATCAAAACTAATTTCCCTTACTGTAAATCTTACTAAATAAATAAATAAACATATAATTAAAAAACATTTCCTTCACTGTAGAACTTACTAAATAAACAAAGTTATAACTGAAACTAATTTCTCTCATTGTAGAACTCATTAAATAAATAAAGAAACGTATAATTAGACAAAATTTCTCTCACTGTAGAATTTACTAAATGAATAAACAAATATATAATTAACATAATTTGGTACCTTGACTTACGAGTTTAATTCGTTCCGTGACCGAGCTCGTAACTAAATTTGCTCGTATATTAAAAGAGTTTTCCCAAATGAAATTAATTGAAATAACATTAATCCGTTACAGCCCCACAAAAACCACAGCATTTTGTTTGTAAAGTGTTTTTAAATAATAAAAATATATGTATATATGTAAAGTGTACAAGGTTAGGGTTTCTCCATCTTTTCATGGACAGAGGCCCGCAGATTCAAAATTATTTTAACGTCTTGGCTCTAGTTATAGCCTTTATCGACTCCTTCTGCTTCAGCATGGTACGTATCGTAAAATAAATACGCTCGCACTGCCTAGCCAAGTCGAGTGCATGCACACCTCGCTCAATTTTTTCTCTGATGTCATGCTTTAATTCAGTGGACATCATCCGCTTCTTCTTCTGAACACTGTCCTTTGCACTCACTTTCTTGGGATCCATGGATATTTGGGAAAACACTGCACAACGCGAGCACAACACAACAGAGATGGTACCCACGTGAAGCAATAGAGTGACACGCGGGATACTGGGCGGATGCTGCGTTGTTCGTTGCGCCAACTAGCAGAAGGGTATCTGAAGCTCGCTCGTAACTCGGATTTTGGCTCGCAACTCCAAGCAAAAACTCAGAAACTCGTAATTTGGAGCACTCGTAACTAGTAGCCAGGTGAGAATATATAGCCCGTTTCTTGATTCATAGTCACATTCTTATATCACATTTTCCTCACTGTAGAACTTATTAAATAAATAAACAAACATATAATCAAAACTAATTTCTCTTACTGTAAATAAGTAAATAAAAAAATAAACAAACAGATAATTAAAACACATTTTTCTCACTGTCGAACTTATTAAATAAATAAACATATAATTAAAACACATTTCTCTGTCGAGCTTACTAAATAAGTAAACATATAATTAAAACACCTTTCTCACTGTATAACTTACTAAATAAACAAACATATAAGTAAAACACATTTCCCTCTCTGTAGAACTTAGTAAATAAATAAACAAAAAACATACTATTACTACACATTTCTCACTGTACAACTTACTAAATAAACAAACATATAATTAAAACATATTTCTCTGTTTATTGAGCTTACTAAATAAGTAAACATATAATTAAAACACATTTCACACTGTATAACTTACCAAATAAATAAATATATAATTAAAACACATTTCTCTGTTTATCGAGCTTACTAAATAAGTAAACATATAATTAAAACACATTTCTCACTGTATAACTTACTAAATAAACAAACATATAAGTAAAACACATTCCTCTCTCTGTATGACTTAGTAAATAAATAAAACAAAACATACAATTACAACACATTTCTCACTGTACAACTTACTAAATTAATAAATAAATATATAATTAAAACACACTTTTCTCACTGTAGAACTTACTAAATAAATAAAGATACAATTAAAACTAATTTCTCTCACTGAAGAATTTACTAAATAAATAAACAAACATATAATTGAAATTAATTTCTCTGATTGTACAACTTATTAAATAAATAAACAAAGAATTAAAACACATTTCTCAGTATGTCGAGCTTATTAATAAACATATAATCAAAACTAATTTCTCTTTCTGTAAAACGTACTAAATAAATAAACATATAATTAAAACACATATCTCTGTACAACGTATTAAATAAACAAACATATAATTAAAACATATTTCTCTCGCAATAAAATTTCTAAATAAAAAAAATAAAACATACTATTACTACACATTTCTCACTGTACAATTTACTAAATAAACAAACATATAATTAAAACACATTTCTCTTACAGTAGAACTTACTAAATAAATAAACAAACATATAATTAAAAAACATTTCTCTCTCTGTAGATCTTACTAAATAAATAAATAAACATAATTAAAACACATTCTTCTGGCTGTACAACATACTAAATAAATAAAGAAACATACAATTAAAACACATTTCTCTCTCTGTAGAATTTACTAAATAAATAATTATACATATAATTAAAACACATTTTTCTCGCTGTAGAACTTACTAAATAAATAAAGAAACGTATAATTATACCAAATTTCTCTCACTGTGGAATTTACTAAATAAATAAAGAAATATATAATTAATATACAGTGGTACCTTGACTTACGAGTTGAATTCGTTCCGTGACCGAGCTCGTAACTAAATTTGCTCGTATATTAAATCAATTTTCCCAAATGAAATTAATTGAAATACCATTAATCCGTTCCAGCCCCACAAAAACCACAGCATTTTTTTGTAACGCATTTTTAAATAATAAAAATATATGTATATATGTAAAGTGTACAAGGTTGGAGTTCCTCCATCTTTTCATGGACAGAGGCCCGCAGATTCAAAATGATTTTAACATCTTGGCTCGAGTTATAGCCTTTATCGACTCCTTCTGGTACATATCGTAAAATAAATACGCTCGTACTGCCTAGCCAAGTCGAGGACATGCACACCTCACTCATTTATTTCATGCTTTAGTTCAGTGGACATCATCCGCTTCTTCTTCTTAACACTGTCCTTTGCACTCACTTTCTTAGGATCCATGGACATTCGGCAAAATACTGCACAAAACGCGAGCACAACACAACAGAGATGGTAACCACGTGAAGCTCGCTCGTAACTCGGATTCTGGCTCGCAACTCAAAGCAAAACCTCGACCGGGTGTCTACTCGTATCTCAGAACACTAGTAAGTTGGAGCACTCGTAACTAGAGGTGCTCTCTCTCTCTCTCTCTCTCTCTCTCTCTCTCTCTCTCTCTCTCTCTCTCTCTCTCTCTCTCTCTCTCTCTCTCTCTCTCTCTCTCTCTCTCTCTCTCTCTCATACATAATAACAGCAGCACTCATCTGAGATTGTACTGTTAATCAAAACGCCAGCTCTTACACGTCAATTTATCTGATGATTAGACGTTACGAAGATTGGGTTTGGGTCGGTTAATATAATCATTAAGCATTTCCCTTTTAGTCACTACTAATTTATCGAACTAATAATCGCTAATTTAATAGTACTTTTGGTGAATATATATGTATTACGCAAAAAAAAAAAAAACGGATTTTTCTTTATTATTGTTAATAAAAGGAGCAAAAATGGAAGTCATGGATGGAAATTTACTATTTCCGAGAAAACAAAACCTGTTATCAACAGCTCCGATTCGGAAAGTGTAATCTGAACAGTACGATAGCACAAAACTTTTTTTCTTGATAAGTAATCAGCCAGTTTTCCTCAGAGTTAGTGATCGTAAAAGACCATGCATATCAATGTGTTTATGAATGAAGAAGTTTTAGAAGGATCGTGCGACGGTGCAGCAAGGTAAGTCACTTTGTGTTGTTTCTAATATTTTATTATTATTTACTGGAAACGCATGTATAAATATTATAAATACATCACCCTGCCCAAAATCTGGGCATGTGTGTGCGTGTCAGTATACTGTGTGTATGTATGTATGGATGTATATATATAATTTGTTTACTGGAAACACATGCATGCATAAACATTGAAAACAAAAAAAAAAACATGTCAAAATCAAGGTGTAGGTGTGCGTCTCATTATAGTATGCATTTATATGTGTGTGTGTGTGTGTGTGTGTGTGTGTGTGTGTATATATATAGATAGATAGATATATATTCCTCAGAGTGAGTGAGTGAAAAAATAAACATGTTATGGGGAGCGCTTTGTTTCTTTGCTTGGTTTTAGAAATAATGAAGAATTTAATGATCTACCGAACGAATAAAACAAGAATTTTTGATCAGTCAGTAATCTATTAATTAAGAAGACGACCAAAGAAAGAAAGAAAGAAGAAAGATGAAAAAGAAAAGAAGACAAGCGAAAAAAAAAAAGGAAGAGGATGATGATAATGACAAGGACGAGTAAGATGGACAGAATGAAAATAGATTTAAAAATAGTAATAGTATTACCTCTAGTATATATATATATATATATGAGTGTGTGGGAGTGTATATATATATATTTATGTGTGTATGTATTCATACATACATGTATACATTTTTTCTTCTGTACATACATAAGCATAATATTAACAAACATCAATGCTTTTATGGTGTTTTCTTTCTTGTTCTGTTTTGTTTTTGAAATTATTATTTCAGTAACTGTTTAATGTGAAATATCTTGTTATTAGTATTAATTTTGACAAGGGGGTCATGAAAGATTAAACCTATTTTATTGTTAAATTTCTTGTTTTCATTAAATGAAATTATTTATTAAATTACATTATTGCGATGAATTAAGACAGAACTAGTAAAATATCAGTTGATTAGATGATGTTTGAGAATGAACAGCTTATTTTTAATACTCAGTTTTCTGTGTCGTTAGATTTTAAAAGAAACAAACTCACTGATTAAGGTCACACAGGTACGAGTTAGGAAAGAACAGACTTTATTTCTTTACAAAAGTTTGTTACTTGTTTTATTATAGAAAATACAATTTGAACATTATTAAAAATAAATATTTTAATGTAGAGAATTTTTGTTTAGCAGTGAATATGATTGTTCAGTTTATTCTTTTTCTTTTCATATATTTATTTACATTATAATAATTATTATTATTATTATTATTATAATTATTATTATTATTATTATTTTATCAATTATCTTTCTTCTTCTTCTCCTCCTTCTTCTTCTTCTTCTTCTTATTATTATTATAGAGATTTGTATTAATTAATAACAATATATATTGTTGGAGGCTAAGATTAAGTCTGAGATGTTACTCCACAATGTTTTATTTCTCTGTTAAATTTATAAGACGTAGATACATTGATTTTTCAAAAAGTGTTTGGTTTCCTTCAGCCGATGTTTATGTGTTGAGTTACAAAGAATGAACTCTACTCTTTATTATAAAACAGTTATCAGTACTGTTTATAGAACTTTAGCGGAACTTAACTTTTATTACAGACAGTTAACAATTTGTTAACGAAAATTCACCTATTTTAATTATTGTTTATGAATTATTTCCCTTATGTTTTGATCTTTCTGTAAGTTCTTGTTCCCTCTCTCTGCATTCTATAAGTACATGAATTAGGTTTAGTCATATATATCCAGTAAAGATGATATAGTAATGCAAGTTATGTGTATGTGTGATACAAATAAGTTAATTACACCAGGCATTTCAGTTGTACCAAAATTATACTTAATCAGACACATAGTCACCATATATTTTCACTATAAATATATATTTCTATGCATTAACACACATACACACATACACACACACACACACACAAGTGAAATAACTTGTTACTGCTATAAATCAACAGAAGGCAATTTTCTAATAACCTCAGTTTGTTGTGTTTTTAACTAAAAAGTGATTTAACTAGCAGTTAGATATTAAAGAAGTAACTGAACACTGTGTATGTCTGTGTCTGTAAAGTCATAATTTGTCAAAGTAAATACATATCCATCATGGAATCCTACATTGTTCAGTCAGTACCAAAAAATAAATTTATCAAGTCGTCACGTCTTGCCAATATTGTATGTCAAAGCTCTTTATAATGCTGACACTGGTATCGAACTAATATTGTGGTTATAATGGTTTGGGTGTTAAAACAAGTTTATTGAGATAATGAATTTCTAAAGACCATGCATATCAATGTGTTTATGAATGAAGAAGTTTTAGAAGGATCGTGCGACGGTGCAGCAAGGTAAGTCACTTTGTGTTGTTTCTAATATTTTATTATTATTTACTGGAAACGCATGTATAAATATTATAAATACATCACCCTGCCCAAAATCTGGGCATGTGTGTGCGTGTCAGTATACTGTGTGTATGTATGTATGGATGTATATATATAATTTGTTTACTGGAAACACATGCATGCATAAACATTGAAAACAAAAAAAAAACATGTCAAAATCAAGGTGTAGGTGTGCGTCTCATTATAGTATGCATTTATAAGTGTGTGTGTGTGTGTGTGTGTGTGTGTGTGTGTGTATATATATAGATAGATAGATATATATTCCTCAGAGTGAGTGAGTGAAAAAATAAACATGTTATGGGGAGCGCTTTGTTTCTTTGCTTGGTTTTAGAAATAATGAAGAATTTAATGATCTACCGAACGAATAAAACAAGAATTTTTGATCAGTCAGTAATCTATTAATTAAGAAGACGACCAAAGAAAGAAAGAAAGAAGAAAGATGAAAAAGAAAAGAAGACAAGCGAAAAAAAAAAAGGAAGAGGATGATGATAATGACAAGGACGAGTAAGATGGACAGAATGAAAATAGATTTAAAAATAGTAATAGTATTACCTCTAGTATATATATATATATATATGAGTGTGTGGGAGTGTATATATATATATTTATGTGTGTATGTATTCATACATACATGTATATATTTTTTCTTCTGTACATACATAAGCATAATATTAACAAACATCAATGCTTTTATCAAGCCTGCAATCCCCCACCTACAAAAATATAAACATAAAAACAGCAACACTATATAAAAAATGCTAGCGCACAATCTCAATGCAAAGACTACTGAGCTGCAAATGCGCATTGAAAATTATAGGCCCTAATTCGTGATATATATTTACTATAGGTCATGCTTGTAATCCTTACTTTGACCTCGGTTTTGACGTAAGCATCTGTTCTTATTCTTCCCGACGGCAAAAGAAAGGTTGTCGTGTCGTGACACTTCGCTATAGTTCGTAACTCGGGTTATTAGTAGTAAGCAGAGACAAAATTTACCCAAGATCCGTAATGTCATTTGTTCGTGCTTCGAGGCGTTCGTAATCCGACATTCCACTGTAATTGAAAAGCCAGCTCTTAAATCAATTCAGGATCAGATCAAGGGTTAGCAGGTGCCCATACCCCACAGACGGACTACAAACTTGTTTGTTCGGCAAGTCTTTGCAGTGATACCATTTACAGCCAGAGTATTTGTTGCAGACACATCTTTGACTGAACACTGACAACATGGCCACATCAAAACATACAGTGTCATGATTAATTAAATATTTTGTTTATGAAGGAAATGGTAGCTACTTATTTCCTTATAGGTTAGTTGTCAAATTACGGTTACTGTTAGGTGTAATTAGTACAAACACGCACAAGTATAAAAGACAAAAACCTATAAATAAACCATTTATTTTGAAACTGTTCTTCTGTGTAGTTATCTGAACCATGTTATTTATTTCGTACACAAATAATTAGGTGGTTTTTGAGGTATTAAAACATAAAAGCATTAATTTTAAATTATTTAGCATTTAAATGAATACAAAGTTGCTGTAAATAATATATGTCAACACACATGTATCACAACTGAATGTATAATTGTTTTTAGGCAAGGTGAAACATGTAACCAAGTAACTGCTTTGCCTTAGAGGATTATGTGGCACAGGGACTGAACAATATACCCGAAGATAAAACATAAAAAGATTGACTGCAGTAGCATTAAAATTATTATTATTATTATTATTATTATTATTATTATTATTATTTTTATTTCTATGTGAAGCGACAAACGTCTCAGGTATGCAGAGATGGAAAGATAACGAATTTTCCGCACTTCTGTCACTGGAACAATTAATAGCCTCCCAGTTCAGTATGATTGCCTGTACAGTCACCCCCACCACCCAGTTTCCAAGTATGGCTATTTGCGTCCTCGAATTACCCAGCAACGGGCACATGCGCAGTGGAATGCAAAATACATGCTTACAAATATTTTATTTAAAAAAAACTTTTATACATATTTTTTGAGGTAATAAAATCCTCTGTTTGCGTTACTTCATTAGTCGACAAGTTTCAAGGTTTACTTGTGCTTCTACTGCAGATATGGAAAAGTATACTGATTGTTTTTTTACAGTGACTGTTGAGTGTTTATTTACTTACGTTTCTTCTGCAGGTAAGGGAAACTTATACTATATATTTTTTTTATAGTCATTGTTGATTATTTATTTATTTCACAGTATAAAAATGAATTAAATTGTTTTAATTTATTTGAAAAATTAATATAATAAAATAAAATAATATATCTATTTGGGAAACACTTTTTTTCTACTGCAGAGAATCGGCACACACACACACACACACACACACACACACACACACACACATTAATCTGGTTTCTGTTAAAGGCTATTCCTTATTACAATTGTGTTTATTAGGTGATTTTGTTCTTGTTTTGTATTTTTCCTTCTTCATTGTTGTTTTGTTTTTGAAATTATTATTTTAGTAACTGTTTAATGTGGAATGTCTTGTCATTAATATTACTTTTGACACGGGGATCATGAAAGATTAAAATTATTTTATTGTAAAAGTTCTCGATTTCATTAAATGAAATTATTTATTAAATTACATTATTGCGAAGAATTAAGACATTAAATCAAAGATAAATAGTACGATATCAGTTATTTGGTAAATGTTTGGTCATGAAAAGTTTATTATTAATATGCAGGTTGCTCTGTCATTCGATTAAAAAAAAAAACAAGCTCAGTGATCGAGGTCACTGCTTTGTATATTTGTCACGTAGACGCGAGCTCGGAAAGATTAGACTTTATTTCTTTTGCAAACTTTCTTTTTATATATAGCAAATAAAATTTGGCCATTATTAAAAATAAGTTTTAATGGAAAGTGTTTGTGTTGAGCGCTGAATGTGATTGTTCAGTTTATTTATTTATTTATTTATTTTAAAAGAGTTTTTTGTATGTATATCATTGTCATATTTAGATATTTCAAAAATGATATTGTTTATCCGAAGATAATAATAATAATAATAATAATAATAATAATAATCATCATCATCATAACGTATTCATTTTTCATTCATGAATTTGACTTTTTATTTGTAGCAAGTCTAATTTAATTTCAAGTAATAATACTTTTTATGGGACATGCTTGTCTTCTCAAATTTAAACTACATTATGCAACAACAATACACCGATAAAAGCACAGAGGGAAATAACTGGTTACTGCTTCTAGATAGCTGATAGCACACTTACACACACACACACATTAATCTGGTTTATGTTGGAGGCTATGCCTTATTACACTTGTGTTTATTAGTTGATATCTTTTTTCCTTCTTTTTTTTTTTTTAGTCCTTTTTTTGTTGGTGTGTATTGTTTTTGAAATTATTTTTATTTTTGTTAACTATTTAATGTGGAATATCTTGTCATTAATATTACTTTTGACACGGGAATCATGAAAGATTAAAATTATTTTATTGTTAAATTTCTTGTCTTCATTCAATGAAATTATTTATTAAACTGCATTACTGGGATCAGTTGATTTGGAAAATGCGAATGAATAGTTTATTATTAATACTCAGTTTTCTCTGTCGTTCGGTTCTAAAAGAAACAAACTCTCTGGTCAAGGTCACTGCTTTGTAGGTTAGTCACGTAGACACGAGTTAGGAAAGAACAGACTTTATTTCTATACAAGTGTTTATTACTTATTACTATAGAAAATAACATTTTACCATTATTAAAAATAAATGCTTTAATGTAGAACATTTTTGTTTAGCAGTGAATGTGATTGTTCAGTTGATTATTTTTCTTTTCATATATTTATTTACATTATTATTATTATTATTATTATTATTATTATTATTATTATTTTTTCTTCTTCTTCTTCTTCTTCTTCTTCTTATTATTATTATTATTATTATTATTAAATAGTTTCTTATCTGTTTATATCATTGTCACATTTAGATATTTCAAAAATTATATCGTATTATTGGTGTGATATTCCGAAGATGTGAATAATAATAATAATAATAACGGATACATTTTTAAGTCATTAATTTGACTTTTTATTTGGAGCAAGTCGTGTTCAATGTTAAGTAATAATACTTTTTTTATGTTGTCAAGTTTTCACATGGGACACGTGTCAAATTTAAAATAAATATATACAACAATAAACGGATAAAAGCAAATGTTGAGAATATATAAATTATTATTATTATTATTATTATTATTATTATTATTATTATTATTATTATTATTATTATAGAGATTTGTATTAATTAATAACGAAATAAAGAACCAAAACAATTTAAAATAATACATAAATAAAATAATATATCTATCTGGGAGTAACGTTTACGTGACGGGTGAAGTATTGTTTTAACTGTAATTTCATTCAGTGCGTCTCACTCCTCATTGTCGTTATCTTCATCATCTTCCTCTTTTGATTCCTTTTCTATCGGGGAGTCACTTTTGTGTAACAGGTTAAGTCGTTTTATATGACCCAAATTCTTCGACGTCTGCTGGTTTTGTGAATTATTATTATTATTATTATTATTATTATTATTATTATTATTATTATTATTATTATTATTTTTATTATTATTATTATTATTTTAGTTATTACTTACTGAGTGATCAAAAATTCTTATTTCATTCGTTGGCTAGATAATTAAACTCGTTACTAAAAAAAAAAAAAATATATATATATATATATATATAGATAGATAGATAGATAGATAGATAGATAGATATTATTTTTTTCTGTTGATTAAGTGTGAGATATTACTTCACAATGTTTTATTTCTCTGTTAAATTTATCAGACATAGAATGCAAGCTGCACATACATTTATTTTTCAAATAGTATTTGGTTTCCTTCAGCTGATGTTTATCTGATGAGTTATAAAAAACTAATGTTATGCTTTATTATATAGCAGTCAGCAATACTGTTTACAGAACTTTAGTGGAGCTTAACTGTTATTGCAGGAAGTAAAGAAGTTGTTAACGAAAATTCACCTATTTTAATTATTCTTTTTGAATTATTTCCCTTACAATTTCTTTTACTGTAAGTCCTAGTTATCTCTCTCTGCTTTCTATAAGTACATGAATTGGGTTTAGTTATATGTCGCCAGTAAAGATGATAAAGTAATGCAAGTTCTGTGCATTTGTGATACAAATAAGATAATTACACCAGTCATTTCAGTTGTACCACGACTATATTTAATCAGTCACATAGTCACCATGATGTTATAATTGTCACTATATATAGATACTTGTATATAATATCCCAAACACACACACACACACACACGGGAAACAACTAGTTACTGCTTTAAGATATATGATGTATCGTCCGAAGATACAAATGCCAAACTGCACTGAGGCATTCAGCATTCAACATGACTGACAAGAAAAAGCTCATATGCTAAAACAGTAACCAATTATTTTTTTTCACGTGCAATCCAAAATATCACATAAATTTGATGATAGGTTTTTTTTTTTTTTTTTTTTTCGCCATAAATCAAAAAAAGGCAGTTAAAAAATTAAACGTAACAACAATTTGTATACGAAAAGACTTCCAAGATTTCAGCAAGTCTTATCTAATTATAACTGTTTCAGTTTTTGAAAGTGAGGACTTTTAATTTTTTTTATTTTAATTGTTTTGTTGTTTTTTTGGAAAATAAAATGTTTTTATTGTATTATATATATATAATTTTATTTTCTAAATCAAAACATTACATTATTAATAAATAAAATTTGAAAACATTTATGTTTTGTATTGTTCTATTTACAGGACTGAAGAGTTGTACGGTCAGTGACAGACAGCTGGGTTAATGTTCAAAGCTAAAGATGGGTTAAACTGAATTCTAAGTAAGTAAACGTTAATTTTCTTTTAACTACTTACATTTAAACATAAACAGACATTCACGTTTCAAATTCAAGTGTATTGAATTTGATTGTACAAGACTGAAACAGTTGTCAAAGCCAGTATCAAACTGGATCCAGGTTTTATTGAAAAAATAACTTATAATTCTAGTAGTTTGTTAATCATAATTACTTCTTTAGCAGTTTTCAACCTTTATATAAAATATCTTACACTGACTTCAATAAGCAAACTTCGTAGTTGTCTCTGAGACAGAAACAGTTAATATTTAATAAAACAATGTTTTTTTGCCTGAGTTACCTAATGTTTTCTTTGTTATTATTTATTTATTTATTTATTTATTTATTTATTTATTTATTTATTTATTTATTTATTTATTATTTATTTATTTACATTTCACACTTGAAGTAACAGGACTTACTGAAGAGTTTCTAACTGAAAACTTTGATGATCTTTGTTTTGTTTTGTTATTTTTCGAAGATAGCAAAATCACTGCCATTCATTTAAAAAAGAAAATATGTTGGTATGTTTTCAGTAACTGAATATTTCTAACTTCAATTTCTTCAACTATTTAATCAATTTTCAGCAAGTAGTATCAAAACAAGTAACCTCAGTTAGGTGACACCAACTTTCACCAAAACATTTTGAAGCATTAATACAGTTTTTCTTCTTACTCACTTTGTCTTCTCATAGTCTAGTAAAGGAAAAGCTTGTTCGGGTGGAGCTGTTTGTTTGTGTATACATCTTCAATCTGTCATAAATAATTATATTTACTGTAGAATATTTACGATGAGTTATCAAACTCTTTAAAAACAGAATTATGATTATTAGTATTATTTTGAAAATACATTTACTTCTAAGTGAAGGAATATATGTTCAAACACAATCATAAGTTTTTGTAATTACTGTAAAATAATGTTTAACTGCATGAAATAGCTTTAAATAGCCATCTTTAAAAAATAAAGAAAGTCTTTTAAAATGAATATTCAAATAATCTATAGATGTCACTCCCTCTTGGTGGGTTTGTACATAATATGATAATGATTCAATACTGTACTATCTATACATGTCACTCCCACTGGTGTTTTTGCCATGATGACAAAAAATCATGAAGTGATCAAGATTTGGAATGGAAAATATAGCAGAAATTGAAAGCTGAAGGCTTAAAATTCTCAAAATGTTTATACAAGAAGACACAATGGAGAAGAATAATCATTATAATATTCATATATTTGTCTCTCTGATATAAAAAAATGTTCCAAAAATGTAAATTTTTATCCAGCATTGAATATATGAAATGTTTTTAAAATAACAAACAAATCTGAGAATACAGGAGAATGTCTATCCAGCATTGAATATATAATGTTTTTTAATAACAATAGTGTCACATAATTAGAAAGTATTTTTTAAGAGTGAAAACATCATTCCAAAGTATGGAGCTGCAGAGTTCATGAAATAGTTTAAGAAAGCTGTTTCAGAGAGACAAAGTTACTTTGAGTCTCTAGATTACACTTGTAGTTAAAGTGACAAGTAAAACATTCAGCTGCCTCCAGCATCCAACTCATCTCTCCAGTTAAATGTTGCATTTGTCAGATGGTGGACTAATATCATTCAGCTTCCACCGTGTATCTAAAATGCCAAACTATCCTTGAATATGCTGCAGCGGATTTAAAACTGGAGGCATGACTGGCCAAGGCAGAATTGTTGAAGCATTTTTTTGGAGTAAAGCTGATGTCCTATAGGTTTCAGGGATATCTGTTGAATGCATTCTTATTTTCTGCAATTCTTGTGTTTTTCATATCCACCATTCTGCCAACTTGATGCTGAATGACTGAGCAGTGGTAGAGTCAAAAATCCGTATCTGGTATGTGTGCATGTTGCAGTTTGAGAAAAAAACATGGATACATGAAGTACTGGCCTGTCAAATTGAAAATCAGTTGTAACTGTCGTTCAGAAACATGAAACATTATCTGTTGTTGATCATCACAAAGTTGTAAATACTTATCACATATTGTCTACGTGTTTAACTTTGCTCTAGGTATATATTTGTGACATTTCCATTTCTATCTTTTATATCATATCATTTACTATAATAAGAGTATAATTAAAACTATTCAGATATATTTATTTTGTTTTTATATTTTAATGCAAATGAAAAAACTAATAACATGATTTGTTTTATTCGATCATTCTGATAATTTTTATATTTATTTCAAAATTAATATATAACTTATTAAATTATTGTGATAATTATTATATTTATTATAAGACTAAGATATAACTTAGTATATATATTCTAGTAATGATTACATTTAAAATAGAATTAAACTATATCTATGTATGGCTATTGTGATAACTATTTTACTGACATAATTTAATATTGCAATTGAGAAAAAATCCTATAAATGCTTTTCGGTAATTATCGCAGTTAATTATTATAAAATGTTAAGAATGAACTGATTCTGATGTGATATAAAAGTAATTAATTAGATCAGAATTAAGTTTTCACAGTAATAGTGTTGTGTTAATGATGTCTTCATGAGTATTTTTGTGTAACAATCTGACATCACTGTTTATAAAATAAGGACACTTGATGTATCAAATTGTATGAACTGTCTGTGGGTAGGAGTAAATGAAACATCACTTGTTGTTAATACGAAAGAGTAGACCATGAAGTATTGGCAGTGGATTCTTCTTTTTATCTTTATGGTTCTGAATTTTGCTTCATCTTATGTTATTTTCTTTTTTCTATTTTAGAAATCATTATATTATTTTTTACAGCTCAGCCAATATGGGTGACATATCAGAGATTTCAGAAAGTTCATCTAACGTCATAGATGTGCCAGAGAGTATGACAAAATTATTTAATCTTTAATAATTAAGTATTTCAATTCATGTTTATTCTCTTTTTTTTTCTTCTTTCTTTTTGGTTAGTCTTTGAAATATGTCACTTTTTTTGTTTGTTTTAACAATTCAAAGATTTTTGTCTGTTTTTCGTTAGAAAATACACAATTCTTATTATTTATTTAATTAATTACTATTTTACATAATTATTTAACAATATTAAACACATTTGTTTAAAATGTATAATTTTATTGTTATATTCAGTAATAAGGATAAGACAGATTGTACTAATACTGTACACTGTCATACCTGTACGTGTAGATACATGTTTTTAGAAATTATATTTATAAACTGTGAATTTATATAAGTTCTTTTACTCTGTTGACAAAGATACTGGAAGAACTCAAACACTGGTACAATATAATGTAAATGTCAGCACAGTTCAGAATTCCCTCACTGTGTCTAATAGCAAGAATGTTGTGTTAGGAGATCAAGTTCTTGAAATTAGTAAGTTAAAAATTGAAAGTTTTCTTTTCTCTACATGTTTAATATATAACAGAATACACGTGACAGTAGTCATTAGTACTTTTCTGTCGGACACCGTGACCTGAAGAAACATGCACATACACACATAGAAACAGCACATACAAAAGTACAAGTATATAATAATAACACATACATAAAACATGTACATGAACACTTTTATATGCAGACATGCATTGCTGACACAAATACATGCAGGCAGAGACATCCTGTATGTATGTTAAGCTGATCTACATTTTATTTTATTTAAACTGTTAATATGACTCAACATGAATTAAACAAGACTATATGCCTGACAATAATATCACCTGTAAATACTGAAATGTAATGTCTAGTACATGTAACAAAACAACAACAACAACAACAACAATAATAATAATAATAATAATCATACCATCAATAACAATAAATCAATAACATTAGCGTTAAGAAACAACAGCAGTAGTTTTGATAATAGGAAGAGTAATTATATAAATCAATAACAAAAATACAGTAATAATAATACTCTATGTTTATTCTTTCGTGAATAAAGTATAGAGTTGTTGTACAGATCACTTTAATGATTATGTTTTACTGAACATCAATAATATAAACTTACTAGTTTTATTCTTATATTATTTCAGCAAAGACTGATGGACGAGCATCCAATATCAAAGGTATATATATATATATATATATTTTATTATTATTATTTGTATAGTTTTCAGAGATGTCCATCAATAATAAAATAACCACCTTCTCACCTTTACACCATCCAAAATTGTGGCATCTTATTATCGTCCTTAAATACTGATAAAGTAAAGTTATAACAACAAACTATTGCATTTTTTTAAAACCTTGACCTCTGATGATAAACTATATCATTTATATTTAAACAGTAAGATATGTTCAAAACAATTAATAACAGATGGGTTACTTTTTAAATGTTATGATTCAGAGTCTACCAAGTCAGTGTTAAACTCAGATGAGAGAAATGTCTATGTTGAGACAAGAGCAGAGGAAAAAGGTATTACACTTTTGAAGAGGAATGGTGTTGTGATTGTAGTTGGAAGTCCAGGTTCAGGAAAGACAACTCTAGCTCTGAGCATGATGCGACAGATAGAAAATGAAGAA
Organism: Chrysomallon squamiferum; assembly: GCA_012295275.1. Taxonomy (NCBI): domain Eukaryota; kingdom Metazoa; phylum Mollusca; class Gastropoda; order Neomphalida; family Peltospiridae; genus Chrysomallon; species Chrysomallon squamiferum. Next base: position 14,969,744 of record CM022667.1, on the reverse strand, counting down.
AACAGAGAATCTTACTTGCTGACTCATCACTATGAATTCAATGACATCACTCTGTCTAGAAATAAGAAAAGTGTTGTTCTCATTGATGATATATTTGGTAAGACTAATCTTGTTTCTGACTTTATAGAATCATGGAAACTGAAATTTCCGAAGATCTGGAATCTTGTTCTAGGTGGTTTGAAATGTATTATTACTTTAAGAAAACAAATATTTTCAGAAAGTGAAATTACTTTAAAAGAATTTGAACTGTTCAATCAAAAACATGTTCTTGATCTACAGAGTGATGACTGTTGTCTGAATGATGATGAAAAGGAAGAAATTCTAAATAGATATCTCAAACAAAAGGATGTTAAAATGGAATTAATAGATAAAATGGTTGTCATTAAAACTTCATATAAAGAATTAGGATTTCCTCAGGCATGTGTATTTTATGTTAATTCAAGTGATGCACAAGAAAGAAGAGCTGAATTTTTTAGGAAACCTATAGAATATCTCAGAAAAGACCTAGAAAAGTTGAAAAGTCACAAATCTTCACCAATCAATTACCTAGTTCTGCTGTTGATTATGTTCAAACAAAGCAGTCTCAGCATCGACTCACTGGACCCATCTCAAAAGAACAGTGACATAATGAAATTAGTAAGGCTGCTAGAGCAGGTCTGTCAGAATGTAAAAGACACCACTCTTACAGGTATACAAGAAGCAGCTGATGTAATGTGTGGTACCTTTTTGAAGCGTTGTGATAATGAATACACATTTATTCATCAGTCAGTATTTGACACTTTGTTTCTGATGTTTTCGTCAAATTTTCCAAAGAAAGCAGTAGAGTTGTTAGAAATGTGTCCTGTCTCCATGTTGCTAGAATATGTTGTGACGCCTGGAGTGACTAGCAAAAGTCACGTTACACTGACTGTGAAACCTGACTACTTTGATATTCTTGCTCACAGATTTACTGACTTGCTGGCATCAGAGAATGCCATACTCATTATGTCACATCCATCACTGAAAGATGAAGAATTCCTAAAATACGTCATAAAGAAAAAAGACTTTTATGGTAGATTGTCTGAAATACTGCATCAGACACTGTATCAAAAAACATATTATGATATGACATGTGCACAATTAATTTTTGAGTGTATATCATATGTACATGTCGATTCAGCTGATGAAACATTTAGAAATATTTTATGTCTTCTTGACAATGATTCAGTGTTTCAGTCTAGATATATGTGTGTGAAAGTTGATAAAAAAATGAAACTATCATCATCTGTTCCAAGTGAATGTATTGTGAATGGACTAAGAACATTGTCAAGATTTTTTACATCAAATCTGTGTAAAATGAAATTAACATCTCTGAAAAAAGAACTTTTGGATATTTCTTGTTTGTTTGGTGATGTAGATGTCGTGAGAATGTTGCTAAGCTCAGGTGTTATACCAAAATTTGACACATTCAGTACAGCTGCTTCTTCAGTAACAGACAGTGCTACCGTACTCAAAGAACTATTAAAGAATACAAAAGAGAAAAAATTAACTCTATATTCCCGCTTGTTACATATTTCAATTTGTTCAGGTAGGATGAACATTGCCTGCGAGTTGATTGACATGATAAACAAAGAGAAACAAAACAGTGAAATAAAGGAAATAGCTGTGAAACTGTTATTGGTTTGGTTCCATAGAGAAGGAGGACTTGCAGAACGAAAGAGTTTAAAAGAAAACCAGGTTTTTAAGAAACTGATTTCCACTGATATACTAGACAAAATTGAAGATATTGTAATCATTGCTGCTGGTCAGAGTAATTCAAGTGTTATAAAAGAAATAGTCAAACTGAAACCTGATTGTTTAAATGATGAGAACAGAGATAAGGTACTTTTAGCAGCAGCAATATGGGGACCTTCTGACACAGTGAATTTTCTCATTGACCAGAGACGTAATGATAAAGATAAGGACAGTTGGAAGAAAAGTCAAGTACTGAAAGTAGCAGTGATGTTTAACAGCGTAGATGTTGTTCAGTGTCTTCTTGACAAAGGAGCTGATCCTAATGTGAATGTAGCTGTTAACTTGAAATTGATTGACATATTTAACCAGGAAATTAGATCAAAACTGTTGTCTGACAACATGAAATCGAAACTATTCTTTCTAGATAAACCTACTTTGAAAATATTGCCTTCAGATTCAACTCTCCACATTTCAGTTCTGCGTGGTGACTTAGATGTGTTAAAGTCACTGATAAAGAAAAATGCTAATGTTAATGCAGTAAACAAAGATGGAGAAACTCCACTTCAGGAAGCTGTAAAAGCAGTGACACACAGAGAGGAAGTACCTGATAGTAACACAACGGATACACAAACTAATTCAGAATTGCACATTGAATCTGAAATTAACGTAGGTGTAGTGAAAGAAGTAACAACAAAGTGTGCTGACATAAATGTAATTAACACTGAAGGGGAAACTCCTCTCTTTTTTGCATTAAACAATAACAGACCAGAAATAGCATCATACTTATTAAAACAAGGAGCTGATCCTAATTTAACAGCCAACGATAAAAATTCTATTTTACACCTAGCAGCTAAATATGGAAATCTAGAAATTGTTGCTGCTCTGATTGAAAAAGGTTTTGATGTAAATATTAAGAACAATAAAGGTGAAACTCCTCTTTTTATAGCTGTTACTTATCAAAGTAAACATGGACAGTTTCTGAATAACGAAAAATGTAACGTAGCTTTATATTTACTGGAACATGGAGGTGATCCTAAATTAACAGACAAAGACAAATTTGATTTAGCAACTAAAGTGGGAGATATAGAAACAGTGAAAGCACTGATTGAAAAAGGTTTTGACGTAAATATTAAAAACCGTCAGGGTGAAACACCTCTTTTTACAGCTGTTAAGTTTCAACAGAACAATGTAGTTTTGTATTTACTGGAACATGGAGCTGATCCTAATTTAACAAACAATAATAACAATTCTATTTTACATTTAGCAGCTAAACAAGGAAATCTAGAAATTGTGACAGCACTGATTGAAAAGCATTTTGATGTAAATGTGAAAAACAGTAGAGGTGAAAATCCTTTTTTTACAGCTATTAATTATGATCAAAATGAACGTGATGCATCTCTAAATTATGACGAACGTCAAGTAATTTTTCGTTTACTGGAACGTGGAGCTGATCCTAATTTAGCAGACAACAACAATTCTGTTTTATACTTAGCAGCTAAATACGGAGATATAGATATTGTGACAGCTCTGCTTGAAAAATGTGCTAGTAAAAACGGTAAAGGTGCAACTCCTCTTTTTACAACTGTTAAGAATGAAAAATGTGAAGTACTTCTTTATTTACTAGAACATGGAACTGATCCTAATTTAACAGACAATAATAACAATTCTGTTTTACATTTAGCAGCAAAACATGGAGATATGAAAATTATGACAGCACTGATTGAAAAAGGACTGGATGTAAATATTAAAAACAATCGAGGTGAAACTCCTCTTTTTACAGCTCTCAGTTATGATGGATATAAACTTGATCCATCTCTGAATGATGAAAAACGTCAAATAGCTTTTTATTTACTGGATCATGGAGCTGATCCTAATTTAACAAACAATGATAACAATTCTGTTTTACACTTAGCAGCTAAACATGGAAGTATAGAAATTGTGGCAGCACTGAATGAAAAAGGTGTCGATCTAAATATTAAAAACAATAACGGTGAAACTCCTCTTCTTACAGCCGTTAAGAATAAAACAAACACAGTAGTTCTTTATTTACTGGACCATGGAGCTGATCCTAATTTAACAGACAATAATAACAATTCTGTTTTACATTTAGCAACTATACAAGGAAATATAGAAATTGTGAAAGCACTGATTGAAAAAGGTTTAGATGCAAATACTGAAAACAGTCACGGTGAAACTCCTCTTTTTTCAGCTCTTAAGTATGAGCAGAACAGTGTACTTCTTTATTTACTGGATCATGGAGCTGATCATAATTTAACACACAGTGATAACAATTCTGCTTTACACTTAGCAGTTAAACATGGAAATATAGAAAATGTGAGAGCACTGATTCAAAAAGGTTTTGATGTAAATATTAAAAACAATAAAGGTGAAACTCCTCTTTTTACAGCTCTGGAAAGCAACGAAGATGATTTTTGCATATTACCAGGTGTGTACTTTCATAATAACATTGTAGTTTCTTACTTATTGGAACAAGGAGCTGATCCTAATTTAACAGACAATGATAGCAATTCTGTTTTACACTTAGCAGCTAGACAAGGAAATCGAGAAATTGTGAGAGCACTGACTGAAAATGAAGTTGATGTAAACAGTAAAAACAAAAAAGGTGAAACTGCTCTTTTTATAGCTCTGGATTACTACAAATACAATAATTACGAACATCCAAATATGTACTGTCATAATATCAAAGTAGTTTTGTATTTACTGGAACATGGGGCTGATCCTAATTTAACAGACAATGATAACAATTCTGTTTTACACCTAGCAGCTAAACAAGGAAATCTAGAAATTGTGACAGCCCTGACTGAAAAGGAAATTGATATAAACAGTAAAAACAACAAAGGTGAAACTGCTCTTTTTATAGCTATGGATTACTACAAATACAATAATGACGAACATCCAAATAGGTACTGTCATAATATCGAAGTAGTTTTATATTTACTGGAACATGGAGCTGATCCTAATTTAACAGACAATGATAACAATTCAGTTTTACACCTAGCAGCTAAATATGGAAATCTAAAAATTGTGAAAGCCCTGATTGAAAAAGGTTTCGATGCAATTATTAAAAACAGTTACGGTGAAGCTCCTCTTTTACTGCTCTTTTGTCTGAACAAAATAGTGTATTTCTTTATTTTCTGAAACATGGAACTGATCCTAATTTAACAGACAATGATAACAATTCTGTTTTACACTTAGCTGCTAAACAAGGAAATATAGAAATTGTGACAGCACTGATTGAAAAAGGTATGGATGTAAATGTTAAAAACATTAAAGGTGAAACTCCTCTTTTTACAGCTGTTAATTATGATGAAGATAAACTTGATCCATCTCTCTATGATAAAAAATGTGAAGCTGTTTTTTATTTACTGGAACATGGAGCTGATGCTAATTTAACAAACAAAGATAACAATTCTGGTCTTACACTTAGCAGCTGAACATGGACATATAGAAATTGTGACAGCACTGGCTGAAAAAGGTTTTGATGTAAATATTAAAAACAATAAAGGTGAAACTCCTCTTTTTGCAGCTGTTAACTATGATCAAGATAAGCTTGATCTATCTCTCAAAGATGAAAAATGTCAAGTAGTTTTTTATTTACTGGAACATGGAGCTGATGCTAATTTAACAAACAGAGATAACAATTCTGTTTTACACAAAGCAGGTGAACACGGAAATACAGAAATTGTGACAGCTCTGATTGAAAAGGGTGTTGATGTAAATATTAGAAACAATAAAGGTGAAAGTCCACTTTTTACAGCTCTGGAAACCAACGTAGATCATTTTTACAAACATCCAGGTGTCTTCTTTCAGAATAACAAAATAGTTTCATACTTACTGGAACAAGGAACTGATCCTAATTTGACAGACAATGATAACAATTCTGCTTTACACTTAGCAGCTAGACAAGGAAATCTAGAAATTGTGACAACACTGACTAAAAAGGGTGTTGATGTAAATAGTAAAAACAACAAAGGAGAAACTGCTCTTTTAACAGCTCTGGATTACTACAAATATCATTTTTACAAACACCCAAATATGTGCTGTCATAATAAAAAGGTAGTTTTTTACTTACTGGAAAAAGGAGCTGATCCTAATTTAACTGACAATGAAGACAATTCTGTTTTACACCTAGCAGCTGAATGTGGAAGTATTGAAATGGTTACAGCACTGATTCAAAAAGGTGTCGATGTAAATTTTATTAATTCTCGTGGTGAAACTCCTCTTTTTAAAGCTGTTAATTATGATACACATGAACTTGATCCATCTCTCAATAATAAAAAATGTGAAGTAATTTTTTATTTACTGCAACATGGAGCTGATCCTAATTTAACAGACAAAGATAACAATTCTGTTTTACACTTAGCAGCTAAACATGGACATATACAAAGTATGATAGCACTGACTGAAAAAGATGTGGATGTAAATATCAAAAACAATAAAGGTGAAACTCCTCTTTTTACAGCTGTTAATTATGATCAAGATGACCTTGATCCATGTCTCATTGATGAGAAATGTCAAGTAGTTTTTTATTTACTGGAACTTGGAGGTGATCCTAATTTAACAGACAATAATAACAATTCTGTTTTACACTTAGCAGCTAAACATAGAAATATGGAAATTGTGACAGCACTGGTGGAAAAAGGACTGAATGTAAATATTAAAAACAATCGAGGTGAAACTCCTCTTTGTACAGCTCTTAAACATCTTACTTTGATAATAACAAAGTAGTTTCTTACTTACTGGATCATGGAGCTGATCCTAATTTAACAGACAATAATGACAATTCTGTTTTACACTTGGCAGCTAAACATGGAAGTCTAGACATTGTGATAGAACTGATTGAAAAAGGTGTTGATATAAATATCAAAAACAATAAAGGTGAAACTCCTCTTTTTACAGCTGTTAATTATGATATACATGAACTTGATCCATCTCTCAATGATCAAAGATGTCAAGTACTTCTTTATTTATTGGAATATGGAGCTGATCCTAATTTAACAAACAATAATAACAATTCTGTTTTACACTTGGCAGCTAAACATGGAAGTCTAGACATTGTGATAGAACTGATTGAAAAAGGTGTTGATATAAATATTAAAAACAATAAAGGTGAAACTCCTCTTTTTACAGCTGTTAATTATGATCAAGATGACCTTGATCCATGTCTCAATGATGAGAAATGTCAAGTAGTTTTATATTTACTGGAACAAGGAGGTGATCCTAATTTAACAGACAATAATAACAATTCTGTTTTACACTTAGCAGCAAAACATAGAAATATGAAAATTGTGACAGCACTGGTGGAAAAAGGACTGGATGTAAATATTAAAAACAATCGAGGTGAAACTCCTCTTTGTACAGCTCTGAAAACCAATGAAGATCATTTTTATAAACATCGAGGTGTGTACTTTGATAATAACAAAGTAGTTTCTTACTTACTGGATCATGGAGCTGATCCTAATTTAGCAGACAATGATGACAATTCTGTGTTACACCTAGCAGCTGAATGTGGAAATATAGAAGTGGTTATAGCACTGATTGAAAAGGGAATTGACATAAATATTAAAAACAATAAAGGTGAAACTCCTCTTTTTACAGCTGTTAATTATGATCAAAAGGAGCTTGATCCATCTCTGAATGATGAAAAATGTCAAATAGTTCTTTACTTACTGGAACAAGGAGCTCATCCCAGTTTAACAGACAATGATAACAATTCTGTTTTACACGTAGCAGCTAAATATGGGAATCTAGAAATTGTGACAGCACTGACTGAAAAGGGTTTTGATGTAAATGTTAAGAACAGTTACGGTGAAGCTCCCCTTTTTACAGCTGTTTTGTTTGAACAAAAAAATGTACTTCTTTATTTACTGGAACATGGAGCTGATCCTAATTTAACAAACAATGATGAGAAATCTGTTTTTCATGTAGCAGTTGAGTGTGGAAATATAGAAATGGTTACAACACTGATTGAAAAAGGTGTTGATATGAGTTTTATTAATTCCAGTAGAGGTGAAACTCCTATTTTTACAGCTCTGAATAATAAATGTTACAAGCAACAAGTCTGATTCTATTATGAACAAAGTAAAGTTGGAACATGGCCCTGATCCTAATTTAACAGACAGACTAGAACAATTCACTAGCAACTAAACAAGGTTTTTAGAAATCTGAAAGACTGACTGAAAAGGGTTTTGATGTAAATGTAAAAAATTCTGTATGAAACTAGAGAACTTTTCACTGCTGTTAATTATGATGATAAACTTGTAATTGTTTTATATGAAAAATCATATTTGACATAAATTAACTGGAACATGGAGTGATCCTAATTTAATAACAATGACGAGAAATCTGTTTTGAGGTAGCAGTTGATGTGGAAATATAGAAATGTTTTGATAAATGATTGAAAAAGGTGTTGATATGAGTTTTATTAATTCCAGTGGTGAAATCTTTTAGTGATAAACTTTTAGTTCTAATCTTTTGACTGTTATCTTAGTTTGTACCTTAAAGTTTTCGCCCTGTCTAACCACAGAATAAAATAGCGTCAAATGACAAGCTTACTTTTATTAGTCTGAGACAAAAAACAAATTAAACCATAACTGACATTGCCTGAGTGGTCCTTTGTCTTGAGCAGACGTCCCTCAGACACCGATCAAAAGATCTCATTTAAAGCACGCGCTGAATATTTATATCGAACGCGGACGTTCATGAAACCCCTCAGCAGACAGCCTTTCTGAATTTACTTTGAAACTTAAATACCAATTTTGAGTCTGTTAATCCCAGTGTTTATTAGTTTATAAAATAAACGAACTGCTCCCAATTATATAACACAGTTTCTAAAAAGCCCACGGAGGTCTGCATACTTTCTTCTATTTAGATTTTGTGTTGTTACTCCATTCCCTGACATTAATTAGCTGAACATCGAAGAACCGCAAAAGTATAAATTTATAAACATGATTATACACGATAGCTAAATAAATATTACCGTAAGATAATAATATGCTTAATATAACATGTAGCAGTCATTCTGTTTTAAAAGGGCATATAGATACAAGTGTTTTGATATAAAAACCCTGAAGTTTTTTGAGAACTGTTAGTTTTATATGGAAGATACCTTGTCAAAATTATGATTAGAAAAATAAGTATGAAATTTTAAAAAGGCATTAATGAGGTTCCCAAAGTTGAATAAATTTTATACTTCATTTGAAATATCCTTTTATCGAACATTTTAAACTGTTTCATTTATTTTTCAATGTAATGTTGTATGAGAATATTTAAAGATAAATAAATGATTTAGATAAATTTTGAAATTAAAAATATATATATATTTCAATATAAGACAGACTGTTAGTTTTATGTCTTGTTACCTATTCAGAACATTGTACAATGTATGAAACAGTATATTTTGTATTTTGTTTTGTAAAAAATTTATAGTCTATTGTATCTAAAGTATTGATCTTAAATTTTATACTTCATCCTATACACACGGATTTCCATGACATGGTTTCAGCTATTTAAATATTGTATTTCATTTATTACATATTTTCGATCAAATGTTGTATGAGAATATTTAATTCTGTGTTAAATACTGTATGAACATTTATATAGTCTTTATTTATTCAATATATATATATATATATATATATATATATATAAATATTGTATAGTCCATAAAATCTATTCAGATATTGTATTTCCATATTGATAGTCTTTTTCTATTCAAATATTGTATTAATGCATGGAATAGTTTTTGTTTCTATACAAATGTTTTGTTTCTATTGTATCTATTCAAATATTATATTGATAATGGTATAGTTTTTATTGTACCTATTGTATAGTCTATTGTATTAAAATATGGTATATTATATTTTGTGTGTGTCTATACAAATACTTTTTGTATAGTTTTTTGTTTCTGTTCCATGTTGCATAAAAATATTAGATATATATATAGTGTATCTATTCAAATATTGTATTTGAATATTGTATTAGCATATTGTATCTATTCAAATATTGTATTAATGTGTGGTGTGTAGTTTTCCTTTCTATATAAATATTGTATTAGCATTTTGTATAGTCTATTTTATCTACTCAAATATTGTATTAATGTATGGTGTAGTTATTGTTTCTATATAAATACTGTATTAGCATATTGTATAGTCTAGTGTATTTATTCAAGTACTGGATCAATGTATGGCGTAAGTTTCGTTTCCATATAAATATTGTATAGTCTATTGTATCTATTTAGATATTGTATTTCCATATTGTATAGTCTATTTCATCTATTCAGATATTGCATTAATATGTGGTGTAGTTTTTGTTTCTATACAAATGTTGTATAAGCATATTGTA
>CM022667.1:14944667-14954667 GCA_012295275.1 Chrysomallon squamiferum | reverse complement strand
CTTATTACTTAAATAATTAAACATACAATTAAAACACATTTCTCACTGTAGAACTTATTAAATAAATAAACATACAATTATAACACATTTCTCTTACTGTAGAACTTATTAAATAAATAAACATACAATTAAAACACATTTCTCTCACTGTAGAACTTATTAAATAAATAAACATACAATTAAAACACATTTCTCACTGTAGAACTTATTAAATAAATAAACAAACATACAATTAAAACACATTTCTCACTGTAGAACTTATTAAATAAATAAACAAACATACAATTAAAACATATTTCTCACTGTAGAACTTATTAAATAAATAAACAAACATACAATTAAAACACATTTCTCTCACTGTAGAACTTATTAAATAAACAAACATATAATTAAAACACATTTCTCACTGTAGAACTTATTAAATAAATAAACAAACAAATAATTAAAACATATTTCTCACTGTAGAACTTATTAAATAAATAAACTAACAAATAATTAAAACACATTTCTCACTGTAGAACTTATTAAATAAATAAACTAACAAATAATTAAAACACATTTCTCACTGTAGAACTTATTAAATAAATAAACTAACAAATAATTAAAACACATTTCTCTCACTGTAGAATTTAGTAAATTAGATGGGCGTTATATTGTAATTCTCTCTCTCTCTCTCTCTCTCTGACACACACACACACAGACACACACACACAGAGACACACACAAACACACACACACACACACACACATACACACACAGAGACACACACACAGATACACACAGACACACACACACACGCACACACACGCACACAAACACACACACCCACACATACACACACAGACACACACGCGCGCACGCACACACACGCACACAGAGTCTCACCCTGGTAGTTGAAAATACTTTGGCTGGAAGCCAAGTCTGGTGATGGCCGAATCAGATCTGAACATGACGACGACGTTGTTGTCAGACGACTCCCACGCTGACGTGTTCCCACCACACCCAGTCACTTCCGACTCGCTGAAAAACCTCAACATGTTTGTAAAACCGTGTGTGTCTTCCTCGACAAAAGTAAGTTATACGAAAAATATTATCCTGTCTGTGTATCTGTTTGTGTCTATCAATATTTATGTATTTATCTACCTAATACCTATCTATTTATCAGTCTATCGCGATCTATTTATACATTCAAATATACAAGCACACACACAAATAATAAAAATAAAAATAATAATAATAATAATAATAATAATAATAATAATAATAAACAGTGACGTTGTGGCTTCCAGTTCAGAATGGAATACTTCGATTATGATGGCGTAGTCTTTATAGATGTATTTGTGCTGTTAAGTTCCAAGTACGTTTCATATTGCTGAAAACAAGAACTAAAAAGGAAAATAAAATTCAGTAAATAAATAAATTTAATAAATAATAATAATAATAATAATAATAATAATAATAATAATAATAACAACAACAACAACAACAACCACAACCACAACAACAATAATCACTGCTATTACGACAATCACTATCATCGTATTATTCAAACATCAGTCCCGGCAACTCTTTCCGTCCTGACGGAATTAACCGAAGACGCTCGATATTTCCGCAGCCGCCAAACTCTTTCTCTTTCTGTCCGTTTCTCTGCCAATTTTATTTACATTCAGCTTTAACTTTAAAGCTCTATTTCATAAACCCCTTTCAGTTACACCTAGAAAATATTATTTCATTTAATATTTTACCTTGAATAATTATATACTTAATTATGCGTTCCCATTTCTGTTGAAACTGCCAGTACTACTACTAGTACTGCTGCTAGTATTACCATTATTACCACCAACACAACCACTCCCATTATACTACTAATTCTACTACTACTATTACTACTAATGCTGCAGCTTTTTCTGGTGCATCTGCTACTACAACTATTTCACTACTATTACTGCTAGTACTGTAAGTATTAGCATACTACTACTACTACTGATACTATAAATTCTATACTACTACTTTACTATTACTATTACTACTATATTAATACTACTACTACTAATATTGCTACTACTACTACTACCAAAACTACTAAGTCTTATTACTATTACTACAGCTGCAACTAATTCTATACGACTACTCTAGTTTTATATTACTACTATACTATTACTATTACTTCTAGTACTACTACAACTACAACTACTACTATTATTATTAGAGCTGTAGCTGCTGCGGCTACTACTACTACAGCTATTGTTGTAGCCGTTGTTGATGATCTTCTTCTTCTTTTATTATTATTATTATTATTATTATTATTATTATTATTATTATTATTACTGTTCTAAATGTTGTTGTTGTTGTTGTTGTTGATCTTCTTAAAAGAAGAAATTAACGATTTAATAACAACCACAACAACAACAAGCAACTCAACAACTGCAACACAGAGGAAATAAGATCAATCGATATTACTCAAAAATGTTTTAATGGTCTCTCAACATAACAGCAAATCAGTGAAATGCACAATGATAAACAGTTCACTTAGTGCATTATCTATTACACACACTGCGCTCCCTTCACTTCTGTCTGACCTCTCTCTTCATATCTTCAGTAATAAAATTAACTATATCTTCGCAGTTTACATGCAGTACAGTATATTAATGTACCCCCTATCCCCCTTGTTCTAAAATCTTGGATCCGCTCTGATTATTGAATCTCCCATCGATTTAAGCTGTCATTCTTCTCGCTGACGGTTTTGTTTGATTCATATTCGCTAATAGCCATGTTTTGTAGTCCTAATGCAAAGGTAAGCGATATTGAAGAGATCTGGTGTCGTCAAGGTTATAGAGTTGTGTACGTATACAGTCCAACACGGATTAACAGAATGGTGCGGCGAGAGAGAGAGAGAGAGAGAGAGAGAGAGAGAGAGAGAGAGAGAGAGAGAGAGAGAGAGAGAGAGAGATTATAAAAATAAATGCGTGTATGATAGCGATAAAAAGAAGAAAAAAAAAACGAAGAAAAAAACAAAGACATTGAGAGAGAACAAAAAAAGAAAAAGAAAACGAGACAAAATAAATACACAGTCGTGAGAGAGAGAGAGAGAGAGAGAGAGAGAGAGAGAGAGAGAGAGAGAGAGAGCACCCCAAAATAGCCGTATAACGATTCACGAATTTGTACAGTCTAGTATCTTTTATCTACATAGAACAGCAACAATTTTGGCCGTTTCATTAATAATCAGTTATTATGCAATGAACCACTGTGCAAACATTTACTCGTTTTTACTGGGTTTTTAGTCTGTTTATCTGAACCTGTGTCCATCCGTTACGATTTGTTTACATTCAGGCTGTGCAGCGTCGATTTTTATGTCAATAATGAGAATCTTATTTAGATTTAAAAAGAAAAAAATTGAATAGTGCAATTAAGTTACATCGAAAGAATTAATTTCATTATGAATAGGCTGATCTAAGGATAAGTAACGTCAGTATCGATATGTCATTTGGGTATTTATCTTACTCTTTTGAACCATTTTCTTTTTTTATCCACAATTCATTTTGCTAAAAGCTCGGTAAAATAAAAAATAAAATAAAAAAAAACGTTATATAAATACCGTTGACTCGGGATGGTTCCATTATTCTAAACAGGGGTGGGAAGGATGGAACGAAGAAAAAAAAAAAAAAAAAAAAAAAAAAAAACAATACTGAATGTTTTCGCGTAGTTGTAAATGAAAATAGGTCAAGGTTCTGTGAGGACAGTCAAACAAATTGACGGCAATTCAACAAGTTAGTTTTCAAAATTCCCGAACAGAGTAATTTAATTCTGTAGCCTGTTGATGGATAAAACAAATCAAAACAATTATAAAAGTTACGGGGTTCGTTCCATATTGATTTTTTTTTTTTTTTTTTTTTTTTTTTTTTGTTAGACTAAACAAAGTCTGGAACTATTAAAGACGCATTTACACTGCACGATTTAATGTAATCAATGTTGCTGTTGTTGTTGTTGTTTTTTTTTTTTTTTTTTTTTACAGTGTTTGTTTATAAAGAGTAAGATTTATACAAATATGCCGTAATAATTTATTATTATTTCTAACATAGTACAATGAAAGAATCAGCCATATATTAAAATTATAAATTAAAATAAAATAATCGATATAAACTAATCTATAACAGACAGTTATATATTAGCTTATTATAAATAATAGAATGTTTTATACACATACGCCTATCGGTTAAGAGGCAAATAGTAGGAAAGGCCGAACATACAGAAATACAGACGGACACACAGCAGAAAAAAAAGTTTATAACACACAGACAGACATCAGGTAGGATATACAGACAGACAGAAAAACAGAGACACAGAAAGACGCAGATAAAATAAATTCAAAATGTAAAAAAACTGAATTTCATAAAAGTGCGAGCAGCCATTACCATGTTCTCTTCATACAGCCGATTTAAACAAACTGGTTAAGCTAGGAAGAGGCACCCTCTGTATCTGTCCTGGTGAGATATGTTTGATAATCTAATATTACAAGATGGTATCAGCGTGGCTTGACAGCAACTGGAAACAGTCATAAAATCAACGTGGAAAATAAAACAGTAAGCTTATGTTTACAGAGAAATTAGTTCGCAGTAAATACATAAATGAATAAATAAAGAAAGAAAGAAGTAAATAGATAGTTAAATAAATAAATAAATAAATAAATAAACACATTATTAAAAACAGAAAAAAAAAAGAAAAGAAGAAGAAGCTATACAGACTAATGGACAGAGAGAAATAAACGTAAAGACAGACATGAAAAAGTAATAATAGAAAAGACCATACAAACAGGCAGATGTAATGATGAAAAAAAAAAAAAAAAAAAAAAGTAGGCTATAAGTAAATAAATAAAATTATATATAGTAGTAATGTCAATACTATAGCAACTGCTACTGCTACCACAAGCTATCATCATCATGATCGTTATTATTATCATTATTATTATTATTATTATTATTATTATTATTATTATTATTATTGTTATTGTTGTTGTTATTGTTATTATTATTATTATTATTATTATTATTATTATTATTATTATTATTATTATTATTACAAAAACGAATCTCGAATCAATACACATCAAGTGTATATTACAGATTAAATTAATAACCAGAAACTAACTGTCCCAATATTCAAGATAATTATATTAATTTCAAGATCTACCCTTGCCGACTAAAGCGGGTGTCGTTCCAACCAGGTAACCATCAAAGACATACCCGTATGAGACGTGAAATAATGATAACTAGTTTCCACATCAAATGAAAAAGTGTTTATGGGGATGGATAAGACAAGGAGTGGCCAATTCTTTCGATTCACCACTTCCTGGCAGATTCTGGTAAATAATTTCTTCAATAGGTATTGATTAGATTTGTTTTTTCTTTCTTTATTTATTGATTTATTGATTTATTTGTTATTATTATTATTATTATTATTATTATTATTATTATTATTATTATTATTATTATTATTTCCATTAAAGTAAAATCGACTAAACTAAACATTTTTATCTTGAATCTCTTTATTTATTTATTTATTTATTTATCTATCTATCTTCATGTTTTTGTTTTTTTTGTTTTTTGTTTTTGTTGTTTTGGGGGTGGTTTTTTTTTTTTCTTGGAAGGGTAATTTAATAGTAGAAAATAAATACTGAAAAGATAACAGTATCTTCATTCTTTTTCATTATAGTTACGTCATAGTAGTCATTTTTCATTATAGTTGCGGTCACTCATTACGTCATAATCAAATTACGCAATTCTTTCTTTTTCGGTTTTACTGTAAAGGTTGTCACGTAAGTACGCATTGTTGTTGTTGTTGTTGTTGTTGCTGTTGTTATTGTTGCATTTGTTGTTTCATTTATTTTTGCATAATATTATATATTTATTTATATTTAATTGTTTGCTTTATTCAGTTATTGGTTTTCTTACTGAGAAAATTTTCTTATTATTATTAATAATTATTAATATTTTATTAATGTTTTATTAGCATGGTGAACACAGTACATATTACAACTGTTTCTATTATTACTCCAACAACAACAACTACTCCTACTACTACTATTACTACTACTGTTGTTGCTGTCATTATTATCAACATCGTCAACATTACTGTTGTTATTATTTTCATTATTGTCATAATTATTAATGTTATTATTGCTGTTGTTGTTGTTATAGTTGTTTTTATCATCATCATTATATGTTTCTCATCTCATTCATCTCTCTCTCTCTCTCTCTCTCTCTCTCTCTCTCTCTCTCTCTCTCTCTCTCTCTCTCTCTCTCTGTTATCTGTACACAACGCGTGGAACCAGTCGATTCAGATTAATCAATAACTAAAAAAAGAAAAAGAAGAAAAATCTGACGTTGTTCGTGTCGCCTTATCTTTGAAGGTCAAAACAAAGCGAGGCAATGCTGAAACACCAAACCTCCACCATTTTTCTTTATTTTTCTCTCTCTCTCCCTCTCACTCGTTTTATCATTAGACCTGTTATTCAATAATATTTTCCACTTATATACCTGCTTCCTCTCTTTTCACCTGGGCACTCATCACGCTCGCGTTTCCATGGTGATTAATGACAGGCTTTGACGAAGCGTACTTGGAAATCCGTGGCCGGTAGATTAACCAGCAGTGCTTTGCCGTGCGCACGAACAACTAGACTGACTTTTGTCCGTCTGCGAGAGACGTTTGTTGTGTTTTCCTCAGACTCGTCTTAACATCGAAAACACGGATCGCTAATTAATGCCACAAGTCAACTGACATGCGGAGTCCATGTTCGTAGTGTGTGTGAAGTTGGAGACGTTTTTCTTACTCAACTAAATCTTTCCAAGATAGTGTCATCTTTCTGAAAGAACACAATCACGGCTTTCGTTCAAGTAGACTGGTAAGTGGACTGTATTTTTTTTTATGGATTATTTTCGTCTGCTTTCGTTTCGAATAATTGACAAGTCACGTAGTATTGATTGTGTTTATTTGATGTCAGGACGTCTAAGAATCCAATTATAATTTTTTTTGTGTATGTTTTGTTTTTGTTTGAAATTATTATTTATTTATGATTTTTTTTTTCCTTATTTAAAAAGTCAAGTCGGATAACAGATAATAAAAATGTACAGTTAAAGACAATATATATCTTATGAATTATCTATTTCTGTTTGTATCTGTGTGTGTGTGTGTGTGTGGATATATATATATATATATATGTATATGTGTGTGTGTCTGTGTGTGTCTTTGTTTGTCTAAATATAGCTAGCGTACCATTGCGAATAATATTTTCCTTTTCTTTTTCTATTTACTTCGGTATCGAAAAAAAAAAAAATAATAATAATAATAATAGTAAAAAAAAAAAATTAAAAAGATTAAATTAAGAAAAAAATGTTCTTTTCCTTCAAACAAAATTATCTTGAACATTACTTTTCACATGATTATTAATACTGATGTATTTTAGATGACTTGTTTATAAGTCAAAGAAATGGGTCTGATCGTATATAATTATTCTTTTGAAAGTATTATTATATCACACAGAATTTAAATTAAGAAATATCGAACATATATGATTTTTTTTTTCACACACACGCACACACATACACATATATGCATATATATATATATATATGAAATAAAGGGATTCAGAATACTATAGAAATACAAATAGATTTTTAAAATATCAATATCTACCTGTTTACGTTGATAATAAGTAATAAGTGCATTTTCAATACTTAGAGAGAGAGAGAGAGAGAGAGAGAGAGAGAGAGAGAGAGAGAGAGAGAGAGAGAGAGAGAGAGAGAGAGAGAGAGAGAGAGAGAGAGAGAGAGAGAGAGAGAAGAAAAAACGTTCCTATTTTCCCAAAATTTGTTCTACCAAATTTTTCACGTGGACTCGAATTCTTTAAAATAATTAAATCAGTAAAAAATAAAACAACTGTCAGTGCCCAACGATTTGTTTATCAGAGATTATAGTATGTGTTTTCCTGTTTATGAGAGAGTTTATCATTAACCAAACACCCCGCTTGCTGCCAAAGAATTAGCGACTCCGTCTTGAAAAACTGTCAGGTTTATTATTTGTGTTACAACGAAATCAAACAATATATCTGATGCATGAAAATAGTTAACGGTAAAAATGTTTCTTATATCACTGGACGACCACAGTTCATTCACATAGTTAATATTTCGTTCGTTCTTTCATTATTTTATTATTCCATTTATCCAGTTGTTAATTCGTTTGTTATTGCTTTCGTTCATTTATGTATTCGTTTCATTGATTTAGTTCTTTTATCGTTTTTGTTCATTCGCTCGTTTTTTTCGTTCGTTCATAATTCCATTCATTTATGTGTTTATTTTTTCGTTCATTCATTCAATATTTATTTTGTTTATTCATACATTAATTATTTTCTTTTTCCTTTCATTCTTTTTTTCTTTTATATGTTTATTAGCTTATTGTTTCATCCATCCATTCATACTGCTAATGTATAATATCATCATCATCTTCATTGTCGTCATTATTATTGATGTCGTTGTTGCCTAATTATATTATTGTCATTATTATTGTTGTTATACATACATAAACTTACATTAGATATTCAATATTAATTTTATATTAGATACTTAATATCATATATACATAAACAAACAAACACACACAAACACACACACACACACACACACACACATATTTATATCTACATGTATATAGTTCTAATATAAACTAAATAAAGCATAATTTTGTTATGTACTAAATAGCACAATTATTTTCTTGATAGAAACCTAAGAGTATATAATACACTGAATATAACGGTATATACTTAATACTATTACCGACATAAGAGCATAACTGTATACTTACAGTATATACGGAACTAAATTACTATTTTATAGTATAGTTATACTTTCAGCTTATCGATCAACGTAAACAAATGATTTAATAAACCTTAACATAATGAATCCTCTTCGATACATATAAAACCGTAGAGATAAATAGTATCTGTCTTTTCACACTTATGCATACATACATAAAAACACGAGCGCGCGCTAACACGTGAATCAAACATACACGAGCAACCAAACACGCGTATATTGATAATTATGTTCTTGCCACATTCGTGAATCTCTTATTTTATACAGACTTATTCTTGTAGCTCAGAGACGTTTTGTTCAACAAGTAAATTGATTAATCTTTATACACGGAAGTTGTTGGGTTTTTTTTTTTTTTTTTTTTCCCCCTGTGGAAGATTTGTTTAAAGAAATCACTGTAGTTCTCGTTCATTAACTTTTAATTATCGTTTATCGTGTGCCAGATATCCGGTAATTCTAGCACTACATAATTTTTCATTCAAAGAGTCGTTACTTCTTGTTTTCCCAGTAGAAAATAAAATGAACGTCCGTTGGTATCAGCAGTATTAATATCCTTTGATATCAGCAGCATTAATATTATTTGATATCAGCAATATTAATATTCTTTGATATCAGCAGTATTAATATCCTTTGATATCAGCAATATTAATATCCTTTGATATCAGCAATATTAATATTCTTTGATATCAGCAGTATTAATATTCTTTGATATCAGCAATATTAATATTCTTTGATATCAGCAGTATTGATATCCCCAATCTTACGTCGTCCTTGGATGCGAATGGCTACATGAACAAACGCAATGACAATGGTCACGGACAACCTCGATCACGTGACCTTATCAGGCATCTCAGAAAGATAATGACGTCATCAAGCAGACGACGACAGCTTTATTGTTTCTGGCCCGATGGTGTGACCGTAACATCAAACAAAAAAAAAAAAAAATACGACGACTTTGTAGTTTTCTTATCTGAATTCAAACATAGCTGTTTATTGTCGACGTTTGGAAACAGGACTGGTGGTATATTTGTAAGAAATATCGAACAGAAAGTAATCAGTGGCAAATTAAAAATCAAAACTCACTCTGCCTACCTCAGTAGATTAATAAGTGCGTGAGTATGTGAGTGTGGGTGTGCGT
>CM022667.1:14897167-14942167 GCA_012295275.1 Chrysomallon squamiferum | reverse complement strand
CAGTGAAGGTCAGCACAAACAACGAGAAACATATTAATGAATATATAATTAGGTAAATATTAAAACCCTTACACACACACACATACACACACACACACACACAGACATACATACACCCTGATAAGTCAAAGTATAATTAATTTTCTGTGGGTTATAGATTCTCATTTTAATTGTAAAAAAAAAAAAAAAAAAAAAATAAATAATTATTATTATTATTATTATTATTATTATTATTGTTATTATTATATTTAGTTATTGTTTAAGTTTTAATACGTTAATTAGATAAATATTGTTACTGCCACAAAATAAAATATTTAAATATATATATTTGAATAATATTTATAATTATTTAGAATCTAGTAAATTTTATTTTCAGTATGTATTATATTTTTCAAAACATTACTTTAACTTTACAGACAACATAAAATAAAACACATCGATTCAAAACAATAGTTTAATTTGTTCTGTCCTATTCATAATTATCTCAAGACTTTGGTTCCATAAAATAGAGAATTGATAACCAGATTCTTGATAATTAATTTTGACTCCACTGTAGTAATTTTCCTCATTATTTATTTATTTATTTATTTATCATTTATTTTATTTTATTTTATTGTTGATTTTATTTATTTATTTATTATAATTATTTTATTTTTTTGTTTTATTTTTATTATTATCATTTTTATTTATTTTTTATAATTATAATTATCATTTTATTACTTAACATTTCTCCTTTTATATTTTAAAGATCTCATATAAATGAGGTGGCGCCCTCTGGCATATGGCGACTGACTGCTAGAGTTGCCTGCACCTTCTTTCCCCCGCTTTGTTTATTTACGATTATCTAGAGATGTTATTTTGTCTTTCGGTCTCAGTCTTAACATTTTAGGTTTGACATATGCGTCGTAAACCACTGCCAGACTTCTAGTAGGCGTTTCTCTACACGATTTCGTTTTAGTTTTTGTTTTCTTTAATTACAAAACTGGGTGGATGTCCTCCCAGTGACCTGGTCAAACTACATAAACAAATAGACAGAAAGACAGACAGAAAGAGAGATAGATGGATGGATGGATGGATGGATGGATGGATGGAAGGGTGGATAGATAGACAGACAGACTGAGAGCTAGATAAATTAATAGTGGTGATTGCAAAAATGAGAATATAACAACAACAACAACTATCACTACTACTACTACTACTACTACTACTAATAATAATAATAATAATAATAATAATAGTAATCGGTAGAAGTTGAAGTAATGTAATAGTAATTGAAATAATAGTGGCAGTAGTTGTGGTATCTGAATTAGTAGCTGTAGCAGTTGTAGTAGTAGTAGTAGTAGTAGTAGTAGTAGTAGTAGTAGTGACTGTAGTAGTAATAATTGTAATTGTTGTAGATTTAATTAGCCTTTTCCTTTAAAATCTCTATACATTGTGAAGCAGTGTTCGTATCTACATATTTGTCTGCCTGTTTCTCTGTCTATGTATGTATTTGTCAGTCTAATTGCCATGTCTATCTGCGTATATCTATCTATCTATATTTATATTTATCTATATTTATATAGATAGGTAGATAGATAGATAGATAGATAGATAGATAGATAGATAGATAGATAGATAGGTATCTAGCTATATATATACAGGTATGTATGTATGTATGTTTATATGTATGTAAATGTTTATCTATCTATGTTTCTATCAACCAGTCTGACTAATTATACTGTGTTGAAGCCATAGTTACTGAGAGCCGCGAGAACGGAATATTAATCTTTGTTTTTCACTCGCGGTATATTAATTACTGCCGTGCTCCTTTTTCACGGCTTAATATTAACACTGGACAATACGACTACATCCAATGACAACCTAATTCGTTAAGGTTTGTTTACAAAGACGCGCTACGTATCACGTGACTTCATTAAAAATTTCTTTTCCCCGAGAACCTGTGAATAATTTCGAGGTATTTTGTTACCTGAATCTATCGCCAAGCTGCGTAAGGTAATGGGAAAGCATCAGAGTAAAGCCAGCAGTATTAATGTATCGTTGGAAATATGAATGTGTCTAATGAATTGCACTTCGACAATAAGGACAATGCAGTAAAATATTAGCGTATTAAACTTGAGAAAAGGTGACTCGGTATGGAATTAGTTTCCTTGAAGGTTATAGTTAGAGGTCATCGCGATCAAATTACGGCTAACTTTCTTGTGCTGTAATAGTAGTTGTTGTTGTTGTCATTACTGTAGCAGTAGTAGTAGTAGTACAAATAGTAGTTTAGTTGCTGCAGTAATAGTAGTAACAGTCGCTGTTCTTGTAAATGTAATAGCAGCAACAGAGTGGCAGCAGTAGTAGTAACAGTAAGAGTAGTAATAGTAGTAGTGGAGTAGTAGTAGTAGTAGTAGTAATAGTAGTAGTGGTAGTAGTAGTAGTAAACGTGGTACTGGTAGTAGCAGTAGTAGTAGTAGCATTAGTAGTCGTAGTAGTAGTAGTAGTAGTAGTACTAGTAGAAGCAGTAGTAGTCGTAGTAGTACTAGTAGATGCAGAAGTAGTAGTAGCAGTAGTAGCAGCAACAATAACAGTAGTAATAGTAGTAGTAGTAGTAGTAGTAGTAGAAGCGGCTATCGTTTGCGTCGTCGTTATATTAGTTGTGAACATAATAATAGTTGTTGTAGTAAAGGTAAAAGTAAAATTTAAAAATAGTAATAATATTATTATTAATAATAACTGCTATAAATAATCGTTCTTTCCTTTAACTGAACTGGAATGAATATCACAGAACGTTCATGTTGGCTTTCTTCTCTAGCAGTAATGGTAGTAGTAGTACTAGTAGTAAAAGTAGTAGCAGTAGTAGTAGTAGTAGTAGAAGCAGAAGTAGTAGTAGCAGTTCTTTCTGTAACAGTAGCAGCAGTAGCAGTCGAAGTTGAGCGTTCATGTTGGCTTTCTTCTCTCGCGCTAGGTAAATGTGCTTCAGCTCCTGTATTACACAGTGTACTCAGAGCTCAAAACAAGTCTCCAATGGCTTTCCAGCAGGACTGTGATACATAAATACACACATTAAAACGAAAAACGAGGGGGTGGGATGAGTGTGTTGATTTTTACTTCTGTTTGTTTGTTGTTGGGTTTTTTCTTTAAAATGAAAGAGGCTTTCTCATTATTTACTTTTTCTCTTCTTTCATGTTCTTATAGTAGTAGTAATAGTAGTAGTAGTAGTAGTAGTAGAAGTAGTAGTAGTAGTAGTAGTAGTAGTAGTAGTAGTAGTAGTAGTAGTAGTAGTAGAAGTAGTATTAAAAAATTTGGTTAGTAGTAGTAGTTTTCTCTAGTGGTAGTAGTAGTTAGTACTAGTAGCAGCGGTAGTAGTAGTGATAACAAAAATGTAGTTCTTATTTTTTTTCTATTTCAGACAAGATGTTTCAGTCATCTGTTATATCCAATCATCATCGCGTTTATAACGAGAACTTCGGCCTGCCATTGAATGCTCTCAATGGCTCGGACCAGAACTTCGACAATCGTCCTCCGTCCTACGAAGACGCCATCTCCCCACCTCTGTTCAGTCCGATAAGCTTCACCAACCACAACAGTTCCTTGTTCTCATCTCCCACTCACCACAGACAAAAAAGTAACTCCGTGTCGCCAATCAGCAGTCCTACACTGGAGCGCCAAATCGGAGGAAGAACTTACGGCGTACAAACTCTTGCTGATACATACCACGTCACCAACAACGACGATATCAGCCAGCAAACGATGCACTTCTTCGGCGACCACCTCGGTCCCGACAGCAATCATTCCGACGGACTCCCGTCCTACGAGAACGTCATCCACTCGACGGATATTTTCCGCCATTCCCCCGCGCACCTCAGCTGGGAAGACGAGCGAATTCCTCCTCCAATCGTGCGCATCACAGACACGAGTTCTGTAGGACCAGGTAGCATCAGAGTTATTAGTCAGTCTTCTTCCACTGTAGAACTGTCGGTTAGTATTAACACCACGTTCTTGTTCAGTTGTAGTTCTAGTTTCTACCACATTTTTGGTTTTTTCATCACTTTCCTGCCTCTCACTACAGTTGTCTGTTCGGACAACATTAATGAATTTCATTATCTTCTTCTTTATTGTATTCAGCATACACACGTACTAAATTATGTTTTTTTGTAACATCGATATCGTCGCATTGTGATCATCACATCAATTGTTACCATCATCATGACTATCACAGCCGTAACATCACCACAACTACAAACTTAACCATCACCACCACTAGAACAGCACCAGCAATATACATTGTTGTTATAACTTCGTCCAGCACAATTTTTGTTTATTTATTTATTTTATTATAAACTGGGCACATCTAACATTATCTATATTAATTAGCCAATACAACTATTTGTTAGTGAGTTAACATGGTGTTAGTGTGTTAAAAGATACTAATGCTATGGTTTTATATATTATCTTTAATTTACATTTTCGTTTTCACTTATTTTTTCTTATTTTTTTTCCTTTTTCTTCTTTCATTTCCTTTATTTTTCGTTCTATTTTTATTCTTCCCTCTGCATTATTATCATTATTTATTTTTACTAAGATTTACTATATTTTTTTTTTTCTTACCATTTTCATTTCTTTCAATTTTCTTGCCTTTTTTCTTTCTTTCTTTCTTTTTTTTTTTTTTTTTTTTTTGTTTCTCTATAATCTGGACAAAAGTGCCGTGCCACAAATCTAAAATCAAATTAGCTGTATAGTAAATATCGTGCGATATATCTTTGAATAAGGATAACTGATACTTTGCATTCAGGACAAATATCCAGACATGTTTGAAAAGGGCACATCCATCGACTACCCACAACAATTCTAGCCAATATGTTTTAATAATCTTCATAACAAAGCTCTCACTTCGTAAGTCTCATGTCGTTTATAATTTACTAAAGTTACAGATCTGATGTCGTCTGTTGGCTTCTTTTCATTACAATTTTTTGCCCGATTAATTACGAGATGGTCAACGAACGAATGTCCAAGATGTTCTGCATGAAATAACCGCGTATGTTCACACATAAAGAGGAAGAGGTTAGAGATTAGAGGTGCCTGTTTGTAATTAAGAACGTAGGCGACACTAACATTACTCACAGATCATTATATAATCTTTACATGTATCTCCAGCGTTACCTTTTTGACAAGGAAGTAATGCAATGAATGAATCGACAATAAAGTCTGGGATGTTATAAAAGATGGCGGTAAACTTCAAATGATTCATTTAATTATGATATATTTGGTAACATGTTAATTAAAAATAGTTTGTAAATCCTTAAATAGTTTGTAAATAAATAAATATAGATAAGGATTTACAAACTAATAATCCTTTTCTATATATATATATATATATATATAATTAAATAAATATAGATAAGGATTTACAAACTATTTTTAATTAACATGTTACTAAATATATCATAATTAAATGAATCATTTGAAGTTTACCGCCATATTTTTGAACATCCCAGAATTTTAAATATATATATCAGTGCTTACATACATACATACATACAAATAGATGCAGAGAGACACGTGATAGTTGGGAGTATGTGTTTCTGTGTGTGCCTGTGTGTATGTTATGGAGTGATGGATATAGATGTATGTGTGGATGGTGTATACATGTGCACATATGGATATATCAGACACATACACACACACACACACACACACGCACACACACACAAACACGCGTCAAATTTACTATGGTCTGTTTTCTGTATGGCAGCTGTTATTTTAATTTTTGTGGCGATCTGTCATTGCTCTTAATATTAATACTAAGCATTGTCACAAATCTCTGAAAACATCCAGTTTAAATACTGGAAGAAACTTTAGAGTATACAGGTGTGCCCATTATACGATGACATCACGACTACAGAACAAATGGCGGTATGCTGGGATTTTTAAGCAATACTCTTCTGTTATTACGCTCCGATATTAGGAAGGGATAGCAAGACACAAAGCATAACTAGAAATGATGCGTATTACACTTTCACTATTTCTTCTTACCTCTAAAGGTTTATTTTTATGGAAAATCGGACCTAGAAATGTTTTTTTTAGTACCTTAAAAGCTTCGAAGAAAATGGTTAAAATACATTTTACACACACACACACACACACACACACACACACACACACACACACACACACACACACACACACACACACACACACACACACACACACACACACACACACACACACACACACACACACACACATAACTATATATATATATATAAATTTAATTTTGAAACCATTTACTTCGAACCTTTTAATGAACTAACGTATGAAGTACGCCTGTTATGGATACAGCAGTTAACAATGGTAAGATATTCAGACACACCTGAACCTCTTCGATGACTAAAACATCTGAAGCGTCTAAAACGACTATAACACATTAACGTCTACGACAACTAGAACACTATTACCTCTGCAACGACGTTACCATAATAAAGTCAACAAGTTTATCGATGACCATTTCGGACTATTTTAAACCACAGACTACCACCATAACAAGATTTGCTGATTGTCACAGGACGAAATTAGCAATGGTTTAATGAGAATGTATGCGCTATTTTCATTCTTCAATTACTGTTGACGATGATGCAGATTTTGTTTTCTCTCTCTCAAATACTAAGTACCAACTAGAATTACGAGTTTTCTAAATGTCAAAAATGTTAAAATGTACATTGATATATCTGGCAATTACTGACATTTATTTATTTTTCTTTATATATAATATACATATATATATATATATATATATAACTTGTTGTTTGACGTCATATCGTTTTTCATTTTTCATTTTCCATACTGTCTTTTTTTTTTTTTTTTTTTTTTTTTGTAAAGGACTTAAAATCATTTATTTATTTTCACTTTTGTAACTTTTACTTTCTATTCTTTTACTTTTACTTTTACTTTCATTTTGTAATACTTTTAGTTTACATTAGTTTTAATTTAATTTATCATCATCATATTACTTTGCTTTTTTGCCTTACATTTACTTTATTTTCACTACCACTTCACTCTTATAACATTTCACTATTAATATTTTCTTTCACTAACTCTTAACTTCACTTTGTTTCACTTTTACTTTCACCTTCACCTTCACTTAACCTCGCTTTCACCTTTGCTTTACAGTCAGAGGTCTCTACCGTGCAGCTCCAAGAAAATCAGCCAATAAGGAAAAAGAGAATACGTCACATGATCTGTGGCATCACTGCTGTAATGACAGCAATTGCGGTGCCAACGTTGATATTTTTTCTAACTTCTCTTAGAAATGAAGACAAAAACGGCAACAGAGACAACGTCATAAATACGACGACGACGACGACCTCGGTTCCATCATCAGCATCAAAAATAGGCAAATCTAGCACCCGTCAGCGAAAGTATATATGTTGGCCCAGCTGGCCAGGAAAGAAAACCAATACAAACATGAATTCTAAAGATGATGTTGCTTCAAAAAAAGACTAAACCTGTAAAATACAAAGTAAAAAGAAGAAAACAAGTAAAGTAAGTAAAACAGATAAAAGGATGAAGATCATAACAATAATAATAGTAATAATAATAATGATAATAATAATAATAATAATAATAATAAATTATATTAACAAATTATTTAAAAAATAATGAATAACTGAATTTACAAATTACGACAAAAGAAAACTACGATAAATGATGTTGATAATAATAATAATAATAATAATAATAATAATAATAATAATAATAATACTTGAAAATTAAACAGCTGAAGTTAACGCTTGAAAAATGTATAATGAACCAGGCGCCAAATGTAATAATTATACTGTTTATAATGAATAATGCCATTCATAAATATATTAATCTATGTCAACAATATTGACCATCACCAGCATGTTTGTGTCTATATGTGTATCTGTATTAGATACGCATCCGTATACATATACAAATATATATATATATATACATACATATATACGCTCACACGCACATTCATCTACGTAAGTAAACTATTTTATTCTATGAACTACGATTGTAAATATTATGTTATCGCTTGCAGTATTACTTACAAATATTCTTAAGATAATGATAGACTTGCTTCGGTAGAAGAATAGAGCCAGTTAGTACGAAAATATCTCAATATTTTAATGTCACAGACGTTGAAAAAAAAAATGAAAAAAGAAGGACATTTGTTCATGACGTTGACCCTACCACGTTACCATGGAGTTGAACATGACGTTAAACGTTAAAAGTCAGGAAGATACATGACGTTATGATATAAATGTGACGTATAAAAGGAAAATTCTAAAACGCCAACGTCACACACGAAGTGATAACTGGATCTCAAAGTACGTAGTAAATATGTCATAAATGACTACTAGCTAACATTAAAACATTAGTATGAGAAAAGTGATCTGTTTGTATGGATTATTCGAGGCGAAGTCACGAAATATCAAGTCTTGACTCTAAGGATGTGATAAACAAAAAATGTCTGTTGAAAATAAATACTAATTTTCGTGATTTTCAACACTGAAATATCTACGGCATCACATAAAATAATATTTAGTTTAGTTTAAAACTGGTTTGCTTTGACTCAAGTATTCGTAATAGGTAAATACTCTCTCTCTCTCTCTCTCTCTCTCTCTCTCTCTCTCTCTCTCTCTCTCTCTCTCTCTCTCTCTCTCTCTCTCTCTCTCTCTCTCTCTCTCTCGACGTCTTATTAGTATTCTTATTACATCATTATTACGATTACTACTACTTCCTCAGTAATGTAAACTAGAAAATAATTGTAAATGTAAATATAAATATAGATTTTGTGACAGATCGTTTTTTTTTTCAGAATTTGTTTGTCTTAATATAAGTTTGTGTACAGATCAGTATTATAATTGTATTATCTTCTTTTCTTTTTTTTTTTTTTTTTTTTCATTTGTATAATGTACATATATTTAATTTATATATTGTGTTTAAATTCTTTCACGTAAGAAGGAAATCTTATTTTTCTGAAACTGGTAAATTACCATTCAAAAATGCATTATTTCATTAAACACACGCATTAAACACATGCATGTGAATGTTTGATTGTATGTATTTATTTGTCTGTGGGTGTCTATATACATTGTATGTGTGTGTATGTGTGTATGTATGCATGGGTATGTATATATATATGTGTGTGTGTGTGTGTGTGTATATATGTATGTATGTATGTATGTATGTATTTGAAATACATTGAAGTATGTAAGAGTTATTTTTACTTATTATAATATTGTATGATCAATAATAAATATTAATAAGGAGTATATTAATAAAAAAAATAATGATAATAAAAATAAATGAAAAAAAAATAAAATAAATAAATAAATAAATAACAAAAAAAAAATAATAAATAAACATAATAATATCAGGCTCCAAAGGAAGTATAATTTCTTTATCATAATTTCTTTTTAAACTGAAATAGTATTGAAAAAATTAGCAAAAACAAAATATAACGAAACAATGAATGAATAAATAAATGATCAAATGAAGGAATCACAGAAACAATAAAGAAGGAATGAACAAAACAAGTTATTAAGTGAACTAGGGAATGAAAGAACGAAGGAACGGAGGAACAAAAGCGTGGTAGAAGGAATGAAGAAAGAATGAATGAATTAATGTCTGGTGACACTTCAGGACATTTTTACACTTTTAAAACACCTCTTTTGAGTTCCTGTTAGAATGAGAAATATCGAAAACTATAGATCTTTCTACCTTTAGCTCTCCAGCTTATAATGGGAAGGGTTTATAAACGTTTAAATAAACAGTTAATGATGATAAAATAATTAAGATTGTTGGGAAAATAAGATGTATATTTCATAATATCATTTGCCGTGTAGAAATCATTTATTTCTTTATAATGTATAGCATGTATGCATAATTATGTAAAATACTGAAATGAAGAAAAAAATAAAAATAAATAAATAAAAATATTATTGTTGTTATTATTTGTCTTTGTTTGTTTTTAACAGGTGTTTGCAGTATTTTAATTCCACAGTGTTTGTTTATTAATTTATTATTATTATTATTATTATTATTATTATTATTATTATTATTATTGTTGTTGTTGTTGTTGTTGTTGTTGTTGTTGTTGTTATTGTTATTATTATTGCTAGGGTGTAATTCGACCTCTAGTTCAAATAATAACTAGATAAAACAAGAGATTCAGTAGCAACAACAACAATAAAAAAATAAGAAAGAGAGAGAGAGAGAGAGAGAGAGAGAGAGAGAGATTCGTTATCCAGCGACAATATACAGAGTCACCTGGACTTAACACAAGGAAGTATATCAGCAGCTGTCAGCAATACTTAACTACCTTCACCGATAATACAGAGAGAGTCATAATATATATTAACGTTTAAACAAATGATACAAATGAAACGGCAACACATATTATAACAGCGACACAGTGATAGTATATGACAGGAAAATGTGAATTAAATTACCGTTTATATTATATTGATATGTACCCAAAGAACAGCGTGTTTCCCCAGGTAACGGCCTTTCGCATGATTCTTTAATAATTTTCTTATTCGCGTAATTTCCATTAACACTTATTACGTAATACATGTTTTGTTTCCTACATTATGAACAACGAACGAAAACTGATGTATTATTATTATTATTATTATTATTGTATCAAATACTGTATATTTAACAAAATTATCCTTTCTTATGAGACAAGGTTTCGTAACAGACCTACTATGTTATGATCGAATAACAAGATATTAATTTTGCTTCCTAAAAAGACAAAATAAACGACCTGCTATGCTTTAAATAACGATGAAAGAAAGAACAAAAGAAAAAATAATAATTTACCTCCGTCGCGATATTTGTTAATAACGTCAAAGTTGTTGAGATTAATTTACGTCATTCTTTTGTCAAGGGAGAGAAATTGTTCGTTGCCTTAATTAATCGGAGGTTTTCGTGAGGCTTCGGAAATGTCTTTATTCGAATTTAAAAAACACGTAAAATGAACTGTTACATTTTACATTATGGTTGTTATTTTGGTTTTTGTTGTTGTTGTTGTTGTTGTGTTCTTATTATTATTATTGTTGTTGTAGTAGTTGTTGTTGTTGTTGTTATAATTATAATTATAACTGGTTAGTCCAAATATGAATGAAAATATTTGTGAATGAAAGGTTAATATCCTTTAGAATAAAACGTTAATAAATGGATTAATTTATATTTACTTAAGTTATTATTGTGTGTTTGTGTATGTGATTGTATATATATATATATATATATATAGAAAGATAATAAAGAAACAAAAGAAAAAAATATAGGGCACATAATCAGATGTGATGAAAATTTAAAGAAATCGAAGGTGAAGGACCCTAAAGATGTTTGAAACAACTGGATTAGTAAAATTAATAGTTAATTAATTATAATACATTAGCTGATTTAATGAAACTAATCTTTCATGTGAACACATCCTGGTATCATATTTTCGGTCAAGTTCGGTCAATCAGAAGAATTAATGATATTTTCATGATTAAAGAGTTTTTTTTTTGTCTCTTGATCCAGGCATGTTAATAAGTCAGAAATGGCATATTTCCTTGTAATTCGAATCTCTCTCTCTCTCTCTCTCTCTCTCTCTCTGGAAGGAAGGATGATGTTTAAAAAGGTAAAAAAATTCAGAAGAACCTTTCCTCAGGGAGAAAAAAAAAATGTTTAAAAAAAAAATTTGTAAGAATAATAATAATAATAATAAATAAATAAATAAATAAATACAACAATAAAAACCAAATTAAAAAAAGAAACACGAAATCTCATACCTGATGTAATAATGTTGTTGTTATAATAATTAAAATTCGTGTAGAACTTGCAGAAAGGGGAAATAGTTAAATGTATCCATTGTATGATATCCGTCCGATAGTCACGTGCTCTAATGTGAAGCAGACGTGACTACATACGTCTTGAATGGAGTTTATTTCGGTCGCACACGTGTTTTTAACGCATTGTTTGAAAGTTCGTGTGAAATATTGCGAGGCTCTACAGAAAGGTAAAGGACATGATTTTCTCGTTTTACATCAATTATTTTATTTTTATTTATTTATTTAAACTGCTAAATGTGTGATTAACAGAACTGTTTCTCTTTGGTTTTTATCTTTATCGTTTTCTTTTATTTGTTGATAATACTGAGATTTTCCTTTTTTATTAGGTTAGTAATACTCATATACATATATCACGTGATCTGTGATGTTGTCAGTCGCGAGACTTATACCTCCATATATGTACATGCGTAGTTTTTCGAATCATTTCTTGAAGATAGACTTGACAATAACACGTCCATTTTTTCTTCAAATTATTATTACTACTACTATTTATTTTGACGAAATAATGATTTGAAAAATAATAATAAAAAATCTTACTCTCAGTTTGTATTGTATGTTTTATTATTTACAAAGGTTATTATTCAGTCCTTTATTTTATATATTTTTTTTTTTATTGTAGCCTTTTAGTAGACGCATTTTTCCGCCCTAGCTGAACAGAAGGAAACTAAGCCAAACAGAAATAAAAAATCTGTGTTCACATTACAGCGATATTAAATCTACATTATAAGCTACCACGTCTGCAAGAGACGAACGTTTGGTTTCATTCAATGGACCCATTACAAATACATGCAGGTGATTAAATCATAAACGCAACAGCAGCAAAAACAACAACAGTAAGATAATCAGTATACCTACCACAATCTCTCTCCGTCTTTCTCTGTCTGTCTGTCGTTTGTCTGTCTGCCTACCTGTCTGTCTGTCTGTCTGTCTGTCTGTCTGTCTATCTATCTATTATCTATCTATCTATCAGTCTCTGATTTCTATGTCTATCTATCCCTGCCTGTCTGTATCGTTGTCTATATCTGTCTCTTTATTTGTTTCTCTTTTATTTATTTATTTATTTATTTATTTAGAATTTTATATTTTTAATACTTTCTTTTTCTTTGTCTTCTTTTTTTTTCCCTCTCTCACCTTTCTTTATACCATTAATATGGCTATTTCTTTTGTTACTGTTTTTCAGTTGACTTAAAAAATAAAACTGATAACAAATAAATAAATAAATAAATAAATAAATAATGTTAATATTAATAGTTTTGTTATTTCAGTGTCGTCAGACACCATGCTCATTTCCAAACTGGTGTTTATTGGTGTAATCGTGGGCGCTGTTTTTGGCGGGGTGTTGATAACTGTCGTCTGCTGTGTTATCATTATGTGTTGCAGAAAGAGAAACAGAGAAAACAGCAGAAATGCTGGTCAGTATCTCTCTCTCTCTCTCTCTCTCTCTCTCTCTCTCTCTCTCTCTCTCTCTCTCTCTCTCTCTCTCTCTCTCTCTCTCTCTCTCTTTGTGTATGTGTCTACACATATATACATATGAGGCAAATGAGGAAAATGTCTGATACCTTTTTTGACGATTTAAAAAAAACAAAAAAAACCCAATTAATTTCTTCTTTTTTCTATATACATAGACTTCATTTTAAGAATATAAAATATAAATCTCTGTTCCGACAGAAACAATATCCACGTAATGAATTCGTTTATGTCCACGGTTACCGTTTGAAGTCTACCGACATCGTTGCGATGAAAGACATAACTGTACTTCAAAGACATCCGTTTTTGCCTCATTTCTTATAGTCTAGTTACGGCCATGTATGTATGTATGTATGTATGTATGTATGTATGTATATATATATATAGCATTTCATATCCTTTAAATAGTTCTTTCATTATCTTTACATTCACAGCATACGTTAGCTTACCAATGCAGCCAACAGCGCCACCTTCTGAAACTTTACGACTTCGAGCTCAAGTGCATTGTGGTCACCAGCTGTCTCCAATTTCAAACCCCACCTACCAACAGCCTAAAGGCTCTGTCATACCTATAAAACAGATTCCGCCACAGGGAAATCATCCAGTGTGAAGAAGCCTTAGCTCACGTCTTTGACGCTTTGTTGATAAAATGCTATATTACAAAATGTGTATTATTTTATTCTTATAAAATAATTGTTTGCCTCACTACCACTACTAAAACTACTACTGCTGTTGCTGTGTTTTCTGCTTATTAGTTATTGTTGATGTTGTTGTTGTTGTTGTTATTGTTATTGTTGTAGTTGACATTACAGTTTACCACTGCTTATGTACTTCATCTGTGTTTAATTACGAAATATATTTTATTACTACTTAGACTACTGTTAGTGTAAACGTGTTTATTGTGGATTTGTGTATTTATTTAAATGCAGTATGAGCGAATGCGAACTGGTCAGACACAAAGAGGTTTTGAGAGAGAGAGAGAGAGAGAGAGAGAGAGAGAGAGAGAGAGAGAGAGAGAGAGAGAGAGAGAGAGAGAGAGAGAGAGAGAGAGAGATGAGTGTATTACGCTATGTAAATACTATTTTGCTAATATTACATTTATGTAAACTTTTACCTATGATTTTTATATTCAACATATCTGTATCTGTTTACCCATATACTTTTATTTATATAATGTATATTAATATTTTATTACCGTAGTATATAATATTGTTTTCTAGACAAATATATTTTAATAAATAAATAATAAACAAATGTTTCATCATTTTACTTGTTATAAAATTAATGAACAAACTTGGATAACGACATACATTGTTACGTGCTGTTTCAAATTACCTATCAATACAAATAGTTACATCTCACTTTATGATTTGCAAATCAAACTATATAAAAATAAATAAATAAATAAATGACTAGATTGTTTTCCCCCGATATAAAAATGACGATTTATCAGTCAGGATACTGCTTTTTTTTTTTTTTTTTTTTTTTATTTCTCTGGTGTCTTTTATTTGATTTTTTACTGTTGTTTCTTTCTTTCCTTAATGATAAAGCAGATAGTTGCTGTCAGAATATGAATAATGCATCCTTCATGTCAACCTTCCCATAAAGAGAACACAACATACCATGGAGTTTGATATACAGGTTGCTGAAAACTATCTGGAAAAGTTAGTAGAACAAAAGAGAATTGATCCTAGAACCCACAGAACCTGAAGGCAGCTTTCAGTGATGATGGTAATAATGAACATTGAAATAAATAAACAAATAAGTTTATAAGGAATAAATAAATAAATAAACAAGCATTTGGTGAGAGAGAGAGAGAGAGAGAGAGAGAGAGAGAGAGAGAGAGAGAGAGAGAGAGAGAGAGAGAGAGAGAGAGAGAGAGAGAGAGAGAGAGAGAGATGAAAACCAGTATTTCTGTTATTTAATAATAATAATAATAATAATAATAATAATAATGTAAAAAATAGAAATGCTATCTAACATAATACACTTCTGAAGATTCCAAATGCTAGCACAAAGATTTGATCCTGTGACCTTTTAACACTCTAAACAAAAGCTAAAATTGTTTGAGAATAACATTTGAACTGAAATGAAATCAGAAACTGAAACAAAATCAAAACAGTTGGTTGTAAAGAAATATTTCAGTGATAACAAAAGATCAAAACAAAAGCAGAAAACATTTTATTGTAATGAAATCATTCGATGATAAAACACAAAATGTACATTTTTTTTTTTTTTTGCATGATACATTATCCATGCAATTTTCTTCACCAGTCTGCCAATAAAACCTACACAGTACATTTATTTCTTAATCAATACCTCTTTAAAATGCTATTAATTTATCAATAAATAATTATAAATAACAAAATATTGTGTGAAATATCGTCATGCACAATTTATACCAGCCAATTATCTTAAAATCAGATAAAAAATATATATATATTTTTATTTATATATTTAATATATCTAAAAAGTAAAATATAATAATAACAGTAATAATAATAATAATAATAACAATAATAAAAATAATAATAATAATAATAAATAATAATAATAATAATAATAATAATGATAATAATAATATGTGATATAGAATTCAATATTGATAATTGCAATTGTATTAATCTGAAACAAAAAAATAACACTAGCAGCAACAGTAATAATTTCACAGCTATTATTACACAGGTAACTATTTTTACCCAGCTCAGGTGGGTGGACCATTATGTGGGTGTTTGATTCAGATTCAATTACAAAAGCATAATAACCAATATGTTCAATACCTAATTTCCAGAGCTTTGGCATCAGACACAGTTAACTGTAATGAACATTAATGATGTATATATATGTAATTATTTTTATTATCTACATTTGATTATCTGCATCGAAAATTGTTTTTGCCTTGATTATATCTTAATTAAAATAAAATCAACTTGGATACATTTATTGGTTTTATTAGATCACTGAGATTTGATTCATCTTCATCATCACCATCATCATCATCATTGTCTGTTGTGTCTGGTGGTGCTTAGGGTTAAAATGAAGTTCCCTCACCCCAGGATTCTTCATTACAAATTTCTCAGTGGTTTTCCCAAGGATTTGATTAATACCGATTTGTTCTATTTTTTTGAAATTTGGTGATGGTAAATAGCAATAATTTGAAATTTTTGTATTGTTATGTTTTAAACATCCTTGGAATATCAAATCTAATTAATTCTACTAATTCAACTGTACAATATAATCATTTATATTCAAAATATATTTTTATAATAAGCTATATATATATATATACACATATTTTATTTTATTTTATTTTATTTTTTATTTTTATGGAGTGAAATAATAATAGTAATAACAATGATCATAATAATAATAATAATAATAATAATAATAATAATAATAATAATAATAATATTAATATTAATAATAATATTAATAATAATAATGAAGTTATTTTTCATGAAAGACAATGATAATATCAGGAAGTATACAGCTATTTATAAAATAATTTGTTTACATTAAATTCTAAAAAAAAATGTTCTTTAATCACCACATAATGATATCAATATACAATTATCTACATCATTAAACACACAACATGGTGATAATATTACACAAATGAGTCATGGAAGACACATTCTTTGGTTTTTTTGCTGTGTACATGTTCAAAATGTTCACAGAAACAAAAAAGTAACTCTGTCCATAACTATCTCTTTTAATTTCCTTGATAATCAGTACATAAACAAGAGGTAATAAAGAAAGAAAGAAAGAAAACAAAAAAAACAAGAAATAATTGTAAAGCACTGATAATATAACAATGTTTATGTAACAGAAATGCTTATCTTTGTACAACCTTCCTATGTTTAACACTTGAGACAATTTCTCAAAACAGGATTTATTTTAACAGAATATACTCAGTTTAGGAAAATATACCATACTGACTAGGCCAGTAATGTGAAATCTGTGTTTAATAACTTGAGATGGAGTAACCAATTATACAATTTGAATATTGTATTTTTAGGAATATTCTCCTTTGGCTGGCTAATTTGATTTATAAAACAATATTTAGTCTCCTGATCTCATTATACAGTTTGAAAAAGCAACCAAGCCAATGACATGGATCGAAATGCAGCAGTAATGGAATAGTTTCATTTGATTGGTTAATTGTTTTAGAGGAGGGTGTGTCTGTTAATGTATAGTCCAATAATCTCAAAGCACTGTTGTGAGTTTAATCAAATGAAAGTTTGTTTAATGGCTGAAAGTGATGGATCTGATCCTGATTTTGGTATTGTCCAGTTCTGGTCAAATTCACTGAAAAATAAAATAAAATATAATAAAAAGTTAACAAACAAGAGTGGTTATTTCAGTAAACATTAATGTTTTACATATTTATTTACTTTTTATTTTAATTTTAAATAATAATAATAATAATAATCATAGCAGTAATAAGATTAACAATAATATAATTCTATTCTTTAAAAAGATATCTCAGCAGATTATTTTATGTAAGACTATTAAAATAATGCAAGCAGCAGTTAAAAAACGTTACAACAAACATCTGTACTAACATTTACAAAAACGTGAAGCAAATACTTTATTTTAAAAACTGCATTAACTTTTCTTTCCTTTTCTTTTTCTTTTTGTAAGCAGAGAGCGACAGTGACACAAAACATAAAAAAGCTTATGAAGGATTATGGGATTAAGCTAGCTGTGCTTGTAATGGGTAATTGTTTATTTTCTTATTTTTCTGGGTTTTTCTGGGTTAAAAGGCAGTTAAAAGTAGTCATGAAAAAATACTAAGAAAGGACATAAAGTTAGAATGTGTGCATGTCTGTGTGTGTGTGTGTGTGTGTGTCTGTCTGTCTGTCTGTCTGTCTGTGTGTTTGTGACTATCTGATTAAGTATTATTTTTAAAAATAATATTATATACACCACAGATTTAAAACAAATCACACAAAATAATATTAACCAGATTAATCACATTAATTAGAGAATTAAACTGGGTAGGGACAAATATATACATTTTTATAATAAAAGAATATCCAAGTATTATCTTTCCAAATTCTTTGCAGTATAAAAAAAAATCAAACATAAACTATGTTTAAAAGCTAAAACCATAGATTCTGTTCCAAGGATTAACAGTTTGTTGCAGCATATATGAAATTAACTGGACAATCAATTTTAACTTTTTATGATCACCAGTCAAGTTCATACTATGATCGAGATAATATCAAATTTTTACAATATTATGACCTTACTAAACAACACCTTTGTGTTTTTTGACATAACCTTATTAAAAAAATCTTTTAGGTTTCCTATATCCAAATATTTTTGTTTGATTTGTTATGTGTGTTTTAGTGTCAAATTTGGAAAGAAAAATCTTGGAGATGCTGTATGTATTTCTGTGTAAGTGGGGTATTAGAGGGTTACACTGCATAATACCTTGAGGCTAGACCTAAAAGTAAAAATTATTTGAAACTATAAAGTACAGATTTATTGGATATGGTCACTTTATTTTAAATGATTAATATTAATGATGATGATAATAATAATAATAATAATAATAATAATAATAATAATAATAATAATAATAATAATAATAAAAAAAAAAAAATTATAATAAATATAATAATGAAGTTATTTTTCATGAAAGACAATAATATTATCAGGAAAATATACAGCTATTTATAAAATAATATTGCTAATAAAAAGTGTTTTGATTCAGAAAAAGAAATCTTTTTGCTAATATTATTATTCTTTTTACTTAAAAATATATCACTTTTATTTAATAATAATAATATGAAGAAGAAATTACTACATTAATAATAAAATTACTAAAAGCAATAAGATTAATAATAAAAAGTAAACTATTTCTAACAATCATCAAATCTCTCTCTCTCTCTCTCTCTCTCTCTCTCTCTCTCTCTCTCTCTCTCTATATATATATATATATATATATATATATATATATACATAAAATAATAATAATAATAATAATAATAATAATAATAAAGATATAGCTAACAACTTCAGTACCTTCCCTCTCCTTAACCCACAAATACTCAAATCTCGACCAGAAACTTTCTGGTTTCAGCTCTAAACTCTCTTCAACCCTTTCACACCCACCCACCCCTATAACATAAAAGCTCTGCCCTTAAAACAGTTGTATTTAAAATCTCACTTGAGTGTGTCCAATGTCTCCTGGCTGATGGATGTGTAGTGTTTCTTCTTCCTTGCTGGGGCATTTGGTGGTGGCATCTTTTTCTTGTCATGATACGAAAACTGGAAAAAGTAAAAATATGATGAACAGTAGTAGTAGTAGTAGTAGTTGTAGTAGTAGTAGCAGTAGTAGTAGTAGTAGTAGCAGAAATAATATTAAAATTTAATGCAAGTAATTATGATGAAAATGATACAAAAAAACTTTCAGTATGTATATGTAAGTTGAAGAAGTAATAGTAGTAAAAGTGGTGGTTGAGATAGTAGTAGTAATAGTGATAATAGTAACCCACACCCACACACACACACACACACACACACACACACACACACATA
This sequence comes from Chrysomallon squamiferum, assembly GCA_012295275.1. Lineage (NCBI taxonomy): Eukaryota > Metazoa > Mollusca > Gastropoda > Neomphalida > Peltospiridae > Chrysomallon > Chrysomallon squamiferum. The sequence goes on along the minus strand of CM022667.1, from coordinate 14,922,293 downwards.
TATCAGTGGTTCTCAAAGGGTGTGCCCGGTTGCCCGGGTGTACTGGATTACCTGGAGAGAGGCTCAGGTGTGCCCCACGAAATTCTAGGATCAAGGTAGATTATTGTGATGATAAAAAACTGATTATGTTAAGAGTGGAAAGATACCCAGTAAGAAATAGCCATTAAAAATACAGCCTTTGTACAGTTTTTTACATTTTATCAGTCTGTTGCTTTGTATTTAGTAATACAGTATTTTTGAAGAAATTGCCAAAACATGACAGGCTCATACTTCTCATCAGCACAAAACAGATGATGAATACAGTTATATACTCACACACGGGCGCACGGGCGGTAACTCTAAATATATCGATGAACATCTCTCACACAAGGGTGGTAACTCTAAATATATCAGTGAACACCTCTCACTCAAAGGTGGTAACTATAAATATATCAGTGAACATCTCTCACACAAGGGCAATAACTCTAAATATATCTGTGAACATCTCTCACACAAGGGCAATAACTCAAATATATATGTGAACATCTCTCACACAAAGGTGGTAACTCTAAATATATCAGTGAACACCCAAGGGCTGTAACTCTAAATATATCAGTGAACATCTCTCACCCAAGGGCTGTAACTATAAATATATCAGTGAACATCTCTCACCCAAGGGCTGTAACTCTAAATATATCAGTGAACATCTCTCACCCAAGGGCTGTAACTCTAAATATATCAGTGAACATCTCTCTGTAACTCTAAATATATCAGTGAGGGTCACCCAAGGGCTGTAACTCTAAATATATCAATGAACATCTCTCACCCAAGGGCTGAAAAACAAAATATATCAGTGAACATCTCTCACCCAAGGGCTGTAACTCTAAATATATCAGTGAACATCTCTCACACAAGGGTGGTAACTCTAAATACATCAATTAATATCTCTCACAGAAGAAAAACAAATGGTACAGAATCCAGATGAGAACTGTCTACATGCGAAATGATGAAGAATCTGACATAGATGTAGACAATGAGGATAGACAACCTCAGCAGTCTACTCTGCAACCAATTCATCCGCAATATCCTTCTTTCAGTTATTTCTGTATTTTTTTACATTTTGCATTATATTTCTTAGCATTTTGTGTGTAGTGTGCCCAACATTTTTTGTAAGGTTTCAAGTGTGCCCTGACTTCAAAAAGTTTCAGAACCACTGACATAAAATGATATATGCAGATATACACACCTACACACACATATATAAGTATATACACACACACAGTTTGTAACTAGTTCATAATTTAGGATCATTTTGTTACTGAAACATACAGTGTATGTAAAATCTGATAGAAACAAAAATAATGTTGATTATTGTTGTTGTTGTTATTAATTATTTCATTCTTTCAAGGAACTTATGTAATAATTTTCAAAAATAATAATAAAAAAATATATCTAATAAATTTAATTAAATTAAATAATAAATAAATAAACAAACAAACAACAAATAAATAAATAAAAATAAAACAAAGCAAAACAGAACAACAAAATGAAATAAAACAAATAAATAAAATAATAATAAATAAATAAAAAAAAATTAAAATGAAAACAAAATTAAACAAAATGAACAAACAAACAAAAAATAAAAATAAAAAAAACAATAAACAAAAAATAAATAAAAAAAAAAAATAAGAATAATGAACAACAAAAATAAATAAAATAAAACAAAATAAACCAAACAAACAAACAAATAAACAAAAAACAAACAAAACAAAATAAAACAAAACAACAAACCTGAACTAAACAAAACAAACAAACAAACCCAAAAATATATCAGCAACTAACAACTGCAAAAGCACTAATAACAATGAATACCACTTTTTCCACCGTAACTACAAAACAACTCAAAACTTACTGATTTAGACGCGAGTTTTTTGGATGACTTGGGTGTGTTCCTCCCACTGCCTGATGGGATAGAACTGAGGTCCTCCGTGGACCCACCGGTCCAGGAGAGGACTGGCTGACGCAGATACTGGGATGATGAGGCTTGTATCATGGATGATATTGCTTTAGCTCTGGTGCTCTTCCTGAATGATGTACTCCTCAGGAAGGAATCATCTAGAGACCTACCTGACCCTTGAACAAATGAAGGAACAAATAAATGAATGTGTGAATTAGTGAAATCAAAGAATGAACAAATACGAAATGATATCTTAAATGAACAAATATGGATGAATGAATCTTAAACGATATCTGAAAATTAAATGAATGAATGAATATGAAAGATATTTTAATGCTACTAATAAAGAAAAAAGAAGAGAAAAACCAATAAAAAATAAAAAGACAAGTAACAAAGACAAAAAACAAAGAAACAAAAAAATAAAGAAATAGAGAAATAGAAAGAGATAAAAGAATTAAAACATTAATTTAAATTTGTAATTAAAACATCATCTGAAGTTACAGTACTATTAAGATAAAATCAAAAACAAAACAAAAAAAGGTGTTTACCTTCATTTGAAGACATTTTTCTTGACAGTAGAAGTTCTGAAATTAAAAAAAAAATGAATATATAATAATTGTAATAGTAATAATAATAATAATAAATAAATTTTAAGAGTTAATAATGATAATTTTAAATTTCTGTTGTCTAAAATGGTTATATAAATTTATAGTATATTTGTGTTCTTATATTCAATATTATTTTTATATCATTTTATTATTATTATATTATTTCTATTTTTTTTATTTGATTTGATTTGAATTTGTTTTTAATACATTTTTGGGCATTATCTTTTAAAGTAGCTACCTGATTATTATTATTTAAAGTTCAATTAATCAGATCTGAAAGACATAATTAAGCCATCACCCAAAGGCAGAGCCAATCAAACATTTTGTTACAGAAAGTTCAACTAATCAAACGCTCTGTTACAAAAAGCACACTCTACATGCTTTACTGGCACAACATTTCTAAAACTCTTTACAATGTAAATGTATAAAGAAAATTATAATTGCTTCTTTTTTTATTTCAAAATGTACAACTATACAATTACATACATATATATATATATATATATAATTACGTTTGGAACAGATAACACATCATCACTGAATTAATATATGGAAATTAATATTTTTATATTCAAAATTATTTACTAATTTAAACAATTAGGTGTATGTACTACATGTATCAATATTAAATCTATTCTTGTATGTAATTAAAACTTACCCCTTATTGTTAATTAATTTACTTGTGTCTCTATAATATTAAAGTCAATTTTAATGCATGCTGTTTAGTAAATGGTTAGGAACTGACAACTGTGCATTTTTGCAGCCATCGAGTTATTAAATCAAGGTTTTGACATCATGCATGTGTATGTTTTTAATGATAACACTAATTTGTTTTATTTTTTGTTCTGTTTCCTTATTATTATTATTATTATTATTATTATTAACATGTATTTATGTCCCTATCCTGTCACGATAGATAACTTTTCACAATATATATATAATCTGAAATATTTATGACAATAAGCTTAGAGATAGACAGCCACACTCACACAAAAAGAAAGACTGCACACGAGAGAGAGAGAGAGAGAGAGAGAGAGAGAGAGAGAGAGAGAGAGAGAGAGATCCATAAATAACAAAAATTAGAGAGAGAAACAGCAAAAATAACTTTACAATTAAATCAATTTTATAATAACCATGTAATAACTTAACAAATAAAACCCATTTTATCAACAATGACAATAAATGCAACACTGAAAATCAGATTTATAATCTGTGATAACTATGTTAACAATATGTACAAAATTTCAAAAAATTAAATATCACAAATTTCTTTTTTACAAATGAAACTGTGCTAATGAAACATTAAAACTGTGTTGCATGCAAATGTAATCATTTTTGCTCTACACCAACATTCAATACATAAATGTGTCAAAGTTTTTTTTTCACATTTTCTTTTCTTTTAATTTGTTGTGTAACAAGATATGTCCCTTAACTTTCATGCACAACTCAATAAATAAAAAAAAAAAAACATTAAGGAAAATAAGGCAAACCAGAAAAATATTAATAATATAGCCCACAGGTTGAAAACAGAAAAAAAAAAAAAAAAAAAAAAAAAAATGCAAGATATATATATGAATAAGTTTAATTATGTATATGTGTACGTTACAACATATTTTGAAATGACCTGACTTCAAATATGGCACCTGTCATCTGAATTAATTTGTTTCAAGGGAAAATAACAAAAAGATGAAAAGGTATCCACTGTAAATAGATAAATGTTAAAAAATGCAGTTATAATAATAATAACCTTAATATACATTTCATTGTCAAATCTTAATAATCAAATTTATTGATTTTATTTTCATTTCAAAGAAGATATAGTTCAGGAAACTCACTGAATGTTCCATTAAATTTACAAATTAGGCCAAAGTATCACAAAAATTAAACTTGAAAACAGGATGCATTGTAAGAATGACATCGTATTTCATTAGCGGACTGTCCCCATTCAAAATAAGGTTCATTTCACAACAGGATGTAACATGTATCTGTTAAGGATAAAGTATACACACAAGCAAACTGCAAGACATTCCCTAGTAGAAAAATACAACAGAACTTGGTGAAAATAAAATGGCATTCAAATGATGAGAATGATTTTCTTTTTAACATACACAAAATAAACTGTCTTCTCACCTCAATGGTTTGATTGCAACAAGAAATAAAACAAAATTATATTAGAGGAAAATAATAAATTATAAATATTATTAGAAAAAAATATAATGGTGTACAACAATAATTTTTATAAAGATGGCTCCAAAATGTAAATTAAAAGAAATTCTACAATTAAAAAGTAATTCAACAGTCAACCAACATCCAATATTTTGTTGAATTATTTTTTTAACATAAAATACTAATAACAAATTTAAAATGAATGTCAATTTGTATCAGTTAAATTCAAAAAATATTTATTATTATTATTATTATTATTAATTAAAAACTGATTACTAAATGTAACATTAAAACATATTAATAATAAGAAAAAGAAAAAGAAAAATAAAGAAGGGTAAATAAAAAAAATATTCTTGTTGTAACTGTCAGTTACAAAACACAACACTAATAGATTATTTTTCTAACCTTAAACAATTTATGAAAATTATTATTCAGAAAATTTTTAAAAAACAATAGCAAAAAACTACAACAGTAGGTATATTCCAAACAGAGAAATAGATTATGTCCTGATTTTTCTTTGTATCTGTCCATATAATAAGTCTCCTATAATTTACCTTTAAAATAATAATATAATAATAATAACAATGATGGCTGAAATGTTTGAGCACATCAAAGACAGAAATCTGCTATAGCTCTACTGCCACAATGAGCTGCTAACCACAGCATTCATGTTTATCTGTCATCATGTTTTTATCTCAATCTCTCACACACACAGACACACACACACAAACACACACACACAGACACTTTTTAACATTTTAAACAGTCGTAAAAGTTGATATTTGATACTAAAAAACACGAAGTCATCCTTTAAAACAAAAACATAAATAAAAATATCTTACCAGTTAATCTTCTTCAAGAGTATATATTAGAATGTTTTTGTTGTTTTTACAATCTTCACCAATGAAAACAACCAAACATAACTCATCCTTGTATTTAACACTATTATTATTATTATTATTATTATTTAATACTGACAAAATCACCACAGTAACTATTACAATCAAAATATTTCTTTCAAATAAAATTAAAATCATACACAAGAAAATAACTTTCTAATTATGTACTTCTTAAAACAGACACTTTTAGAAATATGCAAAATTTGAAAATAAATAATAATTTAATTTGCATTATTACATAATAAACATTTTTATTGTTGGGTTTCCAGTCTTTATTATTACATTTTTTTTCTTTTTTTTTTTTAAAAATAAAAATATAAATTAATAATAATAAAAATAACAAAATATTGCATAATAATTTTATTTATAATTGTGTAGAAACAATGTAAGTATTTCATTATAATCATGGTATACAATACATATTTTATTTTTATAAAAATGTAAAGGAGTTAGGCCACAAAATATATATTATGGCATATTGTGGATTTACATGTATATATAAATGCCTTATATTTTCACACACACCCACACCCACACACACCCACAATAAACATGTAATAATAATAATAATAATAATAATAATAATAATAATAATAATAATAATAATGATAATTATAATAACTAAAAAAAAAGAACAAAAATGCACAAATGAAAGAGAAGAAAGTACTGAGAATAAAGAAGAAGAAGAAGAAGAAAAAGAAAGAAAAAACCCAGTATAAATTCATTTACAAATGATGGGCAGAAACCTGAATGGTCAGAACCTACAAAAATAAGAAATGAGTTTGTATCATTACATTAATACATGACAACAAGATCCTTCTTTGCCTAAATTATCTAAACCCATAACAGTTACAATTAACTGTACCAATGAATAATTAATGAGTGACAGTTTTAATATTTATATATACTTTAATAAGTTAGATCTCCAAATCTTTATTGTTGTAGATTCGACCACATTAGTTCTAAGCCCCTGAATTAATTAATGATTTATGGTTGGTATCAAAACAATATAATGTTTATGCTTCACAATTACATATAAAATTAATCAATGAAAATAACAACAAAGTGAAAATTGTTCTTGAAAAATTAAATTATGACATATAAAAGATGAAATAAAAATATAAAAATCACAGATAACTTATAATATGGATTTTTGTCAAATATTTGTAATGGTTTGTGCTTTGGTCAAAAAAGTTAAATGAGAAGCAAAACACAACTCTACATTCAGTAATCTAATGTGGTAAAATTAAATTTAAATTTAAACCAAAATGTGGATTTTTTAGGTTTGCAAGAGAACAGCTGTACATAATGGACCATTTGGGAACTGAATAAAATTATAAAATGTCTAAAAAAAGTTAATAATAATAAAATAAATAAATATTACATCATTTATCATTCCATGAAATGGCTGTTGATTTTGAATTAAATAAAGAATAAAATTACACTTAATCCTAAGATGTGTTTTTTTTTCCTGCTCACTCAAAGATACTTTTTCAGTTATTAAAATTAATATTACTACTACCATAACTTTTTTCTGCTTGCCCCAGACTGTACAAAAACTAATCCTATAATCCTTAAGAAAATAAACCAAAAAGAAGTTGAAACAAAACCATAAATTATGAATGTAGTTTTGAGCATCAGTGGTTTAATTTCATCAGAAACAAATATTCAAGAATGTGTAACCAAGGTTTGACCTTTAACCGTATCAGTTTTGCCAATGTTTACAATACAAATGATTTTTCAAGTAGGCATGTCATGGGAGTTAATGAAACCTGGAACTATTATTGATAGTTATTTATATATAAAAGTTCAATATTTCTGTCATGAGCATGATATATTTATAATGGAGATTCTTCTCAAGAAAAAACAATGTTACAAAATAAACTTTAAAAGTTATGGCTAAACATTAAAATAAATAATTTAATTCATAATAATAATAATAATAATAATAATAATAATAATAATAATAATAATAATATAAAGTAATAACAATAACAATATATGATGTATACAAATATATAAAGGGCAAATTAGGCAAAAGTAATAAAAACCTTAAAAAGTAACAGTTCAAGTGCAGATAACTCAATTTATTAGATACACAAAACAGAAAGGCTGGTAAGTCTAAATTTAAAATTTTAGACTAACAAAATTAGGAACAGACAATTCCAGGTATTTAGAAGTATTTTAAAGGAAATATATATAAAATATTCAACTAAATCTTAATAATATTTAGTCTGTACCCAGAAATATGTAATGGTTCAACATTAAAACCTTTAAAATCTTTTGTAATGTGAAATTCTTGTGACAACATGAGATAGATGTGAAAAAGAATGGATTTGGTTTTTGCAATAATTAAATGGGATAATAAATAAATAAATAAATAAATAAATAAATAAATAAATAAATAAATAAATGTCAGTATTGTGTATACAACTACTATTATCCTACTGTAATACTGATCATTTTCCAGATTTATTTCATCTGGAGATGTTTGACGATGATGACAATGTTGATGATGATGGATGTTTCAAACACTTACTTCAGCTTTTTGTGTTCATAATAATTAATAGCAAAAACAAATTTTAAAATTATTATTATTTTTTTTTATCACAGTAATATATGACTAGTTTTAAAATAAAGAAAAATGAAAGTATATCAAAAATGAAATCTAAAGAAAGAATTATACAAAGAAAAATAAAATAAAATAATAAAAAATCCTTTTAATAATTCTGATTTAAAAATACACAAACAGAATATATTCTTAAAAAAAAAATGAAAGAATAAAACAGTAGTTGTGGTAATAATAATAATAATAAAATTATAACATCAACTGTATTTGCAAAAACAATGACAAAAGTCATGTATTCAAATATCTAGCAAACATAAATGAATATAGTTAAAGAAAACTAATTACATCGTATAAAAACATCAGGATCAAGCAAATGTATATATATAGACATTGCATACAGATATATCAACAGACAGAAAGATAAATGTAAATATAAACAGACAGAGAGAGAGAGAGAGAGAGAGAGAGAGAGAGAGAGAGAGAGAGAGAGAGAGAGAGAGAGAGAGAGAGACCAGACAAGACAGACAGACAGATGGAAAGATAGATAGACAGATAGATAAAAAAAAACAGACAACTTTATACATAAAACCACAAAACCATTTAGTGATCAGATCCAAAATTCCTTCACCAGTGCATGCAGTCAAATTCAATATAGTAACTTTAATTCTAAAGCAATAATAAGGTAATGATTATATGCATTAATAAATAAATCAATTTAAATAATTCAAAACTGACACAAAATAAGCAATATAAGCAATAACAGATCACTTATCCTTTATAAATAAAGAATATTCTTACATATAACAATGTAGCAAACTATAAACAATGATAAATTTTATATATATAATACTTATCACAAGAAAATGTATAAAAACTTAATAAACAAGCTGTAATCATAAATAATGTGGTAATTAGGTGTTTTTGTGAAGGAATTATTTTATATGATACATGTACATGTATATAATGAAAATGTATCATAATTACCGTATATACTTGTGTACAAGGCGACCTTATGTATAAGTCGATGTGTATTTTAAGACCAAAAATTGCGTCATTTTAGGTATTACTTGTGTATAAGTCGACTGTAGATTCCAGGCACCGTCACTATTTTTAGACCTTTTTAGACATGCATACTGTAACAAACACATAGATAAATGTCGAACATACCATAATAAAAAAAAAATTATATCTGATCTGTAGCCTAAATGTATCATAAATAATCTCTTCAAGAAGAGTTCTATCTATGTGACAAAATGTGTATTAAATATACAAAATATATTACAGATATGGTTTTATTTCACCAAAATCTTTAATTTTATAGATATGATATTTAGTGCATTTTAGTCTGCATTTTCCTACTGAAGACGGGTTTCTAAGCTTTAAAATGTATTTTTATGTCACTAAACGGAAAATACAATTTTTTTTCAAAATTTTTTCGATAAAATTATATTTTTGCTGAGAATGGCAAAAAATAAAAAATGCAACCTACAAAACATTACCTATGTATAAAGTGACCCCAAAAAACAATATAGTTTTATTTGATTAAAACTATATAAAAAATTCAACAATGATCAATTTTAATATGTCCTGCTTAAAAAAAAAAAAATTATATCATCTTTTGTACTAAAGTCAGGAGAGTTCAAATTTAATTATAAATAATAAAGATATGGTTTTAATCTTTAATTAAATGAACTGAAAACAATAATTAAAAACCAAGTTATTTCAAAGCTTTTCTTATAATTATGCTGAGAATTGCCTAAAATGAATGAAAAACTGGTTTTTATTTGATTTCAACAATGATCAATTTTATGTTGAATATCAACACTAAAGTAGCTTCAAATTTGTTAAAAATAAAGATAAAAAAGAACAAAACAATAATTAATTTCAAAAAAGCACCATAATAATTCTGGCATTTTATTAAACTAATAAATGTTTTCTAACAAATATCACTGTGCAAAACTATAAAATTTTCAAAAAAAACCTAATATTCCTTAAACAAAGAAAATAAAACAAGCAAATAAATAAAAAAATTAACAAATTAATAAATAAATAAATAAATAAATAAATAAATAAATAAATAAACAAATAAATAAATGAAAGAGAAAAAAACACACCTTCTTTCAGATGTCTTTTCATACTAACATTTTAAATAAGTTGCTATTATTGGCTGAGCATTCTTTATCTGAAAATCTGAAATCATTTGAAATCCAAAACAATTTGTGGTTGTTTTTTTTGTTTTGTTTAATAGACAAAGTAATGTAACTTAAATTTCTGATGGTTCAATATAAGCAAATTCTATTTAACAGACAACATAAACTAAAGTATAGCATAAAATTACTTTGGAACATTGGGACTACGCTATGTATAAAATCTAAATGGATTTTGTTCTTAAACTTGGGTCATATTATCAAACTAATTATTAAAAAAAAAAATCTGAAATCAGAAACTCTTCCACTTTCAACTGAAAACATTTTAGATAAAAAAAGATTTAACCTGTGAAATAATAAAATACAGCTGCTGAATTATAAAATAAACATCAGTTATGAAGTATAATCTCTAACCTGCTGAATACAAAATTAACATCAAGGATGGTGCAATCTGTAATATTCACACAAAAAAATAGAGTTTCCAGATAATATTTTAGGCTACAGATTGTTCAGGTTCAGACATGGACAGGTGTAAAATGGCCAGTGACTGCCTGTGGCCACTGGCTGGGATGGTAATGTTAATTGGAGTAGAGATATCTGGGTAAGATGAAATTCGCTTACGCTGTGTCCGTGTTGAGGCTGAGTTTTTCAGATACTGTTTGGCCTTCTTGCCACTGTAGTCTCTCATATTGGCATCAGCTTCTGTTGAAATAAATTAATGTGTTAATCATGTAAAATGAGAATAAAAGTAATATTAAATAATACATAAATGAAATAAAATAATAATAAATGTAATGTTAAATAATACATAAATGAAATAAAATAATAATAAATGTAATATTAAATAATATATAAATGAGATGAAATAATAATAAATAGTATTAATAATAAAATAATATTAATTAATAATAAAAGTAATATTAATTAATATACAAGTGAAATGAAATAATAATATTATCTATAATATTAACAACTATTAACCATTTCAAGTCATTTATGATGGGTTTAATTAAAACAAAAAATTAAAAATTAAAAATTAAAAAATTAAAAATAACAAAAGGAAACTAATTTAAATTTGTGTAACTACTTACTGTAGCCCTGGACTAAAAGTTCAATAATATCTTCATGGCCATGAATAGCTGCCATGTGAAGTGCAGTGTAACCCTGTTAAGATGAAAAATAAGTAAATAATTAAGAAAGAAAAATAAATAAATTAATTAATTAATAAAGTAATTTGACAACTGGACAAAAGATATTGTTTTTATTTTATTTTATAATAGTTTTAAAGTTATATAATGATTACTTTGATGTGAAATTAAATTACAATTTGTCTCTGTGTGTGTTTATGGGTTTGTGTGTCTGTTGTATCATATTTGTTTTTCAACCTGTTGTACAGATTTAATATTAATAAGGAGAGAGAGAGAGAGATACTAACCAGATATTTCAGAGACAGAGCGAACGAGAGAGATACTAACCAGTTATCAGAGAGAGAGAGAGAGAGAGAGAGAGAGAGAGAGAGAGAGAGAGAGAGAGAGAGAGAGAGAGAGAGAGAGAGAGAGTTAATGAGTAAAGCACTAGTTAAAGAAAATAATGACAAATAAAATTATGTACTTACCCCCTATTTGTGGTAATATGAAACAAAACAAAATGTTGGTTATTTAGTAAAAACATCAACAATTATAAAGAAATTACACAATTATTTGATTTTCACTCTTTTGTTTTAAATCTTTTTCAAAAGTGTACAAGTCCTCACTTTGAACTAAAAAAACAAATACAAAACATGTCTTAAGAAAATAAGTTATAGCAGATATTTAATAAAAATATTTAAAATAAGACTTAATTATAGTAGTAAGTAATGTGATATAAATAAATACTTACATGCTGATATTTTGATGAGAGGAAAATGAAAAATAAAAATAGTGGTTAATGGATGAATTTAGTCAAGAAATGATTTTCAATTCAGAATAAATATAAAACAAATAAACATGAAAATATAATTCATGTAAGAGAATTTGAGAATATAAAAACATTTTTCAGTGGAGAATGATTTTATAGTGACATCATAATGATATTTCTAACAGAAAACTCATGAAGTTGTATCAATATTTTTCAAAATGAACATTATCTCATTTTAAAACTATTTTTGAAATTTTATTATTCTGTCTCATCAGTCAATAAAAATATTTTTCTGAAATAAACTTCTGAGATAGACAATTAATTACAGTATATTTTCCTGTTAAATTATTTTATTTTTATAGAAGAAACTTAAAATGTTAGTAATACTTACTGATCTGTGATTGACATTAACTCCAGGTTTTGAAGCAATAAGTTTTATAACCTCAGGTTTCCCATTTTTGGCAGCCCAGTGTAAGGCAGTCTGAAACCAGAACAAAAACAAAATATATAACCCTTGATTTTTTGGTGTTACAGAAATTAATTAATAAAAAAGAAATGACAAAAATCATGTTAATTTTACACTGATAGTAAAAAAAGACTATTAATCCAAGTATACAAATTAAGAGAATATTAAATAGGTGATGTTATAAATGCATGAAATATAAGTGTTTTAAAAAATATAAAAACAATTATATAAATACCTAACTGCCAAAAGGCACATACAGGAATTTCAAGAAATATTCCTAACATTCTACACACCTCCAAGTTATGTTTTGTTTGATTTGTACTATATCCAAACTTAATTAATAATTATGTTTAATAATAAAAAAGAAGTTAAAAAATATCCAAGTTGTGCCATTTTTATGTAACCATGATATCAGTGCATACAGGATGAACAAATATGATCTAAACTTTCTTCTAGCATTGAAAGAAATATAACCACTAGTCATCCCTGTTTGATGTGACATCACAACTCTAACTGTGAAATGTTAAAGTGTTCAGTATTATTTTACTGTTATATTCTGTTCTTAACAATTATAAGTAGCCAAAACAATAAACAAAATTAACTTGGAAGTGTAAAGAATTTATCAGACTATTGATTTGTATTGCCAAACAGTACACATCAATGATTTCATTACATTGTAGAATTGTTTGGTGTTTACTTACATACTGATGAAATGAACACACAGCACAGATCAGTATAAAGAAGTTTTATGAAAAATAAAGAAATAAATATATATAATACAATGCAATTTTAATTTTAATTTTCATTATTAGAACTATTAATAAGAAAAAAAAGAAGAAGCAAAAAAGAAAGAAAGATAAGGAAGTGTAAAATATGATGCTTAAAATAATTTATTTTATTACTTATGATGAAAATATTCTAATTAATACAGATTAACCAAAATATATACCAGTATATTCACAGTGACACACACAAACACACACACACATTCATACAAACTCTCATAACAAAATGTTCAAATACTTAAAATAAAATAATTTTAAAAAGTTAAGTCTACTTACACCCTGTATTTCAAAGCATGAAAAAGAAAAAGAAAGAAAAAACATAATAATATATCAATAATAAAACTGAATGTAATTTATTTTTAAAATTTTGTGCAATTTCAAAATTATTGTAAACTATCTGGTCTTATTTATTTAAATTATTATGTATATTTGTCTACAACTATCAGTGAAAATATTACATCGACATAATTTTAGAACTCTGTTCTGAAAAGATTTCTACAAAATATCAATTATATGTTTATGTAGGTAAACATTTAGTACACATACACACACACACACACACAAAACAGAGATTTTTTTTTTAAATCACAACAGAGATAACAAATATAATTAGTTTAGATATGCAGTAATATTTATTTATTTAATCATTTAACCTTAAAATCAAGAAAACATTTTACTATTTCTAAATGGAGAATTAAAATGAATCTTAGAGTGAATGTTATAAAAGATTTACTTACATTTGTGAAATCCTGCAAAATAAAGGAAAAGAGAGAAACTGTATTTAGTATTAAGCTGTAAGTGGTAAATTGCAATTAAACTGAAACACACACAAACTGAACATCAGTTTTAATACATTAACTATTTACTCTAAATTTTAATTCAGTGAAATGCTTTTCATAAAAAATCTTTAAAAGTAATTATGTTTATCATCATAGCTTCTGGAGGATCTCTATGCCAATTTCAAATGATCATAAATACACACACACATATATATATATTTCAGCATGCATTACTTAATATAAATTATTATCGCAATAATAGGAGAGACAAAATTTAAATATAAATATAAATATAAATGGTTTCAATAAATGACATGAATTATTAACAGTACAAATATTATTCTGTTAATCTGTGTATAATTTGTTCTGAGCTAAACATGAAATCATAAATATGAAACATTTTGTAATAAACTGTGTCTGTATATAGAATATATATTGTTGTCAGCTGATACATGATATGAAGAAATTTATGATATAAATAGAAAATAATGAATTGTCTCAGAGAAATAAAGTGAAAGAATGAAGGCATGAAAGTTTAATAAAATTGCAAATAGATAGAAAGAAATTAATAATAATCAAAATAATAATAATAAGAAGAAGAAGAAGAAGAAGAAGAAGAAGAAATAAATAAATAAATAAGAATAGTTGACAAAACTTGTATTTGACATGTATATGTTTTTCTATGATTTCATGCTTTAATTCAATGGACATCATCAGCTTTTTCTTCTCAGCACTGTCATCTGCACTCACTTTCTTAGGATCCATGGTCAAAAAAAAGAAAACTGGCAAAATACTGCACAAAATGCAGATGTTGTTTGTTGTGCCAACTAGCAGCAGTGTATCTGAAGCTCACATGTCAAAGCAAAAAATTGACCATGCGAATGCTCCTAACTTGGAAAACTCATAAGTTGGTTCACTCATAAGTAAATATAACATTTAAAATATAAAATGTAGGACTTACTTTTAGTTTAGCAAGACTTGAATTTTTACTCAGAAGTTTAAACATGTCCTGGTAATCGGAATGACAACAAGTTAGCATCCATTCCCTCTCCTCGGGCTCCAACTGAAAATACACAGTACTTATTAAAACATGTAACATCAACTGAAAATACACAGTACTTATTAAAACATGTGACATCAACTGAAAATACACAGTACTTATTAAAACATGTAACATCAACTGAAAATACACAGTACTTGTTAAAACATGTAACATCAACTGAAAATACACAGTACTTGTTAAAACATGTAACATCAACTGAAAATACACAGTACTTGTTAAAACATGTAACATCAACTGAAAATTTGTTAAAACATGTAACATCAACTGGTACATGAAAATTTTGAAATGCAAGAACAAAAATATATGAAAACACCGAGTTCATTTGAAAATTGTTACAGTCTAAAGGGTTAAAATAAAATGATTTACAATGCATGGCCATAACTAGATTGTTTTTGAAATAAGTAAAAAACACAATCGCTGAGCACAGTGGGGAAAAACAATTTCTAAATGACAATATACAGTGCATCAGGGCAAGAACTGGATTAACACTGAAATGTGTGAAAAGGATGTTGTATGCCTTAAATCATCAGATGTTCAATACATCTGTTTGATGTCTGATATCTTTGAAGTCAGTTGTGTCTTTCATTGCAACAAAGTCAGTAGACTTCAAATGGTAACCACAGACATAAATGAATTCGTTCAGTGGATATCATTTCTAATGGAACAGCGATTTATATTTTATATTTTTTAAATACATTTTTTAATAAAAAAAAACATAAAAAATAAATAATTGTCAATTTTGGTATGAGGCATTTGCCTCAATGCAGCTAGGTTCATCATCTTCATATACAAAAACAGTGAGTTTATTTTAAAATGGTTACAGTCTAAATTGTTATAATAAAATGATATACTGTAACATAGGAGGCTCCCGAAGAGTGAGACTCATCATCTTCATGTGACCCTCGGATACTCTGAAAAAACAAAAGAACAATAAAAATAACTGTTTAAATATCAAGTGTTATCAGTCAAGACTTGTTAGTAAGTAGGCATACTGAATTTAAGTATTAATAGAAAATATATTTATATACTCAAAAATAGGTATTGTTAAAACTGTTTTTGTATACTTTTCTGAAAAGGATACTAAAACATGAAATATTTTGTTATTAAAAAAAATAAAAATCTATTACTTTTTATCTAAAGCTCCTTTCTTTTATCAGAAATAAGTACTTTGATAAATCCATTAAAAACTTATGATATATAATAATAATAATAATAAAATAATTAGATATCACCTTTCACTTCTTCTAATGGGAATGTCTACATTAATAAACTATAAACAATAAACTTTAATCAATATTCAACAATTCATGAATGGATACATTAACAAACTACACAGAATAATAAAAAAAAAATCTATTAAAAAAACTACTGAGGTATAACAATTTAATAGTTAACGGCCATCACCTTCATTTCTTTTCTCCTCCCAGGGAGGGGCACACTCATCAAGCTGCTGTCGGATTCAATTCTGTTGAGCTGCTTCGCTCTTTCCTTCACACTAAAAACTGACATGTTGGGATCATCGTCTTCGGCTGACGTCTGAGAAGACTGTCCTGAGTCTGCCGATGCTTGAGATTCCTAAAATACATGTCAGAATTGTTATGTTACTCATTAATGTGATTAAAAAGTAATCATAACAATCATAACACACATAAAAACAAATATATCCTAATAATATCGTTATAATGAAAATAACACTGATTACGACAAGAATGATATATGTTACCGTTTATAATATTAGATGATGACATCTATGATGATGATACATTATTATGACAGTTTTGTGATATTACAGAGAAAAGAAAGGATGATGATGAATGATAAGAACAGTAATAGTGACCATTATTAGTCATTGTAATTATAATAATGATGATGAATGATTAAGGAGAGTAACAGTAACAGTATTATTATTCATGATAATAATAATAATTATGTCAGTAACATAAATTGTAATTCTGTAGTACTACTGACAGTGATAACAATCAAGATAATTAAATGATGTTGATAAAACAGAAAAACAAAAAAAACTAACTTTGAAACTGGTTGATGAAATAACAATTAATGAATTATTTTTAATAATAATTAAAATATTTGTACTTATAATAATAGTACTGCTCTAAAATTTAATAAACAACAACAATAATAATTTTAATAATAATAAGAAGAAGAAAAAGAAGAGGAAGATGATGGTGACAACAAATATAATTTTTTTAAAATAACAAATAATTAATTATTTGAATTTTATTTAAACACACCACAGGATTCTTTTTTTTTTTTTTTTTTCCCCTGTTCACTACAATGGGCACACTAAGAGGATATGTTAAAAACAAACCATTGATGCCACTGATGTTGTTGACATCGCAAGACTGTTAACACTGGCACTGTCCACCGATTTTGTCGATGCTGTTGTAGCAGTGTATGACTGTTTATCAAGACTGGTTTCACTGCGCACCTTTGACATTCCTCCCCCATCCGCATCATCTCTGGAAACTGGCACAGCAGGTGCAGGTTTTGATGGAGGCTCTGAATGTGCTCGAAGATCACTGATAGATGACGAGACTGAAACTGTTTCAGAATTCTGTCGGTATTTTTTCTTCAGGACTAAGATTTTTTCACCCTAAATAAAAATAATAATTATTGTAATATTAATAATTAAAACAAAATAAGTTATATATTGATAACTTATTTATTTATTTATTTTTATATATATCTTCAGCAGGAAATCAAATCTAAATGCTCACTGAGTCTTTAAGTGAAATTTTCTTTTCAAATTAAATGTATTTTTAAATAATAAATATGAAAATGTGTTATTTGTTAACTATAATTATCCATTTCATTCTGAATTGTTCATTTTCTTATCATATTATAATTAACCTTTTAAAATGTTTTTAAAAAGTGGTGTATGTAAATTATATCACAATACTGGCTTTTAACTTTAGTAAGAAAATATAAAGTTGAATGTGAATAATATTTAATTACCTCTTCCACCTTAATTGTTGAGAGTTCATTTACAAAGTCTTTAAACTTTTCTCGGTTCACAGCTAAAATCATAAACCACACAAAATATAACATTATGCCAGTTGTAAAAACAAAACTTATTAGTTTCACACAATGGAATCACAAAATGATATTTACATTAATTAAAATTTGATACAAAAATTTATAAACTGTCATATATATATATTTTGAAGTATTAGAACTTTTGTACAAGAAAAAGGTATTTATGATAATTACCCACACAACTGTTTGAATATAATAAAAATAATAATAATAATAATAATAATAATAATAATAATAATAATAATAATAATAAATAACAAAACATCAGGAAGTCGAAGTACATGTCAAACTAGCTTTCCCACACGTTATTTTCATTTACCTTTAAATGTTGGGTCGTTCAAAAATCGCCTAAAATAATTGACAAGTTGGTGATTCTTCACCCGCCCTCCATTGGAAAGCATAAATTCTTTTACTGCCTGCAAATCGAATTCTTGATGTTCAGCTATAGGAACTCGGCTGGAATTCGCCATATTGACACCCTATACTGGTAAACTGACGTTTACAAAATTAACTGATATTAGTGTTACGTTACGCTGCATTAATGAATGTTTGGTAAGCTTTACGCCCGTCTCGATACACATCGCTATTTGTTGTTGTTGTTCATATTACCTAATCTGTACTAGTAATATCTTCAATATTTTTAATCAGTAATTAGCATTAGATATTTCACTTCTAATTATGAGATTAGATTAAAATTAATAGGCATACGATCTGATCACAATAGACGGCCTGTTCTTCGAAAACAAAAATAAATTACTGAACAAACTGTACTATGATTTAAACTGTTGACTGTTAAAAGTTTTCCTGTACAAACATTCAACTATTTATAGATATACATTATTTCAAATACACATTAGAAAATTATTTGAAATTCGAGTTAAAGATGGAACTTTTCAAAATGTATTTCTGTACGCGTTAAATAACTACAGGAAAAGGGAAGACGATACAAAATGTTAATAATAGATAGGTAGATATATATATATATATATATATATATATATATATATATATATAGAAAAACAGAAAAGTAGGTAGATGGACAGATCAGTGCGAAATGTTTTATTCTAGACTCAAGATTAAAAGAGAACAAGTAAAGAGTAAAGAAAATATAGAAGAGAAAAAGAAATAAATAATAATAATAAATTTAAGAGCGTGAAAGAAAATATTCATATAATTTGATAATAACTATAAAGGCCTGGCGTTCATATATATTGATTTATTTACTTCATTATCCTGAATATCGATTATAAGCAATAATTCATTTCCACGATAGATTTTTATATTTATAATAATTTATCTTATTATCTGATGAAACGAGCTAAACAGGCCAGATTTCGAAACACAACAGCATGTAATTTATATGGTTCATAATAGCAATGAATTTAGGGATTAGAAAGCCTATTGATCTTAAAATAACTGAGTTTATATAAATAATTCTATTTTGATATAGATTTTGATGCGGAGTAAATTTTAGTTTAACAGTATCTGAATTACATGATCGCAATTTTAAATACAAGATATGTCGGCTGTTCATATATATATATTTATTTATTTAACGAAAAGACGTTAGCTGAAACGTACCCGTTTAAAGAAACATTACAGCTGTCCCTAAGGATCCATTTCATCAGTAATTTTGGAATCGATTTTGAACATCGATTATTTTCTCTTTGTCAATAAAGAAGTGATAATTACAGTACCTGCAAGCAATCGCCCAGGAGACCAATACAACATCGACGATCGATTTTTGAAATATATGCGTGCATTCAATAAATAATGTTAGTGATTGATCAGATTGTGGTGAATAATCGTTTAAATAACGTGAAGTAATGTATTGTTAATTACGAACATTGTTATTAAGTTATACTTACCACAATACCTCTTATAAAAAATAATAACGATACTGGTGGCTGTGTTAGTGGTGATGATGGTGATGGTGGTGGTCGAGATAATGATGTCTGTAACAACGATAGTAAAGCAAACTTTAATTAACTCAATTAAACTATCTCACTTCATGCTAATCAACCTAAATCACTAACAGAGGAATGTTGACGGATATTCGACTTCGATGAAGGGGTCGGGGTGGCAGTTAACCTTCCAAATTAGAGAAAAACAAGAAATGATTGGTATTTGTATTTTTATATGTGTAAAATCAGCCCCTCTGACGTCAACCTTAACCAAAAGGCCCAAATATCCCCAAGGGAATACTCCAAAGTACACCTTCATTAGGACTGATCCTGCGAAATATTACGTCACGTCGTTGCTCCAACCATAATTATGATTTCTATTCTTGCTTGTGAACAAATTAGGTTTGGAGAGTTCAACAAACTCGCTTCATAACCTGTCAGAATGACTTTTAATATGATGTGTATGTGTGTGTGTGTTTGTCTGTTTATTTATAGGTATTTTGGTGGGTGTTTTTTTTACATTATTTATTGTTGTTGTTGTTGTTGTTAATGGTTTATAGAAACAAAGAAGGCGGTTTAAGTACAGAACATTTTATTATGTCAAATTATCAAACTGTTACATATTTAACATTCAAATCATGTTAATTTAAGTTTATTAAGAAAGAACATTTGGAAACACACCATTCATTTTCATTTATGTCGCACAATGATTTATTTATTTGTTTTTGTCGTTTTCTGACTTTCAGTAGCTATTTATTTTTATTTTTATTATTATAATACTTTTGTAAATTCATCAAACTACGACAAACAAAAAACAAAATTACGAAAAAAAAGGTTTCTTTAACTTTTTTACATTATTATTATTATTATTATTATTTATTATATTTTTTTAATTATTATTATTTTAAACATTTTTTTCTCTCTCAAAACAATTACCATAATCGAATAAAATATAGTTAAATGAGCCGACTGCTCAGTAAATCCCATGCTTTTTCGCAGATCATCTGAGTGTAGTCCGGCTCCCAGAATGTGCTTAGTATGACGTTAGCTTTCTTTACCCTTTCTTCATTGCTTAATTGTGACTGAATACGATCGATTGCCTCTTTTTGCGTTACTTTATCTCTTTCCATTATTCTCTTCACTGCCTCCTCTTGTGGAATGACGGTCGTCCACACCTCGTGCACGTGCTTATCCCACCCGGCTTCGAGAAGGACTGCAGCATCCAGAATGACGACCTTTTTGTTCTGCGTTTGAAAACGTTTCACTTCAGCCTCGACCAATTCCAAAATCTTTGGCCAGACAATCTCGTTGAGAAGATCCATTTTACTTCGGTCTGAGAAGACAATGGAACCAAGCTTCTTTCTATCTATTTCTCCCGTTTCCTTGACGATGTTGTCACCAAACGTTTTCACTATCTTTTTATAGGTGTCTGTGCCACGCTCGTACGCCTTGTGTCCTAGCTCGTCACATCTGATGATTCCCGCGCCAAGCTTCTCTAGTCTGGAACTGATGGACGTCTTGCCGCTCGCAATGCCCCCCGTCAGCCCAACGCGATAAGGAACTTTGTTAAACGTGCACCTCTTGAGATCCACTGGTCGTATAAGCTGTCCCAGCTCCCTTTTCCTGGTCGAAGATGAGCTAACTTTAGAGTCCTCAAACTTACCAGGTTTCTCTTCGGGAATCAAATCAACGACCACCATGTCCAGTTCTTTCATATTTTTCTTCTTCCTCTCGGCGTTGACAGCAGCGCCACCGTTTGTAGTCTCCTCGCTGACCACGATGCACTGAAGGGTGGGATCCTCTACTGTCGGTCCGTAAGGATCTATGATTCTGACTACGTTGGCCTCAATCGTTGGCTTAATATCATTTATAAATTTCTTCACGGTGGCAATCCTCTTGTCCAACGGTTCTATCAGTTCTTTGAGCACTTTAAATTCATTCATTGGCCCGTCGGAAACACCAACCGTCAGACGTTTGTCGCAGTGGATGCATCCCACGGAGATTAGTACTTTGTGGCCGATGTGGAAGCAGTCGAATGTTCCACCAAGGACCACTTCATCATACGTTTTGAACTTTTCAACTTTACCGGTGCAAGTGGTGTCCTCGGCAACTTCGACTTTGTTTTCATCCGTGGTCTGTTTCACAATGTGGACACTACTGTGCTCATTCAACAGATCCACGATCAACGGTCGAGATTCTGAAGGGAAAATGCTGGTTATTTGTTTAGTGGCAGCATCCCTGTTGGATCCGAAAAAGCTGAAGTCATTGGTGTCGACGAGGACTATGTTGTAGTCCATGTTGTAGGGGTACTTTGACATGTCTAGCTTGTTACTGGTTATATGCGACAGAAGCACCTTTAGGTCAATCATTTTGACGGGCATTCGCGAAAACGATCCAGAGTGTTTGCAGGTGTAGATACAGCGAAGTATTTCTTGAAATTCTTCCGAAGGGGTAACAGCTTTGAGCTGGAACGGCTCGTTGTTATCCGTCTGTGGTTGGACGTGAACGTAGAGGACGTCGGAGATAATGTGAGAAACCACCCTAAATATATTAGGCATGTCTTGAAGCAAAACCTTAAAAGGCTGGGTCAGAATGAGAAGTCCTTTCTGATACATAATGATATATCTGCAAAAAATGGCAAAATTATTATTATTATTATTATTATTATTATTATTATTATTATTATTATTATTATTATATAAGAAGACTATTGTTTTATATTTATAGTTACCAGTACTCTATCAATAATTAAAACAACAAAAAACAAAAAAAAAGTATAATAATAATAATAATAATAATAATAATAACAACAACAACAATTTTAATATAAAATTACTAAAACTGTCAACCATAAATATTTGAAGTATATACACACCAGCATTCGCGTTCCGAGAAAAGGGCTGTCTAATGATTGTGACTTGAGTCTAACGGTGACACTCTATTATTTAAACGGCCACTGCAACCGTCCTGATGCTGAACTTTGTTCAGCGACCACCACTCACAGTAAGTGAATGACTGTAAGTTAACCTACAGTCATAAATGGTATGTTACAAACCATTCATCAAGTGCATAATAAATACTTCAGAGAACAGAACACTGTGAAATTATAAATTAACACGAATGACGATAATATACTTACAATGACACAAACCTGCTAGAATCGTTATCGATTACCAACACTCCAACAAGTCACACAATATTATTTTAAAATCGAGACACGTTTGGCTTCATTGATAAGACTGATTTTCAAGCATTTTTAAGCGTAGTCAGGATGGCCGAGCGGTCTAAGGCGCTGCGTTCAGGTCGCAGTCTGGTTCTCCAGGCGTGGGTTCGAATCCCACTTCTGACAAATATTTTCTTCTCGGTATCTCCATTTTTTATTATTATTATTTTTATAATATGTGCACATAATTTATATTTGTAATAAATGTTTAATCTATCTATTAAATTATTTATTAAAATGCATATTGTAAACTTTTTAATTTGAAAAAGCAAGAAAAACATTAATAAGAATATGATAGTAATTTATATTTAAACCAAAAAAAAAAAAAATATGTTATTGCCTTTTCTAGTAAACCTTCAGTTGTATTATTCCTTTCTTATTTTTCATTTGACAAATAAATAAAGATATTAAATTATAAAACTATTATATTAAGGATTTCAACAGATAAGACAGTTGTGATTAAAATAGACATTTAAGCTAGAAATGATTATTTATTTTTAAATACGGCAGCTAAACCAATAGCTGTCCAAAGTTGTAAGTCAGATAATTGTCTCTCCAAACTGGAGAGCTATGACGGTCTGACGTAATTCTCTCCAGAAAGACGCCATATTGTATCCTTCATTTATTTTATTTTATTTTATTTTATTTATTTATTTATTTTATCATTAGTTGCTTTGTTTGTTTTTTTGTTTACATTATTATTATTATTATTATTATTATTATTATTATTATTATTATTATTGGTCTTAATATTACTATTATTATAAGTTTGTTATAAGTTTATTATAATTTTAAAAAATGTTTTCATAACAGGCTGGTGAGGTGATTCCTTAATTCATTGTACATCAGGTAGAATTTTAGAAGGATTGGTGCCACAGAATTTAATTTTAAGTGAATAAAAACAAAAATACAGGTAGGTCGAAGCATATTTCTGTATTCTAAATCTGAAGAAACACGGTATGTTGTTGTTTTTTTTAAATGATTGCAGTGCTCGTATTTTCAAATCATTTTAAGATTATAATACTGTATATAAAAATTTTAATCTATTATTTATGTGTAAAATGGATTTATAATTTAATTTTGTTCTAAAAAAAAATATATATATAATGCATTTTTAAATAAATCTTTTTAAATTTATAAATATAATAAATAAATAATGACTACATATAACTTATACCATACATTTAAATATCATTTTATCAGCAGCGTACACAACCAAGAACGTAAAACGTAATTCGTCCCCATTTCATTTTCGCTCCGACCTGAACAATTAACGTCTTCCACGAAACGACCAGCACATCACGTGAAATGTCGTTAATGTTAACAAAAACGTTTTTCGGATCTTTGAGTATGGTTAAAAAGGGCATATTAATATCAGCAACTCGAAGAGCAGTAATATCAGGACCACCGAGGTATCCCGTCCCTTTTGCTCAAAAAGTGATCGTTGGATCCATCATGGTTGCCGTCACAGTGTCTCCAATGATGTACGTGTTATCGATGGTTCCTGCTTACCGGCAACAAAAGGCTTCCGAACAATGATACGAAATGTCGATATAACCGTTTACAAATAGTGTTAACTAGTTTTCAATGAAGAAGTAACTGATTTATTTTATTATTATTATTATTAT
>CM022667.1:14847167-14892167 GCA_012295275.1 Chrysomallon squamiferum | reverse complement strand
CAACCGGGTCGTATAATATACGCTGTACATATTTTCACATTCATAGAATTTAGCAGAATAATCTACCCACGTCAGTCGCAGAATATCAGTATTTTAATATTAGTCAATTACTAGGTATTTAGTGTTATTTTATTTATTTATATATTTATTTATTTATTTATAATAATAATAATAATAATTATAATAATAATAATAATAATAACGACAACAACAACGACAACAACAAAAACAAAATAATAATAATAATAATAATAATTATTATTATTATTATTATTATTATTATTATTATTATTATTATTATTATTAATGTAATGGTTATATATAAGACAGGGAATTTCCTGCCGGTATTAGAGTTACGCTACTTTTTGAAATGTACTTATGTTCTGTGAAATTTCGTAGACATACATTCAAGGAACCTATCTTGATGTGCTAAATGATTATTTAAATCAGCGAACTTTTTTTTTTTTTTTTTTTTCATTGTTAGAAAAACAGTTATCATGGACTTTGATGTGTCACTCGTGGGGCATTACATTAACATCAGTGAATAACAGTCCAGTTAGATAATCGCAGGCGACATTATTTCTGACAGCTAAAGATATATCTATCTATCTATCTATCTATAGATATATATAGATATATATATATACACCTTTATATATATATATATCTATATGTGTGTGTATGCGTTTGTATATATATATATATATGTCTATATATATATATATATATATGTGTGTATATGTATATATATATATATATATATGTGTATATATATATGTGTGTGTATATGTGTGTGTGTATATATACACACATATATATATATATACAAACGCATACACATACATATAGATATATACATAAACATATATGTATATATTTACATATATGTGTGTGTTTATATATATATATATATATATATAAATACATATATATATATATACATATATAATATATACACACATATATAGATATATATATAGACATACATACACACACATATACACATACACATAAACTATAAATGTATAAATATATACATATATATATGTATATATATATATGTGAGTGTGTGTGTGTGTGCGCGTCTGTCTGTCTGTCTGTCTGTCTGTTTGTGTACACGCATATATACATAAACATATACAGCCCAGAAATGAGATAGGTTCTTCCAAAGACAAATGAAAGCAGGTGCAAACTATCAAGCGTCCCAACAAGTCTGCAAGACGTAACAAACATGTCAAGACAGATATAATTAGCATTCGACGAAGAAGAAGACAAAGATAATCAAGAACTCACCAAATGTCTTGAATCTTTTTGAATTTTTTGTTGGCCCCATAAGTGGTGTAACACGTCTGTCACCTGTGTATTATCTCGATTCTGACAAACTACAGAAAATGTTCTTGGCAGTATCAGGGGGGAAATTATTCATATTTATCTGCATAAACCATCGAAGAACTAGGCTGACACATTTATCGTTTCATGTCCTTGTAAACGATGAAATTGAATAAATAGAAGCATACATTTTGCTACGATCTTGACGAAAATAATGAAATGGATCTGTGAAAGGTTTACTGCTTTGTTTATCAGCCTCTGCTGAGGGAAATTAAAAATTAACATTAAAATAAAAAGAATATAAAAAAATTAGAATAAACTAATATATATATATATATATGCACATAAAAAAATGGCACCCGGAAGAAATGGCACCTGAAAAATATTTTGTATTGCTTATAGACATTTAGTTATTGGTAGTAGGTGAAGTCCTGCTTGCAAAAACAGTTCATTACCGCACATAAAAAACCCATAAAATCCCATAAAAAACTAGTGTATGAATAATATTTGAGATAATGATTTATTGTCAGAAAATTATATCATCTTTAGCGATTGTTGACAGTTCATAATTAAACGGTCAGTCAAAAGAAATATAAACCAAAACCAACCCCCCCCACACACACACACGTCTGACTGTCTGTATGTATATATGTATAAAGAAATTTTAAAAGTTTAAAAAGGTCCCGTACTGATATCACACGAAACAAAATAAAAAACAGTTAAGAATAAAACCCACAAAAAAACAAACAAAAACGGAATAAACACCATAAGAAGACCGGAAATGAACGAAAAGGCACTTGAGCATACGTCGTGTTGTTCCGTGGTTTAACGGCGCTGAGTGCAGAGTCTGGTGTTTGTGTAGCGGAGACACTTGTGTCTGGATAACCAAACCTCGACTGGTTCTCTGCTTCATTCAGCCACATCATGCTTAGTCATGGACCAGAGATCAAGCCAGGATTTCCTGTATTCATTTTACCTCTCTCAGTTTAATTTCGTTCTTTCCTTTATTTTTATTTATATATATATTTTTTTACTTCTTTTTCTTTTTCTTTATTTATGTTTTAATTTTTTTTTTTTTTTTTTTTTTGTTAGTGAAATTATTTTTCTCCTTCTTTTTTTCTACAAATATATTGACTTCTTATCCTAATAAAAACATATTCTTGTTCTGTCTTTTGCTAATCCAGTCGTTGTTCGAGTTTCTGTTTGTCGTCAGTAACAGTTCTTTTCTCTTTCAGTACTGTTTATGTCTGTCACTCTTGCTAATAAAATAAATACCGACGGTTTTAATATTCAGTTTCGCCTTTGATTTATCTCTCTGTCGGCCTCTGTAGGTAGCTACCTATATGTCTGTCAGTATGTTTGTCATTGTCCGTCTTTATGCTTAAATATGTAGGCATGTATGTATATACGTATTCTCTTTCTCCATAAATTCACGTATATGTACATATCTGTGTGTACATGTGCTTGTATATGTATGTATGTGTGTGCAAGCACGTATATAGGTTTGTCTAACAGATTAATTGTTCTGTTTATGTGAGCGTGTGTTATTAGGTTTCTTTCTTCCTTCTTTATTTCCTTCTATTTTTTTTTTTCTTCTTTTTTTTTCCATCCTTAAATCTTTTCAGTCGTCACCTTTTCTTTTTTCACGTAACACAAAACAAATAGTTTTAACAGAAATAAATGCAGTGGCTGCTCATAGCATAGCTGTTGAACTGCACCATTCTATTTCGGTAAAATTGAAGACAGCTGTACCAAATTTTGGCATCGAAACGCGTAATTAGGGAAATTTCTAATATCAGTTTTATTGTGCATGTTATATAAATTTGATCTAATGCTTTGTTTTTCGGTCGATTACTATTATTTTCATATTATATCCTTTTTATTGCTTCTCCTGCGTAGACAGACGTTGGGTTCACTGCTTTAGCGCTGTAATGAAGCGTCTAGGGTTCCGGGATCGGTGCTTGGTGCAACCCAAGTGCTATCGCCCGTTCTAGAAAGTACTCCATGACTGATATAACAAAAATGTTCGCAGAATGGGGTTTCGTGTCGATAGATCAGTATGAAAGTGCCTTATAAATGATCACTTGCTGTTAATCGGTAAAAAAGTTTCCTTTATATTATGATTAATATATATGATGTCATACAGTGAACCAGAGATTAATGTGCTTATCGGATTGTCCTTTCATTTAGGTGGATGGAAGCATGAGATATTCATTAAGTATTTATGTGTGTTTTTTTAATTTGTAAAATTTAAGTGGAAATTAATTTGTATCTTATTTATTCAGATTAATTCAAAAATGTAGCTGTTATTTATTAATGTAATAATTAGTATTTAATAACATAGTTTCGAGAGTGCGTGTGTGTGTGTGTGTGTGTGTAAAAAAAAGTGACTGAACTGATTTTCGTATATATGGATATTTATGTGTGGATCTGTGAATAAAAGTGTGTATGTGTGTGCATGTGTCTGTGATTTGATTTTTACTTATATAGTACTTTTTTTAATCTTTAGTCGTATTTTTTTTTTTTTTTTTTTTTTTTTTTTATCGTTTTTCTTCCTTCTTCACCTTTCTTCTTCTTTACACGGTTCATATATTTCGAGGATTACATCTGCAAGAAATACGAGAGTTAAAGTTAAGTTTTTTACCATCTCGCTGCAAGCTGTTCCTATCTGGTACTTACATGCATATATTTAACAGCTGCAGTAACTGCACAGCTAGGTACAAAAAGGTGCACTGCATTTCTGCCGTCTGCTTCGTTCCGTATTACTGTGACCTTGACCGAGATCGCGTGTACTTTTGATTTATCTTCTGCGGCATTAGTTTTTTTTTCTAACTCTCTTTCTCCTTTTCTTTCTTTCTCTTTTCTTTTCCTCGTTGTTTTATCTCGTTATGTAACAGTCTGAATTATTTATTTATTTATGTTTTATATGCCTTATTACTACTGTTGTTGTTTTGATTTATTTGCTATTATTATTTACAATGGTGTTTTTATTTTTGTTTTTTGTTTTTTTTCGGGGGATTGGGTTGGTTTTTTTTTTTTTTGTCGACCAGTAGGAAGATGTGCCCTAACGATATCGTTAAAAATATATCTATATAATAAAATACGATGTGCAGTGAACAATATTAACTTATTAACTAATTAATAATAATAACAATAACAACAATAACAACGGCGACGACGACGACAACAACAACAACAACAACAACACTAATAATAATAATAATAATAGTAACAATTAATAAATAAATAAACAGAAGTAGATTGTCTGTCAATTGTCCTTATCACCTTCAGATAACAGAATAATCTCCCTTGTATGGCAAAAAAAAGTTAGCCTTTGTAACTTGTAAAGGGGATTAAAATACAATTATACATATTTCTTTAATTTCCAGAAAATTAAATATCATCAACATCATCATCATTATCTTCACCACTATTATTATTATTATTATTATTATTATTATTGTTATTATTATTATTATTATTATTATCAGCAAAACCTGCACGTGTATTACTATTATCATCATTATTATTATTATTATTATTATTATTATTATCAGCAGCAGCAGTAGTAGCTGCACTTGTAGTAATATTAGTAGTAGTGATAGTAACAGTAGGAGTAATCGTTGTACTAATAGTTTCAGTGCTAGTAGTACGTCCACTCGAACTTCAGTGTGACGGAATTGAGACGAAACCAAACATACTAACAAACAGAACAATTTACGTACAGAAAGACAGATAGCTAGATATATTTCTTCCGCTAGCAACAACAACAACATCAATAAAATAAGAAAGAAAGAAAGAAAGAAAGAAAGAAAGAAAGAAAGAAAATTCATGCTAAGAAGATGGGAGCGGTAACTAATGAGACAAAATCACATTAGACTGAGTCTCCATTATCCAAATTTAAATCATTATTATTGTTAATAATAATAATAATAATAATAATAATAATAATAATAATAATAATAATAATAATAATAATAAGCACAACAATAACAATAATAATGAGTTAAATTCGGAAAATGGAGACTCAGTCTGAAGTGAATTTGTCTAATTAGTTTCCCACTCTCTCGTGCTCAGGATCACTTTTTTAAAATGTATTTCTTTATTTCTTATTAAGTGCTTCTCTCTATCTTTCTGTCTTTCTATCTGTCTTACCTGTACTATATTGTCGAAATACTTGCATTTTCGTTACTTACTTTCCTTGTGTTTTCAACATTGTATTTTATTCCGATTGTATTACGTCATTAAAGACAATTATGTGTTATTGTATTGCGTCACAGACAGGTTTCTTTTTTTACATTTTATATTTCTGATCTTCCAGTAGGTATGTAAATTGTTGATATATTTTGTAGTAGTAGTAGTAGTAGTAGTAGTAGTAGTAGAGTTGTTGTTGGTAGTAATGATAGTATAGTTGCCGATTGTTATTATTAATATGAATTGTTTATTTTAAATATTCTTATATTCGTATATTCACCATCAACAACAACATAATTATTGTTTTGTTATATATATATATATATATATATATATACATTTACACACATACACACACATATAATGTATATGTATGTATTTATGTATGTATGTATGTGCGTGTGTATTATATAATAATAATAATAATAATAATAATAATAATATCTACGAAGATCTACATATTATTATTAATATTATTATTGTCGTTGTTGTTGTTGTTGTTATCGTTGTTGTTGGTGGTGTTGTGGTTGCTGTTCTACCTATCAGACATCCTGTCAGTCTTACACAATCAACCTTCTGTATGTGCATCTGGCTTACCATTTCAACTCTCACTGTTTCTATCTATCCACAGACAATGTAGTGCTGAAAATTGTGATATAAAGTCCCAAGTGAGTGAGGCTGTGTATCTGTGTCTCTACCTGAAGTTTTACTCAAATATACTGTATCTAGTCAACCACGCTAACAAGCACTTCATAACGAATCACTGAAAGTACACTATGTTCAAATTTTAATCTTTACGTAGTATCTGTATGTGTATATATATATGCATATGTGTATGTATCAATACATGGGGGGGGGAGAGAGAGAGAGAGAGAGAGAGAGAGAGAGAGAGAGAGAGAGAGAGAGAGAGAGAGAGAGAGAGAGAGAGAGAGAGACTGATAACATGCATGCATACACTCATGCACACTCACAGACCAAACTTTGTTTTTATATCTATTGCTCCACCCTACCAATCACTCGCCCCAGTAATTGAACCCGCTTCGTATCTACAGTTTAACTTAGGTGTCTGACTGTCTGTCTGTCTGTATTTGTTTATGTCTACCAAACCCGCCCAACTGTTTTAAACAATTGAAACGAGAAAGTGCAATATCTTCGTGAACCAATATAAATTAGTCATTCATCTGTTTAGTATATGTACACCGTGTCCGCTTTTCTGTTACAACCCATCACCTACTGGCTCTATTTTTTCAAACAAATGACTAGAAATAAAAGCAATAGTATTATTCTGTTGCATTAGAAAGATTACTGAATGACTACTCAAGCAAATGAGTTACTGATCTACTTATCATTCCACCCATTGCTTCCAACTCTCTAAAACACAACTGCTACCCGTCAGAACCACTACCCTTTCAACAGACTGAACACTCCAAACCGACACATCTACACAAACCAACAGTGTTTAATTATTATAGCGACTTGTCTTTCTGGACCTATATCTGACTATAGTCACTATATGACCTTCCAAATCAACAAACATTTTTACAATTAGCTGGAGAAATATTATTGCAGTATTTCATACACACTCATCTTAAATGAATGATTACAATCATAAAGGATTCAACTACATATTTACGAATCTCTCTCTCTCTCTCTCTCTCTCTCTCTCTCTCTCTCTCTCTCTCTCTCTCTCTCCTCTCTCTCTCTCCCTCTCCCCTCTCCCTCTCCCCTCTCCCTCTCTCTCACCGGCCCTCCTCGATCCTATCCCTCCCGCCATCATTCCCATCCCCGTCATTCCTAACAATCGCCTCAACAACTGGTTTGATAATGCGAGGAGTTTCGCCTGCTCGGATCGTCACTGTTGAATGATATAACAGGTAAGCGAGTGAGTCACCGTGTTGATACGTCTAACTGAAGCGTATGCGTCAGATTAAACACCCGTACACGTTATCGGGAAACACTCGAACATGTTATCAGTCGAGCTAAACGATATCCCAGGAAAGACAATTGAACACGTATCCCTTGACAGTTTATGGGAGAAAAAGGTGTTGTTTCCTACGCTCGTTTCTAGTTTTTTTTTATGTCGACTGAGGAAAGAAAGATAGGGAAAGAATACGAGGAATTGAACTTGTTAAGTTTTCTGTTAACAATAATAATAACTATTGCTGTCACTACTCCTACTACTACAATTGCAATCACTGCTCCTACATTTACTACTACTATTGCTATCACTGCTCCTACTCCTACTACTACTAATGATATCACTAGTCCTACTCCTACTATTACTATAACTACCCCTGCTCCTACTACAACTATCGTTACCAATACTCCTACTGTTACTATTGCTATCCCTGTACTGCTCCTACTCCTCCTATTATGGCTACTACTACTACTACTACTACTACTACTAATAATAATAATAATAAGAAGAAGAAGAAGAAGAAGAAGAAGACAATAAGAAAGAAAAGCAGGAAACAAACAGCAGCAACAAAAAAATATATCATATTAATTACTGATGACTATTACTCTGCTGAAGATAATGGCGATACAGATAATTGTATCTAGCTGAGATTTTGTCTTCTCATCATCATCATTTTGTCTTGCTATGTTTACCTTCGTAAATGTGCAAACAGTATGGACCAAAAAAAAATAAATAAAAATAAAAAAAAAGAAACCGTTTCAACGGTCGTTATCAGGTTTCCAAAATTCCTGAAAAAGACAAGAAAGCGCAAACACAAGGAAAATCACGTAAAAGTGTGTAAATAGAAACTAAACATAAACTTGATAATCCCGAATTTCCGAACAACACCTGTTTCTTCTTTCATCTTGTCGCTCTCCACAATCTTCTTGTGGCTGTTAGTTATAAATTTGTTGAGGATATCTTGAATGCCAGTATAATGAAATAATATTATAACTAAAAATGACATTTCCAAAATAATGATAACACAGATGTAGCATTGATAGAGCAGCCGCAGTGTTAAATCTCTCTCTCTCTCTCTCTCTCTCTCTCTCTCTCTCTCTCTCTCTCTCTCTCTCTCTCTCTCTCTCTCTCTCTCTCTCTCTCTCTCTCTCTCTCTCAATAGTGTTAGTAATAGTTCTAAAAGCAGTAATAGCAATAATAGTAGTAGTAGTAGGCAGCAGTAGGAGTCGTAGTAGTGGAAATTCTCTTCGTTACTGAGTTTTGTCGTAGGTTATTATAGAAAATATATTTCTTTTGGATTTAATCTTTGACGTTGTACCAATATATCATTAAAACAAAAATATAGTAAAAATAATCTTCGCAAAAACTGACTAAAAACAATATTATTATAAAAAATATATCATTAAAACAAAAATAAAAAGTTAAAAAAGAAAGTTAAAAAAATATTTAAAAAAATATTTTTAAAAAGGAGAGAAACTTTGAGCAATAAATATTTTCGTTATTCGACACATGACGCTGTTTTCTCTCTCTCTACCTCGTCTTCTCATATGACGACGTCTGACGTTGACGTACCCGATGACACCAAAATGTGTAATCTTCACTGCTTGATTCTCAGCAATCCAGCTGAAAATTGGTTTTTATCTTTTTTTTTTTTTTTTTGCTTTTGTTAAAGAAACAGAAAGAGTAACCTCGCCGGCATTTACATCGCTCATACGTCTTGCTTTATCGAGACCTGCAAAAAAAAAAAAAAAAAAAAAAAAAAATAGATCGTGTTTGAGTGACAAGGGCAGTGAAAGAAAAAAAAAGAAAACGAAAAGATATTTGCACTTTCGCTTACGTAACCTGCAACAAACGTTTAGCAGCAGAATTATGAAGAAAGTACCGTATGCTTACAGTTAGGTAAAAACAAAATAAATAAATAAAATAAAAAAAGTATTACTACAAGTTAAATGAATATGTATGTAACAGCATTTCTTCTCGTTTTAATGTTACAGTAACATGAGTAATACCACCACCATCAACGACACCAACACCAGCCACAGCAATTACAGCACCATCAACGCCAACGACGCTATTACCAAATAGAGCAATAACATCAACAATGTCAACGACACCAACACCATCACCATGAACACCACTAAAACCAATACCACCAACACCAACAAGACCAGTTCTACAAACAAGAAAACATCACATATAAACTATACATACATACTGTGTGTGTACATATATACATACGCACATTACATACATAAAACATACATTTTATATATATATATATGCATCATACATACGCACACATATACACATACACGCATACAAACATACATGCATACATATATACACACATACATACATACATACAGACACATACATACATACATACATACATACATACATACATACATACACACACACACACACATATACATATCTATATATAAATATACACACACACACACACACACATACAGACAAGTAAAAGTGAAGTACGGAAAAATAATATAAACATGAAAACACGGAATAAAGTACAGGAAAAAATAATGAAATTAAAAACAATGAAATAAATAAATAAATAAATAAATAAATAAATAAATAAATAAATAAATAACAGAATAAGGAGAGAAAAAAAAAAACCAACAGAAAAAAAAAAAAAAAAAAAAACACACACACACACAACAACAGAAAGGTACATCCTACGTTAAACATCATTTGACCCGTCAAGTCATATAAAGATTAACTCTACTTTATCGGCGGCAAACTCTGTAAGCCGGACTAAACCTCCCAGCACGTGGTAAGAACAGTGAGGTGGAGAAGCCAAATAAACCACACACTTACAAGATTCATGCGCAGATCCAGTGAGAGGGGGGGGGCCCAACCCCCAACCCCATCCATATTCCTTTCCAACAGTTTGCTTTATTAACCTTAAACAAAAGCGCTGAAAACTGAAATTATATCATCCACTTCGATTTGCTCAGTCACCCTCCCTTTGTTCCTCCCTGACACACACACTGGATCCGCCCCTAGCGCTGATGATATCTGCATCGTAATCTAAGAAATCAGCGAAAACTTTGAGACTCCCGGCCCACCCAAAGACACAGTCTCAAATTTACCTTAATGATTTCTGCACACTTTCATTTTGACAAGCTCACAACGAGAGTGAAGTTTATTTAATTTTAAACAGGGGAGAGACAAACAGCGCGCGAATAGCTGGGCAGATATGTGCTTGAATGTAGAGGATATAAATTTTATGTGTGCGTGCGTGTGTGTGTGTGTGTGTGTGTGTAGTATGTCTGAGTATAGACACATACCTCGCATACAAACGTAGATGCATACAAAAAACTTACAACTATGGGTTCGTTCTCACAAACTCACACATTCTATACATACATAGATGCGTACATAAAATCATACATCTAATATCTGTCTGTACACCTAAACACAGACACACAGACACAAGTACCAACACACACACACACACACACACACATATATTTGCCTGCATACGTGCATACATACATACGCACAAACATATACATATACTCACATATATGCATGCATACATACACATATAGATACGTACACATACATGCATGCATATGTACATATATACATACTTACATAGATATTATGTACTATTTCATATAGATATAATTTCGTAAAAAAGACTTAACGTCACAATATCACAGTAATAACTGACATTTAGAGTTCTTAGAAATTAGGATTTCCAATAAAAAGGATAACTGCAACAAGAAGGAAACTTATAATAATAATAATAATAATAATAATAATAATAATAATAATAATGAATAAATAAATAAACAGAGTGCAAGTGTACTGCGCATACACTTAATTTCGTATTTAATGTTTTTATTTTGCTCCGCAGATAACAGACGACAGACATCTTGTCGCCAAAGGCGTTCCTCCCCAATCCACACAAGCATAATTATCATTAGCCAGGTCCTGGGAGATAAAGTTAATTCATTCTAGCGTGGGTTATATCATTCAGTATGCCGTCCTGACTCGAGGTGCAGCGCCAGCAAGCAACGCAGAGAAAGTCTTCCACAGAAATGTAGTTTTAATTATATGCACTGCAACATGCGTGATTTCCTCCGCGCTCTCCGGAGCATCAACAAGCAAATTCATAAATCATCTACAGCACGCGTGTTCGTTTATTTAGCGTAACATTTCATAAGCGTGCGCTCTCGTGTCTCCTGTTTCCTTTTAAGAATTTTCGTTTGAGTTCGGAAGAGAAAAAAAAAAATAAAAATAAAAATAAAAAGATAAAATATATATATATATATATCAAGAATTAAAGAAAAATAAGATGAGTAGATGATGAAGTAAATGAAGATAGCCTTTGATTTAATTATAAAATAAAATAAAATAAAATAATTTTCTTCCAAGGGGAAATTCCGGGATGTGAAAATATAATAATCTGTTAGAAAGTTATGCTTTTAAAACGAAATTTCTTTATATTTGAAGCGCCGGTGCATCTAAATATTATTGCTTGCAATACCTGACAATATAAAATCTTACATCGTCTTTTGTTAATTTTTTATTATTATTTCTACTTGTTCTGTCTAAATATTAATAACACTGATAACAGCAACAACAGCAACAATAACAACAACAACAACAACAATAATAATAATACAATAATAAGAATCGCAGTGATGATGATAATGCTTACATGATAGTAATATGCACAATACTACAAATACCACTACTACTACTACTACTACTACTACTGCTACTGTTACTGCTACTGCTACTGCTACTACTACTAAAACTACTACTAATAATAATAATTTATGTTTCCTTTATTTACTTTTTCCAAGAAGTGAAAAAAACAACAACAAAAAAAACATAAAAAGGCACAAAAACAACATACAACAGTAATGGAAGCAACAACAATAACAACAAGAAGTAAATAAACAAATAAGCAAACAACAAATACATATTCCCCTTACCCCCCCCCCAAAAAAAAAGACGAGACAGAGAGAAAAAAAGATAAAGATAACAGTAA
Source organism: Chrysomallon squamiferum (assembly GCA_012295275.1). NCBI lineage: Eukaryota > Metazoa > Mollusca > Gastropoda > Neomphalida > Peltospiridae > Chrysomallon > Chrysomallon squamiferum. Next base: position 14,879,697 of record CM022667.1, on the reverse strand, counting down.
AAACAAAAGTGATTTAATCTTACAGTTATTTGGTTTTCATTTTACTTATCTCCAGTACAGACGTACACCTGCGCGGATATCAGTTACACGTGATTTCCGCTACTGCCACGCCACCTGTTGCATTTTATACACTACACTTCCGCCGTTCTGAAGAAAAGAAGTCCTTGCATCTTATAAACCATGTAATCTTTTTCTCTTGTAGATTTTTTTTCTCTTTCTCTATTTTTTCGTCTCTCTCTTTTTTTTTTTTTTTTCGTTTTTTTTTTATTTAGTTTTTTTTTTTTTCTTCTTCTTTTTTTAAAACTGTTTCTGATCCGTAATCTTATTTTATTTTATTTTTTTATTTCCGTAGTTTGCCTCTTACCTAAATCCTATAAATTTCACTTCAGCTCACAAAGAATAATATTTATTTATCGCTTAATGAAAGTGGCAGGAAAAAAGCTTCAAAGAAAGTAATTATTGTGAGGTTTATTTGTTCGTGTTCGTGTGCGTAATTACTTGATGTGTGCATCTGCAAGAGAAAAGGAAGATGGGAAGGAAGTAGGACACGACAAATACCGAGAACAACCGCAAAACTGACTTTGATCTATCAAGTTAACTTATGTTAGTTTATAAGTCTTAATCGTTTCCTTAGTTCACAGGAGGAAGACAGAAAGACAGACAGAGAGACAGACAGATAGAGAAAAAGAGAGAGACATTTATTTATATGTATGCACACAAATTCAAGACATACAGAAAGAGAGAGAGAGAGAGAGAGAGAGAGAGAGAGAGAGAGAGAGAGAGAGAGAGAGAGAGAGAGAGAGAGAGAGTCCTATCTAAATGAAGACAACAATATTTGACTTAACAGCTAGTGGTGCAATACCGACTACTAACGTATGAAAACCAGTCTCTATACACATTTAGCTGTTTTCAATTAGAGAAGATAATTGACTTGCGCCGACCATTTCGCCAACTCGACTCCTGCGCGACCCTACGTGCTCACAGATTTCTACAGAGAAATAAATCTTCTACCAACAGCCTTTGTCTGCAGCTCGCACTGTGTCACTGTTAGTTAACCGTGTAATTAGTGCCTGCCTGCCTGAGCTGTGCAGGTTCGTGGGATCTGTTCTTGGGTATCTCAGTCGCACTGAATTGATGTAACCATATTATTAATATTGTTGTTGTTGTTGTTTATAAATAAATAAATATTTATCTAAATAATGAAGGATAAAGGAATTTTATTGTATATGAGGACATACTTATCATAAAAATTATAGAAAATGAAATAAAACTGCTGCTAGTACTAAATTATGATTATTATTATTATTATTGTTGTTGTTGTTGTTGTTGTTGTTATTATTATTATTGATTTTTGAAAAGAAAGAAAGAAAGAAAATATTATATATATATATCTAAAAAAAAAAAAAAAAAAAGGTAATTTTATAGAGATTCATGTAACAATAATACAAAACAAATAATTATGTTATTTTTGTCACAACTGTTGATGTTTAGTAACGTTTTGTTGATGGTAACGGTGGTGGTGATGGTTGTTGTGGTGGCAGTAGTAGTAATAATAGCAATAGCAGCATAGTAGTAGTAATAAGGACATTAAAAGCAGTAGTAATAATAGCAGTAGCAGCATAGTAGTAGTAAGGACATTAAAAGTAGATTTGTAATAATAGCAAAGACGCATGAACAGAAGTAGTAATAATAGTAGTAGTAGTAGCAGTTTCAGCATTTGTAATTGTAGTTGCTGTAGTAGTAGCAATAATAGCAATGTAGACTAATAGTAATAGCAAAGACGCACCAACGGAAGTAGTAATAGTAGTAATAGTAGTAGTAGCAGTTGCAGCATTTGTAAATGTAGTAGCTGTATTAGTAGTAATAACAGCAGCATTGACTGCATGCCAGGAACGAAAAAAACATGAATGAATTAAATTTTAATTCAAAGTTTTAAAGTCGACAGAGTAAAGTAATTTTGCTTCTTCACTTGTTATTCACAGTGCACTGTTTAACATGAGAAAATAAATTATCAGCAAAGTGCTTTCAGTTTTAACTTTTGATTGATGTAAAGAAAACGGAATCTCTGAAGGGAATTGATGACAAGGCGCATGCTTGCACGTGCTAGCACGTGCTCTCAAACATCTTTCGTTTGTTCCCTGCCAGTTAGAGGCATGGGGCAACGCCTAGTTTTCTTTGACGACGTTTAACAGTTTCTTTGAAGGGAAGGCGGGGGATACAGGGACCATGGGGAGAAGGGTGTTTGTCGATGTTGATAAGAGTAATTCACGACAGGTCTCGTTTATTTTGGCGATGAAAACTTGTCCTGAGTAATTCGCCCGATGTCTGTTGATAAATGCTGGTGTTTTATTTCGAAAAAAAAAAACTGTCTCGTGGAAAAAAAAAAAAATATGAATATTTATTTATTTATTTATTTATTTATTTGTTACAACAACAACTACTGCTATTACTGCTGCTGCTGCTGCTGGAACTACTATTACTTTTACTACCAGTTACTACTACCAGTACTACTACTGCTACTGTTACTATACTTACAACTACTACCACGCAACAAATATGATGATGATGATTATGATGATGTGATAATGATGTTGACTGTTGCAGTTGTTGTGAGAGATGTAGCACTAGTAGTTCACATAGTAGCAGCAGCAGCGGTAGTAGTAGTAGTTGTAGTAGTAGTAGTAGTTGTTGTTGTTGTTACAGTAGATATAGTAATAGAAGTAATAGGGAAGGTAAACAAACAAGATTTAATTAACAGCAAACTGTTCTTGCTTATCTTCATTATACAAATTCAAAACACTCATTCTAATAACTGTTAATATCACAATATTACATTTTGTCTTCATTCATTCCTTCATGTCTTCCTTCCTTCCTTCCTTCCTTCGCTCGTTCCACATTACAACAAACACTTTTCTCCGGATGGTCGGATCGAGACCACAAACACTTAGTCTCGAATTCCAACTACCGACTGACCTCTGCCGTTAAAAGCTTTCAGGCGAAAATCATCGGTAATCTGACCCGACGTCTGCTTGGTGCAGCTGTCAGTGATAGATACGTCATCGACGACAGCTATAACCACAAATATGACGGACGTGACCACTGGGGGAACATAATAACTGACACGTTTACAAGGTGCTAACGACACAGAAGTAACACTCGGCTTGAACACAGTTCCTTGTCCTCGTCCGAACTCAGACTGGTAGCGTGACGTACAGCAGTGGCGACGTGGTTTTCCTTTTACAACAACAACAACAACAACAACAGCTACTACTGTAACTTCTAATGCATGACATTGCAACTGCCACTGCCATTACCACAACATCTACTGCTCTACTATTACTACAACAACAGCTACTACTGACACTGATACTGACACTGCTACTACATCTACTGCTCTGTTATTACTACTACAACAGCAGTTACCACTGCCACTGTCAGTACAACTACTGCTCTGTATTACAACAGCAACATTGTAGTAGGTTATGACTTCACTAATGAGACTGCTACTGCTACAGCTACTACAACTGATATTCTGTGTAAAAATAATAACAACCACCACTTCTTCTACTACAACCACTACTATTACTACCACTACATCAACAACAACAACAACTACTACTACTACTACTACTACTGCCACAAATACAACTAATACTGCTGTTGCATGCATTTAACAAATAAATATATACTAAGACGTTGCATATAACCAAAACGTACTGTCCTCCCTCCCTCCCTACCTCCCTCCCTCCTTCTTTCTTCCCCCACCATCCATAGCTGCTTCGTGCTAATTACTTGAACCCGAATCACGCGAGAGAATCTGTGAGAAATTTCTTTCTCAGATACGCAGCGGAACTTTCAAAAGTCGCTGCAATGATAAAAATGCATAGCAGATGTATCGGCGGCTTTCTAATAGAACCAGCTACGAGCGACAGCAAACCGCAGTGATCTTCAAGTTTAATCTTGATTACCAACGAAAACCATTTTGTTCATCGACGAAAGAAATGCGTCTGTCAACCAGACAGAGAAGAAGAAACAAAACAAAAAAAAAAAAAAAAACGGGAACGGAGAAACAGAGGTGAAGAAAAATTTTTTTTTTTGAAAAGTAAAAGAGTGAAAGGGGAGAGAAGGAGAAATGAGGGGAAAAAAAAACAGGGAAGCAAGGGGTAGTGGAGAGAGAGATGGTAAAAGGGAAAGAGAGGTAAAATAAACAGGGGCGAAAAAAAAATAAGGGTTAAGGATAAAGAATGGTAATGATGAAAGAGAGATGTAAAGGAGTAACAGGAAAGAAAAAGGAGAAAAAAGGTAAAAGAGAAAGATGGTGAAAGGACAAACAGGAGAGTAAGAAGAAAGATAATAATAACAATAATCTTAAAAATTAAATTTAAAAATTTTAAAAAAATATATAATAATAATAATAAAAAATGTGAAAAAGAAACTAATAACTAACCATTATCAAACATCGATTTTTCTTTACATTTTTTCCCCAACTTTATATTTTTCTTCCTTTTCTTGTTTGTTTGTTCTTGTTTGCTGTTTTGGGGGGTTTTTTGTTTGCTTTTCTGATGTCTGAGATAAAAGTATGTTCAAACACCATATGTTTCTAAATTAAAGATTAAAGAAAATTAAGCAGAGAGCTGTATAGTCATGGTAACAAATATTTCGTGGATTCAGTCTCAGTATAAAGAATACGCGAATCTATTGGAGGAGACGAGCCACAGTTTAATTTATATTTCGTTTTTGAATTATTTTATTTATATGCAAGTATAAGGAAACTAATCTCATGAGCAAAGTAATCCCTTTCACTATATTGGAATTCTCGTTACTAAAATTTTGGATTCGTCAGTTTGAAGATCTGCAGTAAAATTTCTTTAGTTTGTTTGTTTATGGAAAGTGGAGAGAAAAGGATTTAAAAAAAAAAAAAAAAAAAAAAAAAAAAAAAGAATGAAAACATAAAAAAAGAAAAAAGAAAAAATGAACAAAAACCGCAACAAAATATACATTTTAAATTATTATTATTATTACCATTATTATTATTATTATTATTATTATTATTATTTTGTTGTTGTTGTTACTAATACATTTACAATTATTATTGTTATTAATATTGTTGTTTTGTTATTACCTTTACTATTACTATTGTTGTTATTATTACTGTTGTTGTTGCTGTTGTTATTATTACTGATGTGAGTTTCTAAATTATGAAAAACAGTTTCTGAAGCATTTTGTTTCTCTCTAAAGAATAGACAGGATTTGAGTAGCAATGAATGAAATATAGAAGTAGTGTTAGTAGTAGTTGTTGTAGTAACAGTAGTAGTAATAGCAGCTGTTACATAATAAGAAAAATAACAGTAACAGTGGTGGTAGTAGTAGCAGCATCAGCAGCAACATCATCAGCAGCGGCAGCAACAGTAGTAACAATGGGTAGTAAATAGCAGTAGAAGTAGCAGCAGCTGTTGTAGTAGCAGGTGATGTTGTAGCGGCTGCAGTAGCAATTCTAGTAAAAAATATTTGTTCTTTGTATTGGTTGCAGTTCCTCATTTCACAGCCGTTCTTCTCTCTTTTTTTTTTTTTTTTTTTTTTTTCTTTTCACTTTTTTTTTTTTTTTTTTTTTCCTTTATTTGTTTTACGTGTATTTAGGAGTTAATGATGAAAGAGAGATGTGGGAAAAATAAGAGAGAGAGAGAGAGAGAGAGAGAGAGAGAGAGAGAGAGAGAGAGAGAGAGAGAGAGAGGAATAAAACAATGTGATTCCTCAGTAAAGTTACATAAACATATTAATACAGACATAATAATAATAATAAGAAGAAGAAGAACAAGAACAAGAACAACAACAACAACAACAACAACAATAACAATAACACAATGTTAAAGGCAAATAATAATAATAATAATAATAATAATAATAATAATTATTATTATGATGACGATTATAATTATGATGATGGTGATGGTGACGATAAAAGGAAGAAAAGGAACAACAACAACTACAATAATAATAACAACGACGACAACGGCAACAAAAACAACAACAACAACTACATCACCAATATTAAAAATAATAATAATAGTAACAACAACAACAACAACAACAACAACAACAATGATAACGAACAACAACTGTGGAGACCAGGAAGCAGTGATTTAAGGAAGGAAACAGAGTGAATGAATGTTTTGCAAACTGCTCAGCACAGTTTTCGACATCTGAGATGTTCAACTGCTCAGCTCTCGCGAGCTCCAACACGTTTTCAGACTTGAGTACCACTGCTTCTGTTACTGACATTAACACATGGGGGAAGGAAGCCTCAACTTCTTTCAGGTCACGTCGTTCCCACAATCCAAGCCGAAATATATTACCGTGACGTCATATGTAGGTACTGCCGAGAGAAGGAGGGGCGGGGGGGGGGTTATGCACATCTGGTACGCAAAGACAAAGACAGTGTGTATATATAGATACAGAGATCGGGAAGCGAGGCAGAATCTTTTGTCGAAAGCGTTCGCGGTTTTCGTTAGTCTCGTGCGCTCACGACTGCTTTTCCAAGCAGAAATGTGTTCTGTGGTATTTGAAAAACTGCGTAAAGGTGATGGCGATGGGCGGATAAATGTCAGTTTAGATATCAAATGCTTTTAATCAACAAGGAAATGTTCTGAATAGCGAATTTATTGAGTAATGTAGGGTAAATGAATGAAATTATGTCCGTAGTGGTTTTAATTCTCTCTCTCTCTCTCTCTCTCTCTCTCTCTCTCTCTCTCTCTCTCTCTCTCTCTCTCTCTCTCTCTCTCTCTCAGTGGACTTCAGTGGTTAATTTGTCGTTTAACATTCTAAAGAAGACAAAAAAAAAAAAGAAATTAATGAAATTAATAAATAAAACTATTTAAATCAAATAAAATAAATGAATGAATGAATGAATGAATAAATAAATAAATCAGAAAGACAATAGGTTCGTGAATTTTTTTTATATATATATATATTGAACTGAGTTAATGTACCTACATCATCTGTGCTTTTTATGTATGTCCGTTTGTTTAAACAATATCTGATTTTTTTCTTCTGTCTCACTTAATTGTGATTTTAAATTATTTAGCGCTCATTTTTATTATTTACAGCTAAATTAAAATTTACATTTTTTTTAAGTCTTCTTTTTTTTTTATTTTTTTTTAAATATTTGTTTTTGTATTTAAGTAAAATCATATTGTTAGTAATTATTACTAAAGGAGATTTACTTTATTTTGTATCGATGAAAAGAGCACAAAAATATTTTGTTGAAAAACAATTATACACAAGTAAACACTCTAGAATAATTAGTGAGACGTAATAATATAGACAGATAGAGAGAGCGTGAGCGAGAGAGACAGAATAAAACGAAGAAATTAAACATCGAATTAAAAATTTAGCAAGTAGATAAAAAATAACGTAAGATTAGTTATATGTTTGTGTGTACATTTACATATACACACACATACACATACATACACACATACATACATATATATATATATATACACACACACACACACCATACACACACATATATAGATATAGATATATAGATATTTAGAAAATACTCTGATAAAAATCTTAACGTTAACTTCTTTAATTTTATTTTTCCTTTTTTTCTTTTTTCGTCTAATATACTGAAGTGGCAGGAAACGTTCATCTTTTTTCCCAAGTGTTCATTTGAAAGTTCCTCGTGCATCATCAAATTACACATTTTCCCAATAAACGAACCGGCTGTTTATACAACCCTCTAAAACATATGCCAGAAGAAAAAAAAAAAAAAAAAAAAAAAAAAAAAAAAAAAAAAAAAAAAAAAAAAAAAAAAAAAAAAAAAAAAAAAAAAAAAAAAAAAAAAAAAAAAAAAAAAAAAAAAAAAAAAAAAAAAACCTAAATAAAAATAAAGCGAAAGTCCCCCCCCCCCCAACAACTCTTTCTGGAACCTTTAAAAGCAGTGAAAACTAATTCCTACACGCTAAACTGTTTTCTCAATCAATTTTTCAAGACACCATAGACATGTCGTCTGCTCGGCAAATGCGCGTGCAGGTCTCGAGCCAGATTCCCTGATTCATCCATCGTTGAAATTCAATACCGTTGAGCGTTCTGCCACCGACCAATGGCGAAATCTGAGGAGCATACACCGTTGTCTAATGTATACCCTGGCCTTCTTTGTCAAGCCCTTGCATCTCATGATAACCCAAAACAACAAGCGCTGGAACAGTGCGTGTACTTGACACTTGTTGCACGGGAAAGAGCAGTTGCCTTTTGGCTGGCGCGTGCGGTGAGCGAGGGAAGAACGTGCGCTGGGGACTTGACGTTTTTGTTGTGGGACGTATAGTTTGTCAGAACAGACCGTTAGCCATCGTCTGTGGATTGTACTTACTCATTTATTTATTTATTTATATATTTATATATTTATTTATTTATTTATTTATAAAGAAGAAGGATATATATATATATATATATATATATATATATATATATATTTTTTTTTTAATAAGGAAGAAAAGAACTGAACTATATATGTTATAAAAAAAAAAAAAAAGAAGAAGAAGAAGCAAAAAAGAAGAGAAGGTTTTATTTATTTTTAAAAAGATGCCCAGGATATTTATGATAACAAATCGTCGATACTTCACAACGTATCACCATGTTGATGACTCTTCAAAGCTTCAGCATTTCGAAGGTAAGTGAATATAAAGTGTTATATGTGCATGTGCTTTATATATTTATATCTCTATCTATCTATCTATCTATCTATATCGATTGACAGAGAGAGACAGAGAGAGAGAGAGAGAGAGAGAGAGAGAGAGAGAGAGAGAGAGAGAGAGAGAGATTCGTGTTTAAAATAATTCTACAACAGAGCAAATAATAACAGCAACTATTACTACTACTACTTCTATTACTATCACTGCTTCTTTTACTATTACTGCTACTACTGTTGATACACCTACTACTACTGCTATTACTATTACTGTATATATGTTTTGTAGACATCACAAAATGATGTTGATTATATTACTACTTTTACTATAATTACTACCGTCACCAAGAAAGTCACCAGCACAATCTACAATCATCACCACTAACAACAACACAAATTTAATGTTATACTCTCTCTCTCTCTCTCTCTCTCTCTCTCTCTCTCTCTCTCTCTCTCTCTCTCTCTCTCTCTCTCTCTCTATCTCTCACACACACACATATATACATGATTTTATATATATATATATATATATATATATAGACATACAGACAGACAGATATATACATATACATGTAGAGATAGACAGTAGACAGATAGATAGATAGATTGATAGATTAGGTAGACAGACAGACAGGTACATACATGCATACATACATACATACCTTCATACTACATATATGCATATATGCATACATACATATATACAGAAAGAGAGAGAGTATAATTTAAAAATAGTTCCTTTACTCTTCCATCTCTAGTTTTTCATTTTACTTCTCTTTTCTTTTCATTGGCTGTCACTTTCTGATTTCACAGTCAATTTACTTTATGATCTGAACACAGTCTGAGAGAAAAAGAAGCTATTATCCCTACTTCAGTATAGTTTTGTAAAAGGTACTCTACCGTAACTATGGTCTGTTTGTATTCGCTTTCTGTGTTGTTTTTTACTGGTAAAGAGACATACTGAAAGAACGTTCGTTGCAATTAGTATATTTTATCTCGATTTTATTATTTTATCATCTTCCATTCAGTCTGTTTCTCTTAGCAATAAAGGGACCTCTGGATTTAATATATCAATGAATCTCTCTCTCTCTCTCTCTCTCTCTCTCTCTCTCTCTCTCTCTCTCTCTCTCTCTCTCTCTCTCTCTCTCTCTCTCTCTCTCATTTCATTTGGTGCACTAAAAACGAAATAAAATATCTCTCTCATTTTTGTTGTTATGTAGTGCATTGAATTAGGACTCTAGTAAACTAAAGAAATATTAATAAAAATTAAACTGGTGTTATCTTATTGCTTCACAAATTCTTTAGTTCAACAATCAAGCCTGTTTCCTCTTCTTCTGTTTCAAATATCTGTTTTAATGGGGTGTAAAAATATACGAAAAAACCAATGAACCAACCAAACAAACAAACAACAAACTAACTAACTAACTAACTAACTAACTTATAAATAAATAAATAACAGTAATAAATAAACAAACAAACAAGCAAACAAATGAAAAAGCAATATAATACTGTTACAAAAGATTTGAACGCCGCCATTTTGACTCTTCGCAAATGAAGTGTGACGTCATGACGTAAGTGACAGACTGACAGCTGTAACCTTTCTCTTCTTTTTTTTTTTTCTTGATTTACTGACGTCAGAAAACAATTCAGAGGTAATATGTCCTCTCTGCCCCTTCCATAACACAGAGATGATGATGTTATTTTTATTTGACGTCCATCAGTATTACTGGTTTGAATTAATGGATGGTTAAAAAAAGTGTATTATTTTTCTTGTTGTTGTAGTGTTATTGTTATTATTATTTGTTGTTGTTGTGCTGTTGTTATTATTTTGTTATTGTTGATAGCTACTTAAATGTGTGTCTGTGCGAGTGTGCACACTTCTGTTTGAGAGAGAGAGAGAGAGAGAGAGAGAGAGAGAGAGAGAGAGAGAGAGAGAGAGAGAGAGAGAGAGAGAGAGAGCAAAGATGTACAGAATGGTCAGGAAAGAGTGTCAAATATATAGAGATAATAATAAGAAGAAGAAGAAGAAGAAGAAGAAGAAGAAAAAAAATAAATAAATAAATAAATAAACATCACCTAATATGCAGAGAATGTATGAGAAAGAATACTCCAAATAAACTTGAATTAATTATATAATTATAATAAAAACTTGGAGAATATGTTTATCATCCCACAACTTGTGCATTCGCTCGTCAGTTTCGTTTAATTTGCCTTCTAGTTTATTTGTACACTTCCCCAAACCATCTGTCATAATCATTTTCCCTTTTTATTCGCTTTCTTCTTTATTTCGTAAGCTCTGCAAAACATTTACAGAAAGGTGCTTACTCGCTTGTTTGTACATCTCCCAAAACCTATGACAATAATTATTATTTTTTCTTTTTTTATTTGCTTTCGACAATTGCCAGATAGCAATTTTTTTTTTTTTTTTTCGTTTATTTGTACACTATTCAAAATCTTTAATAATAATAAAACAGTTTTTTTATTTTTATTTTTATTTTTATTATTATTATTCTTGCTTTCGCTTTTATTTCTTACGTTTTTCCGACAATTGCCAGAAAGCTCCTTTAATTGAAAACGATGAAGAGGCACTCAGGAATCGATGCCAAGAGCTTGTCCTCCCACATAACGGGGATTCATAACGGTCTGTGTATCCCGTTATCTCTCTCCTCGCCTGCTTTCGTGACCCTGCAGAAGACATCTCCCACACTCTTTGTCTTCCGGCGTTGTATGACATGCGCCGTTCAGCTTTATCGTTAGGTTGCATTACACCAAATCGGTGGCCGTTGGAGATCATGATAACTTTTAAACGGTTTTTATTTTTATTACTTTTATTATTTTGTTTACTTTAAATTTCTATATTTCTGTGATGATAAATGAAACGTTAGATGCATGAGAAAAAGCTGTTAAAAGATAAGGTGAGTTAATAAAACTGTTTAAAAAAATCGTAGACGATTTTGCATTTAAAAATAAAATTGTAACGAAGAAAATAAAATAGTGGAAATGGTGAATAATGAATAAGAATATTTGCAGTTGTGATGAATTATAAATAAACAAAATGGTAATAATAAAATATTTAAATGCCAGTAGAAGAAACAAATTTAAAAAATAGATGCAATTTAAAAGGTAGTAATAACGAATGTTTATGAAGAAAGGAAATTTGTAATAATATTTAAAATAAATGTATTTTACCTATGTATTTATTGGTTCTTTAATTTAATTTAATTTAATTATATAACGTATGTATGTATGTATGTATGTATGTATGTATGTATGTATGTATGTATGTATGTATGCATGCATGTATGTGTATGTGTTTGTGTGTGTGTGTGTAGTTTTACAGCACTTATTATAGCTAATTAAGCGAAACTATTACAAATATATATTATTTTCTATTTGTACAGCACAGAGCTGCTTAATTTCAATAAAACACAAACGATTGTTCTGATGTACTCGTTATGTATTATTGCTAATTTCGAAGCAGAACCAATATCTCTAACCTTTACTGATTAAAAAATACTTAAAATCTACAAAACATTATTATTATTGTTATAAAAAAAAAATAGTACTTTACTGCATATTCTGTCTTATTTGTAAAGGATTAGTCTATTTTTTACCTCTAATCATTATTACTGTTTATTAACGAATTTAAAAACTTTTGTATATTATAATTGTGGTGATTAAGAATCCCATGAAGTCTCCGAAATGTTTACTGATATCATTAAAACGCTCAGCGGCATTTTGTACAGTTATGTTTTAATAATGGCATAACTATGTATTGTTTATTCTGGCTAATTATAAAAGTCATAAAGTCTGCGAAAAATGTTTTATAACCATTAATAATTAAAGACGCACAGAATTTTTATTGTCGTATAACTTTTGTGTAATGGTGTGTACTGCTTATTTTGGCTAATTGCAAAACCCATAAAGTCTGCGAGAATTTACTATTACATGTAATTACAAAATACTTTAGTATAAACAGAAAATATTCCAACTGTATATACACTGCATATTATTACTGCTAATTCTGAAACACTTAGAAATTTGATTGGTAGACAGTATCTACTATATACTATTTCTAAATGCAAAAAAACACCTGCACGAACTGTAGTCAAAAAAAAAAAAAAAAAACATATTGGAATGTACTATTTTCCGGACAACTGGTGTTTTACGTTATGGAAATGTGCCAAGAGTTTCGTGTCGTTCTGACCTTACAGGTAAATTACTACCCTGTGTGAGTCAGTCTGACATGCAAGTAGTGACTGACTGTCGATTGGTAAGTAGTATTTGGTGTTTATGACGAGTCGTATAACCTTACTGCGTTGTTTAGAGTGAGACAGAAGTATTCACCTGAAGCTTCATGAATCATTGTAACCAGAATGCGTTGTTTAGATAGAAGTACATTACTCCACTGTTTACGACGTGATAATTAGAATATAGTATATGTTACCTTTCTTTTTTTCTTTTTTTTTTTTTTTTTTTTTTTTTTTCGGTTTTTTATTTGCTGTTTTTTTGTTGTTTTTGTTTTTTATAAATTAGTAATTATAATGAATTGTTCTGACAGTAGTATTTTACTAGAATATTTATGACGTAATTGTGACGTAAAAAGTGGTACATAATCATCCGAATTTTAATAAGGAATTGCTGGACAAGTATTTATATGAATATTCATGAAGTGGTAATTAGAAAATAGTATGTATTATCTGAATTTATATGACCAGTTTGTGTAACCACATTAATTCGTATACAGAGAGTTATAGTTTAGTTGAATATTGATGATGTGAACAGAACAGTATATATTATATAAACTATAATGCGTTGTTTAAAACGTATTTATTTATTTATTTATTTATTTATTTATATTATTTAATTTAATTTATTATTATTATTTATTTATTTCTTATCTTTATCTATATGTTCATGACAATTCGTATTCATACTGTGTCGGATATTTTGTAACCATACTTCGTCCATTCGAACTTATTTCATCTCATTTGAAACATTTGAAGGCTAGTAATAAATGTATTGCGTGGATTAGAAAGTATCATTTCACCGAAATTTTTGTAATGAATTAAAATTAAATCGACAGTTGTATAGTAAATAATGTTTAACCTGAATGTACGAAACCGTACAATGCAATTTGTCCAGAGATGAATAATATTCTGTCTTAAGTAGATGACGAATAAAGAAAGGAATACTTCGGTAGGGACATTTAGAATAAATCAAAGAATAGTACTTTATTTTTAAGATAACATTAATAAAATTCACTTTAGTTATTTAATATTTCATACTGATGTTGACCATAATCAAATGTGAAAATTTGTCGATCAGAAATGAAAAACAGTTATTGATATTCACTTTAGTGACTAATATATTGTCTGATGTCGATGACGAATATAAAGCTAAACCTGTCGATGAGTAACTAGTATCTTATGTCACAGAAACATTACTAATACTGGCCATTGTAAAATGTCACTAATATGAATACCGGTATTTGTAAAGTTTTGTCTTTGTCTCTTAACAAGATGTATTTCTAATGTTTAAAACAAAATATTTCTGTGACGTTTTTATAAAAGTAACATCTCGCTTGTGTTGAATGTAAGCAGAATTTGCTGAACAGTAAATAACATTGTCTCGTTTTTGAAAAGAAATACAGGATCATTTGATTTGTAAATAAATATTCAATTGACTGTTACATTAGTGGGCAATACAGTTAGCAAAGGCAGTTCTGTACAGAACTGTGATAAGACTGTGTACACGACAGGCGTGATTGAACCCATTTCTCTGATGGAAACACGCCAAAATATTTCCCACACCTACAGTTAGTCAGTCAGTGATGCTCTCTTATTTTTATTACTGACCGTCTTGGTTACTAAGCAGCTGATTCTCTGCAATTTATGGCTCAATGAATGACTGAACGTACACTCGAGTTTAAGTAGTTAATAATGTGGTGGTTGTGAGTGATTAATAAAACACTAAATCTACTGTAATCTAAACAGTTTGTCATCAGCAGTTTATGACGGACAGATTGCTCAGCCTGTTGCTTTTTAACGACTTCGTTGTTTGATGTTTAAGACATGATTATATTATTTATTTACTCTCTCTCTCTCTCTCTCTCTCTCTCTCTCTCTCTCTCTCTCTCTCTTTTGTTAATAAGTAATTTTTGTTTATTACGAAGAGTCAGTAACTAGTGTTTCTGTTTGAAATGGATTAAAGTCAAACAACACAAAATAAAATTAATTTATAATAATTTCTGAAATAATTTAAAAGGTCTATAATGACAGATACAGAGATGCAGAAATACTTGATACCATATTCTGAACTTCTGTCCTCTCTCTCTCTCTCTCTCTCTCTCTCTCTCTCTCTCTCTGTTAAACTCGCGGCGCCGCGTTGCTTACGGTGCTGTGTATCGAGGAGGAAGTCAGTCACCTGATACCCACTCTCGCCAGTCGCACGCTCTGTGACGAAACCCGTCATCTGCAGACTGCAGTGGCCTTCCCTCCCCCCTCCCTCCCTCCCTCACTCCGGTGCCGTCTTCTCGATCTGTGCGTGTGTCTCTCATGACCATGATTGGTGGTGTTTTCAGCGGACTCGTCCTGGCCCGGGAGAAGCCGAGCTCGGTGGTTGGGCCACCGCTCAGCGCAGGCTGGCTTTTGTCACACTTCGCCTTTCGTCTCCTTTTTCGTTTAAAGCGACGTGGTTGCTGTCGACGATTGCAGCGCAGAAGTCTTAAGTCTTTCGAGCTTGTGTTAAGGGTTCGATTCACAACAGATTAAAGTATTCGAGAAGTAGCAGAGGATGTGAAAAATTTAAAAATTAATTTAAATGTATTGAGAATGTAAATATTATAGTGTCGTACGATAATGTTATGGTGTTACAGAGAAATAAAATGAAATAAAATACAATAAAATAAAATGAAGAAAAAGTAAAATATTATAAAATGGAATTAGAATACCCGCCCAAAAAGTAACAAAATTCTGATAATTTGCGATATCAAGAAACACATGTTTTAGCAGTGTATAAAGAAATACATTTTTAAAAATAAGTAAATAAAGAGGAGGAAAAGAAATGAAGAAGAAGAAGAAATAGAAAATAATTTATGATTTAAATTTATTCATTTGTCAATGCCAACGTACACGCGAAAAACAGCTGGATACAGTTTTTAATTATGACACACAAAAACTAAGATTAAAATAAAATATGCCTGTTGAGCAGCTAGTTTTGAGTAGGATTTAAACGATGATATTTTGAAACAACTCATGCGTTGCCTTGTTCGCTACCTTTCCATATGACTCACTGTGGCTGAATTTGTGTGACACGTATCAAAGATCGAGGGATATATATTTGTATTTTATAAGAAAGCATAAATAAAATGTTCCATGTTAAAAAATCGGCGCAAGTGGGGCTAGCAAATTGGCTTTTTGTACGGTCAATATCATGACTGGTATCTTATTTAATATAAATGTTTGCTGAGGTAATATTAATTATTTATGTGTTTCAATTTTTATCACAGTCGACATCATAATCACCATCATCATTATCATCGTCATTGTGGTAATTATTTCATCAAATCCTTCATTTGATCCCTCGCTGGAATGGCAAAGTTAACATTCTTAAAACAAACGAAGACAAAATGATTTTCAGAACATCCTTTATCATTCGCAAGTTATTAATATCATTCATACAGCTTATTTTAATCAGTAATAAAACGTAAAAAAAAATAAACCAGATACTTACCGAACAACAATATAGAAATCCAATATTTACAAGAAAAATTATTTTTACGACCTATAGTAGATCAGTCCGCGAGCTCAGTTTGGAACGGGATAAAAGCCCAATCTGTCTTGCTACTTAGAAGACAAATTGTTTCGCGGCTCCTGTCCCCAGCCGCTGCGTGATTAATTTTATGGCTCATTTGGTGCAGCTTATCTCGACGTTTTATCGCTTCCTCCTCTGTCTGTCGTCACGAAGGCCCATCAATCCCGTTTTACTTGACCCGCGAGTTTATTTGAAGAAAAACGGTAACGCTGATTTATATACGCAGCTCGTAAAGTTCCAGAGTGACGTCTCTTTGCAAAATGTCTCATTGGTAGTGATGTTGTATGTTGTTTGTTTTTTTTTTTTTCTTTCTTTCTTTTATTTTTATTTTATTTTATTTTATTTTGTTTTGGTTTTTTGTTGTTTGTTTTTTTTGTCCTGGCTTTAGGAGATTGAGATATAAATATTTTCTAGTAATCAGGTCTTGAATTAAACGTGACGGTTTCATATCGTAATGGTGTTTTTCTTTGATAAAAAGCTTTGTTGTTTGGTTGGCGATGTTAACGAAAGTGAAATAATTAAAGCTGGATCTTTTTAAAATTTTTTTTACATAAAATGATATTTTTATTTTTTATTTTTTATTTGTTTATTTTATTATTTATTTATTGTATGTAATTAATATCTTTTGATGTGAATGAAGTGATATATAGTTATACTGGTTTTATATATATATATATATATATATATGTATGTATGTATGTATACGTATATATGTACCTACACGTATATATGTATATATATATATATAACAATAATAAATAAATTTAAAAAAAAAGAACAAAACAAAATCATAACAAAATCATAACAATATCACTGACAATATTCTCAAGTTTTACACAAAACAAACAAACAAGGCAAAACAGCGTCAGTCGCTTTGGGCCACTTTCCACGTGCTCGTTTCTTGAGCTTACTCAATTCTTGCCACGTGGCTCTGGGGTCAGGTTACAGACGGGAGATCGCGTACATCTGGTGTTCAGCATCTCTGTAGCTTCAGTGAATCTCCCGGACCAACTGCGACTTTCATCACAGCGGGCAAAAACCTCGCAGAATACAGAATCAACCGTATTTATTTTTTTTATTTTTTTTATTTTTTTTCAAAATAATTCTTCTTCCTTTATTTCTTGTTACACAAAAATAAAAATAAAAATGATAAAAATTAATCTAAGTAAAAAAAAATTAAATAATAATTTTGCTACTGCTGCTGCTACTACTACTAATACAATTATTACTACTGCTACTATTACTATTATTACTACGACTGTTCCTACTACTATTACTGCAACTAAAACTGCTACTACAACTATTACTATTACAGCTGCTGGTACTATAACTATTATAACTACAACTACTATTATTACTACTACTACTCCACCTCCTACAACTACTAGTGTTACATCAACTGCTACTACTACAAGTACTACAACTACTCTTACAACAACTGCTACTATTATTCTACAATACTACAACTGCTACAATTACTATTACTACTACTGCTGCTGCTGATAATTTCAAACCTAATAAAACTATGCAATACGTTTGTGCCGGTGAACCTGTCTGACATTTCGTAAATCTATTCGCAGATTTTTCTTCCCCACTGTTTTTTTTTTTTTTTTTTTTTTTTTTTTTTCTTTACGAAATGTCAAGGTCAGTAGATTATCGTGTCAGCCATATTGATTCACCGAAACGATCTTTATAGATAGTTGTGGGCGTCTTGGTGTCGTAAATTGTTTCATGATGCCTGTGAGTATGATAAACTGAGATTAATAACAAACACAACAAAACAAAAAATAAAAAATAAAAAATAAAAAATAAAATAAGATAAAATATAATAAAATAATAATAAATATAAAAAAAGAAAATTTTAAAAATTTTAAAAAATTAATAAAGGGAAAAACTTTTACTTTAATTTTATTGCCGGACGTGTTTTCCCAACAATTTAGTCATATTGTTTTGTATATCAATATATATTTTAGTATTTATTTATTTATTTATTTATTTATTATTTTATTATTTTATTATTTTATTAATTTTATTTATTTATTTATTTTATTTTATTTTATTCTATTTAATTTTTGAGCAAATCAGAGAAAATGTGTCTATTATTATATCTTTTATTCTTACCTCCGAATTCGAAACATATACACAATGATACAACTGCTACACCTATACTTCAACAACAATAACAACAACAGCTACTACTATTACTACTATTACTACTACTACTACTTACTACTACCACAAGGTATGCTACCACTATTCTCTTTGATATCTATATTGTTACTATCACTACTATAGTAAAACTGTTAATGACATAACCATTAATGATACTGTTACGTCTGTAGCTACTAAGTTTCGACATTAGGTCGTACGACCTCCGTTAGAACGTCTACCACTACTCCTATTGTGGCTACTACTGCGTTTTCTCCTAGCAGGGTTACAACTACTACTACTACTGCTACTACATTTACTATTATTTCTACTGTTGTGCCTGCAGCCTGCCAATTCTGTTTTCTTTCTTCAACGTCTAACACTACATACCCTCTACTGCTATTACTTCTGCTAAACAGTTACGACCACCAAATGTACAACTAACGCCGCGATTAGAAACCCTCATTTTCACAGCGTGATGACACTAAGCGACAATGGCTAATTAAGTGGCAGTTTTAAAACCGACATCATAACGTCATTTATCACAAACAGAGCCTACTGAAAGCACAGAACCACCGCGCCACCTGCAGAGTTCTCGCACCTGGTATTTGTTTACCGATGCCAGCGCCCTCTAACCGGAGCGCCAAGATGGCGACCACTGATTCGCCACACCTGTCATATAATGCGATTTAAAGAAGTTTTTTTTTTTTTTTTTTTTTTTAAATTGACACGGTTAAAGCAAATTAGAAAATCCAGGGCCATTTCCGGCGGAAACGTTGTCTGTTAAGCCCATAGGAGGCGCGCATCGATACCATCTGACAGAAAGTTTCCAGTTCTTAAGTCTGAAAGTTAACGGCCGAACACGTGTCAGTGATTTCGAGAACTGTTTAGGCTTTTATTTTATAAATTGACAGTTAAAGTAACAGTTTTGCATTTCGGTCAGAGGGACTAAGTCAAGTATTGTTAGATCGTAACTTTTTATTCTGTAATATCTGTCGGTTTATTTATATGTTAAGCAATGGAAATTATACGAATAGATTTTGAGAAGTAGTGACGATTAGCTGTATTGATGCTTTGTAGAAAGATTTAAAATTTAACTCGTAAATCAACAGTTGTGAATTACAGCTATGTAGAAGAAGAAAAACAACAACAAAAGCTAGTACTATAACTAAAGCAGCAACAGCACAACAATAACAACACTCCTTTAAGTTCTTTACTTTTTTACACCGATGATTTTACTTCTTTTTTTTGCCTTTTTTTTTTTTTTTTTTTTTTTTTTTTTTTCAGTTTTCTTTTTTCCTTTGTTTTCTTTCTTCTTCTTCCTCTTCTTTTTTCTTCTTCTTCTTCATTGGTATTAATAAGCATATAAAAAACAAAAAGCAAACATTGTACGGTTGAAGGCACTACAACGAATGAACATATGCTAACATCTTGTTTTTACTTTTTTCTTCGCTGCCTGAACAAAAACATCAAATAAAAGAAACATTAATATTCATCAACGTTACATTTTCTTATGATGTAACTTCTAAACAATGTTGACCTTGTTGTAAATGATAATATTATTTTTTTTTACCGGTAGTTGTTTTCGTTAGCAGCTGGATGTATATACGTTTATGTGTACGTGTATATATACAGGTATCTGTGTGTGCTTTTATGGTAGCGAATATGTTGGTATGGTTGTCTGTATGTGTTTGCATGTGTGTGAACATGTTTGCTTGTGTTCTTAGCGAATATACTGTTTTGTGTGTGCATATATATATATATATATATATATATATATATATATATATGTGGATGTGTGTGAGAGAGAGAGTAATATGGTTTCACATTCCCTTAGACAGTTCGTGTTTAATATTTTACTCAAGATTTTTTTTATTGCTATCTATATTGTAATTTTATTTTTGATCTATTCTTTTACAATAATATGACAGCATGACGACAAATTAAGAAAATAAGTAAATAAAAAGAATATAATAAATAAATAAATAAATAGATGAATGGATAGCCATATTATACAGATAGACAAACGGACGGACACAGATATTTTCATAAAGTGAGAGACAGAGAGACAGACAGACGGGACAGCTGATAGATATCATTACCAGTAAACATCCATTAGTTTTGTGTTTTATATCATTTTTACATATTACGTATCATCTGGAATGAACAGTAAATATATTATCTTATATAAACTTTATCAGTTTTGTAACAATTGTCTAATTCGTGTGATATTTTGTGTGTGTTTTGCAGACAGAGCGCAGATTGCAGTCTCGGATAAAAACACTGCAGACGATGGCGACAGCGACAGCGGCTGCTCCACCCAGACGGAGACGAGGGCGGACGTGCACTCGGAGCTGGAGTACGCGTGGGACTGCCGCGCGTTCAACGGGATCTCGCTGCTGTACGAGCTGATGACGCAGAGTCCGCGGAAAGACGCCTGCAGAGACGTCCCCGAGCCGGCCGCGGAGTACACGATCGAAGCCCACCAACGCCTTCCACGACGTCACCAAGTTCGAGGCGAGGCGGTCGCTGCACGAGCTGCTGCAGAGCCCGCCCGCCAGCCCCGACGGCATCGACTCGTACGTCTGCGTCGAGTGCGGGAAGAGGTACAGCACGTCGAGCAACCTGGCGCGTCACCGCCAGACGCATCGCAGCGTCAACGACAAGAAGGCGAGGAAGTGTCCCCACTGCGAGAAGATCTACGTGTCCATGCCAGCCTACAGCATGCACGTGCGCACGCACAACCAGGGCTGCGAGTGCGCGTACTGCGGCAAGAGGTTCAGCCGACCGTGGCTGCTGCAGGGCCACGTCCGCACCCACACCGGGGAGAAGCCGTTTTCTTGTCCAAAGTGCGGCAAGGCTTTTGCGGATAAGTCGAACTTGCGTGCCCACATCCAGACGCACTCAACCGAGAAGCCCTACAACTGTGGTCGGTGTGGAAAGGCGTTCGCATTAAAGAGTTACCTGTATAAACATGAAGAGTCGTCATGCATGAGAGGCCAGCGTTACCGTCACTAGACGGTGACGGGAGAAACAGTAAAAGAAGAAGATTTTAAAAAATCAAAAAAAAAAAAAAAAAAAAATTCCAGAATGCCAGGGCCCGTATTGATAAGCGTATGAAATGCTAAATGTAGTAACTCGACCTAGAGCAACGCCTTAAAATTTCCCTTGCCGTTAAACTAGACGTTAATGTTGGAGCCTAGCGTGTACCACCCTTTTGTTAGAAGCCTTGAATCCAGAGACTCATTTTTATTTATTTATTTATTTATTTATTTATTTATTTATTTATTTATTTATTTATTTGTTTATTTATTTATTTATGTAAAAAAAAAAAAAAAAGATTTCTAAATGCACGTTTTATAAACACGGGCCCAGCCAGAACTGGTTTTTCAAAAATTTTTATTTCGAGGACCAAGCGACCAAACAAAATTATTGTGTCGTCATTGATTTTTAAATTTTCATTTGCCGTCCAAGACATCAGAAAATAGAACAAAAACTCATTTCTCAAAGAGAAATTAAAAATATTTTTATATGATTTGTATTTTGTAGAAAAAAAAAACACATTTTTTCCGTCGATATGTCAATAATAGTACAGTCATTATTTCATCTATATGTGAAGCCACATTAGATACAAGCAATTGTTGACACGTCACAATAACCTTTGATACGTCATAAATAGATAATGCATTATGTAAACGTTTTGTTACGTAACTGACAAGGTTAACTAACCAACCTGATATTTTTCTTCCATTTTTAAATTATTAATTTTATTATTATTTTTTTTTTTTTTTTTTTTTTTTTTATATATAATATTCTGAAACATCTATCAAAAAAAAAAAAAAAAAATCATCATGGCCCTTGCAATTAATTTGTTTAATACTAAATTATGTACAAAGAAAATAATAAATACTGTATCAAAAACATTTCCATAAATCATGACAACATATTCGTATTCAGTCGTCATCAGTAAAAAAGAAAAAAAAAAACATTTCCAATGGGTGAAACCCGAAGTACGTAACAGAATAATCACCTAACATATCATCTATGACGTCATCATGGATATTACGTCACAAACTGCATTCACTACGTATCAACACGTTCGACACGTCAGTCCGAGGATTGAGACGGGAAATTTTCACGAATTCATTGGTCATTTTAAAATGTCATTTTGTTGCCCTGTTTGTTTGCCCCAAAGTGCTTTTTTGTGTATCTATTTTGGTGTGTTTTTTGCAGTCGTTATTTATTACATGGAACACTGTGTGTGCAAAGTATTTAATATAAGTAGAAAAACAAATGGCAAAAGTGAAATAACAAAGCAGAAATAGGAATTGACAAACAGAACCATGGCTATATTTATTTATTATTTATTTATTTATTAGCTATATATATAGCTATAGTTATGTTTAATGATATACAAACATTTAATTACGAAATTATATACATTACTTCCCAATATTTATTTATTTATCAATTAATCAATTATTATTATTATTATTATTATTATTATTATTATTATTATTATTATTATTATTATTATTGTTATTATTATTAAAGTTTGACCTAGTCTACGGTCTACTTTCGCACTGAAGTAAACTGTTTGGAACTTGATGATAAACCATCAGTATTGAAGTAGCCATTTTTCTTTGTGTACATAGCTATTTATTTAAATTTGTAAAATACCGTTATTTATAAGTTTGTGTTTCACCTAGATATTTATGTCATCTGTCTACTTACACGTATACAACGAACATTGTTTTAGTTTTCGTTAATGAAGACCTGTGCGCAAGACGTACCTACCTTATATATATGTTTTTTGTATAATAATAACAACAACATTAAACAAAGAAGTAAAAAAAATGTCATCTACAATACGTTATTAACCATAGTTTTAAAGTCTTATATGTCTGTTCCAAACTGCAAGATCTTGGGTTTGTTTTTCTGTAACAGTATTAGGCATTTATGAATTTCAGACGATAAAGTTGTCTTAGTAATTACTGAAAAGAGCCTGCACCTTCTAACATCTTAAGGGAAGGAAGGATCAAAGAGATTTTGTCCTAGTAAACTCGTACGTTTCAACCAGCGAATAACAATGTTCATTTCCAATGTTTCAGAACTTTAGATTTAAGTTTTTAATACGTGTTTTAAGGACTATTTTGCACACAGGTCTTCAGTTCATCATTACACGACATTTTGTACAGTTGTCCCTGACAACTAATATATACGTACGTACGTACCGTCCAGAGGACGCTAAAAAAAATATGTTCTTGTAATTCATCTTCATTTCAAATTTCTCATTCAGATTTCAACTCTCACGTCATCGGATCAAAACTCTGCAGCCGCTAGCTTTGTAGAATATACATTCCTCTTATCAGAGTGTTCATTCTTGAAAGCATGATTTCCGGTGAATCCGTCACCATGGTAACTATATATATATATATCTATATATATATATATATATCAATATCAGTTTCTCTCTTTGGTTTATTTATTTTATACATTTTTACTCTATTCATTTATTCATATATGAACAAATTGGTGCGCATTATTCATTATGTTTCATTATTATTATTATTATTATTATTATTATTATTATTATCATTTACTTTCTTGTTAATTAAGGTCATTCATTATAATATATAATTTTTAAAACTGGTCAAATTTCTTAGCTTTATTAATTTTTCGATGATGTAATTGTGACCATTGGTTTATAATTCTGTGTGTGTGCGCGTGCGCGTGAGATAAACAAACCAGGGATCATAGAATATTTTATTCACATTCTTTTGTTCACAAATATCAGTGTTAATAGTATGACGTCATATCGACGTAAAACTCACGACCGCCAATAATTTTTGGTACGCGAAATCATCTAATTATTCATGTCAGTTAAGTTAATATCGTCATTTCATACATGAAAATATTCTATGATCCAGTTTGTTCGTGGTATCTATTAGACGATCAGTCACTCTGTCAATCTGAATATCTGTCTGTCTGTATGTTTATCTATCTATCTGTCTATCTATCGATAGATACATACATACATATATATATGCATGCATAAATATAAACATACAGATATACAAATATACCTATATACGTAAATACATACAACATATCCATACTTCTGTATTTTTTCATCCTGTTAATTATAGACTAGCCTTGATATGCAAAGAGAGAAACTGATTTACAGTGTCCCATGATCCTTTGCTTTAATCTGTGCATTCCTTCCTGACTTGCGCTTGAAGATGATGAGTCAAACTCCCTATATTCCTACAGTTTAATTTTTTATTTTTGATAAATAAACGAAGTATAACTTTTGTATTTGGAAAGAGAGTGCGGCTAAAAAAACAAACATAATAACAGTAATGTTTTGATGTGTTATCTATGAGTTGTTGTTTTGTAGTGTATTTTAATAAGTGTTTGCCTTTCGTGACATTGAAATGTGTTGGTTTTAGCTTGTATGTATTGAATATTTTGTATTATATTTATGTGGAGTCTTGTTGTAGGGTCGATTTAAAACTGGGACGTTACTATCTTGGTACAGCTTTTATATCGAACAAATGATTACAGGTTGGGAATCCTTAATCCGACGGTCTTGGGACCGGAAGTGTTGGAATTTTGTAACTGTACGGAATTTGGAAAATAAGGAAAAGAGAACCTAAATATGAAGTCCCTTGAAATATCTTCTTTTTTTTTTTTTAATATTTTTATTTTATTTTATTATTATTTTTTTTTTCATCATATTTTCAATAACTTTGTGCCAAAAATAAAGTTTGGGTAATGCAAAACAATCCGAAAATTGTAAGATATTACTATTTCTGCAGCTCGGAAAATGTTTCGGATAATGGATCGTCAACTGTGCTTTTCTTTTAAGAAAGAGAGTCAGAGCCATTTTAAAATAATCCTTATAGTAAGATTGGGCTTAAAGTACGTTCAATATGGCTGTAGCTAACATGAGGAGCTCAAACATCAGAACAACAGGGGTAGAGTTGTACTATTGTTATTATTATTATTATTATTAAAGAAAATTAAATTTTATTCATATATATGTGTATGTGTATGTATATATTAAAGAAGTCAGAACGTATATAAAATAGTCACAATTTCAAATATTAATTAATTGTCGTAAAAAAAATTAAAAATTAAAAAAAAAAATAAAAAAAATAAATAATAATAAAAATAATAATTATAATGAAATAAAATAAAAAGTTATAAACGAAAATATGATTTCTTTCTCTATTATTTAGGCTACTATGAAAAGCAACTGATATTGCAATAATTTCGCCCCTTTTTTCGAATAACCAAAAGTGGCAGCCATATTGTTAACGTACAAATATTCTGGGCGAGTACCGAAATAGATTCTTCGGAAGTAATCGGAAAAGTTCCGATTTTATCCGGCGTGTAATTATTTTGTATTATAGCGTATTAGTAACGTTGTAGTGTTTGTTTTCTTTGTTTTTGTTTTTATTATTGTTTTGTTCAATTTACTGTGCATGTATCTTGTGTAAAATTTATTTGTTCATATCGAATGTTTGTCGATTTTAATTTATTATAATTTATTTCTAAGTTATTACTAAATTATTCAAAGGACTTGCAATGCCACTGAAATGAAAACGTATCCAGGGTTTTATTCGTAAAGTTAATTTATTCCGACTTATTTTCAGTATGGATTTTTGTAACTATATGTATTTATATATATTTATTAAAACTTTAACAAAACATTTTATACTGTCATTTAATATTACGGTCTGAATGTTTTGCAATAATATTTATTGATAAACATTTACATTCTATATGCAAAATATTTATTAATTTAATGTAGATAAATATAAGTATTTATTTATTTATTTATTTATTTATTTATTTATTTATTTATTTGAATTAATTAATATTCTTATTTTTTTATATATTTATGCATAAATTATTGTTGTTATACTGACTTATTTATTACAAAAAAATCGATATTAATTCACATTAACAGTTGTGCCTTAACTTGAAACAATTGATACTGTAAATTTATTTTATTTTATTATATTTTTAATACTCAGTATTTGAAAACGAAATTTATTTTATTAAGAAATATATGTTTCATGTAATAATATTAGATTTCGAGAAACTATTTTGATAGCAAGAAATTTTGTTTTAAAATAATTTTTTTGTTTTGTATAAAGCATTTATGCTGATAAATATGTTACGATGAAACATAGTAATTAGCAATTTATGTGTATAATTTGTAGTAATGTTATTATTTTTTAAATTAATTTTATTTATCATCTAATTGTACATTTATTGACAGCTTTTCATTATTTATGAACTAAATTATAGTATTTATTTATTCTGTTTAATTTAATTATTTATTTATTGATTCATTTATTTATCATGCAGATTAGTAATACCATATTCAGTTTCTATCAAATTGTAAATATATAACTTATTGCTGCGAAAAGCACATACTGCATTTTCTCTGTTTAAATATTAATTTATAATTCTATTTATTTTCTGTGTATTAATTTATAATTACTACATTTAATTAAGGCGAATTGGTGCATTTGCTTTGTTTTATTATAGTGTTTAGAGTTCTATAGTGTTCTTATTTTAACTATTATTATTATTATTATTATTATTATTATTATTATTATAAAATTATTAGTAGTATTTTCATTCTTCGGGCAAATATACCTGATTTTTTAACAAGGTCATATGAATGAAACTTTGGCCCTAAGTATTTAAATCATTTGGGAACTGTATCTGATGATATCTGCATAATGCTAATAATAATAATATATGTAAAAAAAAAAAAAAAAAAAAAAAAAAAAAAGTTTCTCTATTTTCACCATTAAATTTTTAGATTTTGAGCACATTTATTTCTAAAAAGAAAATTCTCTTTTGAGTGGGGATGATAAAATAATAACAGAAGAAAGCAAAATATAACATGAAAATGCTTTCACGAATTTATGGCGCCAAAATTCCTGTTTTAACTTTTAGTAAAACCTGTTTGCAAATATACAAAAAATAATATATTTCCTTAGGTACATTTTTTTTTTTTTTTTAAACATTTTAGTAACTGACAAGAATACTTATTCTGAAAATCTGTTTAAACTAACATGATACCTAATGAAACTTTTAAATTAAATAACAGTAATAGAACTGTGCAAATCTGCCTTAAAATAAAAATCACCATCAAAATGATTTTTTTCCCCCGACATTCCTTTCTTACGGGTGTTTTTTTTAATTATTATTATTCCATCATTTTGTATAGTAAATGATTACGTGGCGGATTTAGGGAGGGGTTGGCTGAATGAAATGAAATTAATATGATGAAGAACTAAAATTGTTAATGTCCATAAGAAACAGCAATGACCATTATGATTTTATCATCATTATTTTTATTATTAAATAAATGTCACATCACTATTAATTGTTCCTAAATCGGCCACCGTATATTTCACATCTAACAAATTAATGCTAAAAATAAAAGAATTTAAATACTTAATAAAAAGTTTAGAAAATAATTTGGGAAAACGTTAAATCATCGAATTATCTACTAAAAATAAACTTTATTCATTGGCCATACAGGAATGCTAGGCGGGGCTATTGTCACAGTTCTGTTCAAACTCGAACTATATAATGATTTTTTTCATTGGCTAACTAATGCAACTACGTCAGATAATGTTTCACCCAATCAACTGTTCTGTTTCTCCATAATTCTCATCATGTTATTATTTTCCAAACCACTAATTCATAATTAACTTTCTGAAGTCGGTGTTCTTAATTAATAATCATTCATAAATCATGTAAAATGTAAACGTTTGTAATAATTATAATTATGTGACATTTACATTCGAATAATTATAAAGTGACTTACGAAGGATCACGATGACCAAGCCAAAATTCCGATTCCAGTACAAAGCCTATTACTGAATTTTTATTTTTTACCTTTTATACTTTTTTAATGTGGTCTTTTTTATGTGTTTTATTGTAGAAATGCTGAGTGTGCGCTGTATTATTTATCGAGTGAATAAAATTTAGGATTTCTTAATCGACTTTTTGTTTTTCATCTCGCAATTTGAGTGATTTTTTCATTTATCTTTGTTATCTTCTTTTAGCTATTGATAATTTCTAGACATCTCTCTCGAAAAAAAATAAAATAAAATAAAATAAAGAATCACACGCACATACACACACATACGCACTTACACAGGCAAATATACTCCCAGGACCACCAGTGTTCAAATATCACTGACAATACATAACCGGGTTACATAGCTGAAGAAGCAGATGCTGGGAAAATGGCAGGCAGCAGGAATTGTTGGGCATCACTGGAATCTGTGTCAGCGCTGCTCTGTCTGCTACAGAAAATACATCACCTTGTCAGGACGTCAGCCTGGCAGTTTACGTTCTCGCGTCTCAATGGTAGAGTCTGGTTATCTAAACATGAGCTGTATTTTCATAAATTTGCCCTGTCATTAATAGTCAACACTTGAGTAATAACACACTCATGATAGGAAATTCGACTAACTTTAGTTTCTCTTATTTTTTTTTTTTTTTCTTTTTTCTTTCTTCTGAATTATTTTTTGAAGAATTATTACTCTGTTGTACCCATGATACAAATCTCCACTACCTTGATTTTTCTCCTTTTCTTTTTTTTTTTTTGTTTCTTCTTAAATTCTCTAACTCTGTTGCTTTTAATTTCGAGCTATTTTTATTTAATGATGTTTTGTTGCTTCTGGTCGTTTTCTTTGTAATGCAAGACAGAGAATGAAGGAAGCACGTAACCGAATTCAAAACAGCTTGTCACGTCATTTGTATATGAAGACTGGAAAGTTCTGGGAACGATGCTAGCTCGATTCAGAAATAAGTAATGAAGGAAATAATTAGTAAGATCGGAAGAGTGAAAGGATAAGAATAAGCCTAAATGGAACTAATTAACTGATACCGTTAATGATCAAATCCGTTTAACCGAAAAGAACATCCAAGTAATGGAAAATAAATATTAAAGGATAGGAAAACAAAGAAGGGAGGAGAGAATGAAAGAACAACAAAACGATAAGAAATTAAACAGTGAAAGTCCAGCCAAAGTGTGAAATATTATATAATGAACATGTTAAGTGAAATGGTATTTTAAAAGTCAGACAGTGATATATCGTCATCAGTATATATAAGGAAAAAGGTCACTTAATAATCGTTAATATGAAGGTGTGTTATGTTTTGTAAAAGAATTTTAAGTATTAATCTATTGAAGATGCTTTGGTGCTGAAATCATGTACCATGACATAATACGGCCTAACGATGAGATAATTTATGGTGCGGAATAATGTATATTATATATATAGCAATGTATCATTAAGTGGCATGGCCTGGAGTTACGTATTAAACTGCTTTTTTTATTTTTTTTCAGGTTCTGTCTTCCTTTTGCTTAGACCTAATTTATCGTACAGAAAGCTACTATAAATATCAGTATTGTGTATATAAATGGGAAACAGTATTAAAAATATCATTCACAGCAACCAGAAATTGATAGAATAGAAATATGGACAGTGAAAAAGACAGAGGAATATATAGATATGGATGGATAGATGGATAATCTGAAAGATAGAGAGACAGAGAGAGAGAGAGAGAGAGAGAGAGAGAGAGAGAGAGAGAGAGAGAGAGAGAGAGAGAGAGAGAGAGAGAGAGAGAGAGAGAGAGAAAGAGGTGGGTTCGGTTATGATGATTCAACATAAAGAACGCAGTTACCGGTTTTTGTTTTCAGATCCAAGTACTGAAACAAGCTGAATAAACAGAGCACAACGATTGACAAAAATCTCGCAAATACCTGCACACAAATAGAAACACCACCTGCGTAAAGTGAGACTAGGTAGACGTCCAGGTAGCGTTTTCAAACAGTTTACTTCACCAGGAAAACCCAAATGTGTTACAGAATTAGTCACATTTTGGGCACTTTAACAAACATCACGTTTCAGGTGTTCGTGTTCCGATATCAGATCCTGCCAAAAGTTTCTTCGATTCCTATCCCAATATCTGAATCACACGAGAAGAAACCTGTGATTCATGGTTTTAGAATATTTAGTATTCAGATTCCTATTTTGGGGGGGATCATATAGTTAATAACTGGGATGCTTCGCATATTGAGATACCGAATTTGTAATAGGAGATAACCTGTACACGTATTTCGACCGTAATATGAATCAATAAACATTATGTCTACGATATTGTATCAGAAATCTTAAACAAAGTACACAGCAGTAGTCACCAGTGAACTGATCCTCTTTTTGTTTTTGTTGCTCTTTTTGTGTGTGCCATTTCCCGTGCGCTTGTCTGCGTGTGTCTGTTTGTGTCTTTCTGTAATTTTCCCTTTCTCTCTCTTTCCTTTGTCTGTCTGTCTGTCTGTCTGTTTATCTCTGTCTCTGTGACTTACGTGCTGTTTGTCAATGCCTTTCTCACATACGTACATACCTACCATACATAAACACACATACACTTACATATACATATGCATTCATACATACATAAGTATACCTACACATATATACATATTATATACATACATACCAGTACTTAGAAGCACACACACACACACACACACACACACACACACACACACACACACAAACACAGATACATACAAACATATATTATTATATTTAATTTATATACATTACACACATATACGTATTTTATCATGGGTGTGAAATTATCAGTGATGTGTCACGCTTCGGGGAGTTTGAAGAATGACGGTACGAATTCGCGTGCGGTCACGCCTTTCTGGTTTTGCGTTTGATAGATGGGTTGCCAGCAAACAAATTACAGCCGCAATTAAATGATAAGATACCGAGAAGCAGAATCTCATTGGATGACAGTAAATCACGTGGTATCGCTTGGGCAGAAAGGAATTGTCGATTGTAATTTAATAGTATATAAATCAGGTGCTTCGGTTTAGATTAAATAAATAAAGAAGGCGTCGAAGATGCGTTATCTAAAGAGTGAAAGAATCAGTGATAAGAACAGTGTTAGTTTTTATCCGAGGAGAAAATAAAAATATGTAGAAAATGTTGGTTTTTTTGTTGTTTTTTAAAAAAAGAAAAAAAAAAAAAAAAATAATAATAATAATAAAAAGAAAGAAAAAAATGAGTAATATAGAATGTTTAATTTTAGGATATATATATATCTATCTATATATATATATATATATATATATTTGTACATACATATATAAAACAACAAAAAAAAAAAAATTAGCAGACACAAATTGCATTATTATTCACCTACATTATTTTTAATTTATAAATATAGATTTTTTTTTATCTATGAGTTAAAACAGAAAGATTTAATATGTCCTAATGAATAAAGTGTTATACATAAACGTCATTAACAACATCAACAGTGCAATAATAATAATAATAATAATAATACAGGAAAAACCCCTCTCTCTCTCTCTCTCTCTCTCTCTCTCTCTCTCTCTCTCTCTCTCTCTCTCTCTCTCTCTCTCTCTCTCTCTTTTCTATCTCTCTCTCTCTCCGTGTTTCTTTTCTTTTCTTTCCTTCTTCACCTTTTTTTTTTGCCTTTTCATTCTAAAGCACGCACTAAAACTACATTACCACTCGTGTCTGCAAATATAAAGCAATAGGAATGTTAATCACGTTTTTCAAACACTTCTGGCAAACAAAAGACAAACACACACCGGATACACATGCAACTGACCCACAAACACCAAATAATGTCGATCTCTGGAAAAAAAGACATAAATCAAACACTTCAAGTCACTCTGGAAAGACTTTCAAAAAAAAAAAAAAAAAAAAAAAAAAAAAAAAAATAGGATAGAGAAACAACAAACAGCGAGTACCGGAAGAATCGCGGCCATGTTTGTTTTTAAAAGGA
>CM022667.1:14724667-14842167 GCA_012295275.1 Chrysomallon squamiferum | reverse complement strand
CCAGTTTCACGCAATTTTCAATTTTATTTTGTTTTCGGAGTCAGAAGATTTATAGGGTCCCCCACTTCTCAGCGCGGGCCTGCAGTGCCCCGCACTCAAACACTTGACAAACGAATCATCTTTCCTCACTGAAATGCCATCACAGCCTGTTGCCATGGTAACGCTCTGTCATGAGATACGCGAAGAACTCGGGGAGCCGAAAGAATTTTTCGCTTAAGTTAAGTTTCACCACGTCAATATTTTTAAGTTCAAATTAACAACAATAATGGCAATGGCTGATTCTACTACTACAACTTCTACTACTAATATTACTACTACTACTACTACTACTACTACTACTACTACTACTACTACTACTACCACCTACTACCACTACCACCACCACCACCACCACCACCACTACTACTACTATTATTATTATTACTACTACTACTACTACTACTACTACTACTACTACTACTACTACTACTACTACGGCTATTATTACTACTTCTACTGCTAGTACTATTATTGCTAATTATTACTGCTAGTAATACTACAGTAATTAATACTACTATTTAGTAGTTCTAATACCACTAATACTTCTGATGTAGCTACTAATACTATTACTATCACTGCTACTAGAACGACTACTATAACTAGCTATGTTACTGTTACTATTACTCCTACTATTTCCACTATTACTCATATCACTAGCACTAGTACTTCTACTAGTACTAATATTAGTGTTGCAGCTGTTAATGCCACTGTTATTACTATTACTACTCTTATTAATATTACAATTACCACTACTACTAGTACTACTGTTACTAATATTACACTTCTATAACTATTACTATCACTTTTATTACCATTAATTTATTATTATTCTTCAACTATTTCTGTTATTATTTCGCACTCCATATATAACGTTCATAGAAATGCGAATTTAAACATTTTTTTCTACTACTACTACTGTTACTGCTACTACTAATACTACTACTACTACCGCTACTACTACGTCTACAACTACTACTGTCATCATCACCATTTATACACTTATAACCGTTACAACTGCTGCAAGACATTTCTGCACTAGTTCTATTACCATAGCAACTACCATTAGTATTAACATAACTATTGTCACTTATAGCACTGTCACTACTTCTAACACTAGAACAATAACCGTGATATATACAACAGCAACTACAACAACAACAACCTAGTCGTATCTTTCTTTCTCTTCTTCTTTAGCAACAGCTACTACTTACTACTGCTATTACTACGTCTACTACCACTGCAGTTATAACTGATATCATAGTCACTGTAACCACCTGTACAATTTCATGTAACTGCTAACGACAATAATTTTACAACAACCATCACCATTATTACAGCACTGAACAGCAACACCAGTACAGCAACAACAGCAGCAGCAGCAGCAGCAACAACAACAACAATAACAATACTAATAACAATAATAACAAAGATTATGATGATGATGATGACGATGACGATGAAGGAATAATGCGTCGGGGAGACAACTCGAGAAAGAAGTTGGCTGTTAAATATTAACTCCCTTTAACTCGTAAGCCTTTGATGCACATATGGAATAAATATATTTAATATACTTTACCCGCAGTCTTTGATAATAATCAAGTATACGAATAAAATAACAGAATGTTCATACATATCAAGAATAAAAAATTTCTTCATTTTTGATTAATAATAATAATAATAATAATAATAATAATAATAATAATAATAATAATAATAATAATAAATAATAATAAATAATAATAATAATAATAATAATAATATTCAAAACATATATTATATTTCATTTCCTTGTTTCTATATGTGCATATATTATAAGTGTGTGTTTACATATATATATAGCATATAGAAATACTAATCATTTTTTGCTACTCTATAAAGGTCAGTATTTAAAGTTTAAACGTAACTGGTTTACAAAATTAATGTGAGGAGATCAAGTACTAACAAATTAGGCTAAAATCAGTGACTCTTGTTGGGAACTTTCATTACCACTGGGAACTGTATGGTCATGTGACATGACCATATATGGCAACTGAGTTCAGGCGCAACCCTTTGTCCTCCCTTGAAAGGACAAGACCTTAGATAATTGTTAGTGAAGGTAAGAATTTTTGTATTTGGTTAATATTGGATTCACCTGTAACTGTTCTACAGGTCATCTGAGATCAGTAATTAATTTAGTGTTTTGGCTTTCATTTTAATCTGTCTGCTAAAAAAAAAAATTAAGATACATACTGAACGTGAGACAATAATTGTATTCCAAGCGTTTTACTGCCCAGTTTTACTTGTGGACTTTCATTTATTTCCAGTATTCTAGAGCTTAGTTTATTAAATATCTTGACGTAAAGAAATAGTGGTTACAATTTATAATAATTAATGTATTAATTCTCACAGGGAAATAGGTTTAGAAATAAAGACGATTGAAACACAGAGTACGGCTGATACATATTCATTATTTCTGTTCAGGTGACGAAACTGGTCGTGTTGGGTTAGTGTTTGTTATTTACAGCACTACTTAAAATATCGCGTACGTTTTATAGTTATGTTAATTTACAAATCCTGATGTTTGCATCTTTATGATAACTGTTATTGCTTTCTTTAAATATAATGTCAATGTCACCAAAATATGAATTAAAATCACCGATAACTGATGTACATATGTATTCAAAAATGCTTATGGTTCAACAGTTATTAATGTCTTATAAATGTATAAAAGATATTTTGTTTTTGGTTTGGTTCGGTTTGTTCTGATTTTACAACTGTAGAATCTTTTTTATACTTCGTATTAATTAAATGTTATTTAATTAAACTAGTCAGTTTGTTACTGTGTTTTATTTTTTAATATTTCTATAATCTGTGATTACCTGTTACTAAAACCCTTTGATTTGGTTGTTTGTTTCTAGGTGATAGAGTAACTGATCAGTCACATGTCCGAGCCCTACACACATTGTCATCAAAATGAAAAACAAGTGATTGCATTGTCACGTTAACCATATATGTAGGTAGGCAGTATTCACACCAAAGGTGAACGACGTTATAACTCAGCCATGAAGGCAACCTTTGAAAAGGTTGCACAATAACACAGGGTAATCATCTCTTCCCACGAAGCGCGCCGTTCTTTGTCTTTCGTCAAACAGTCCAACACAGTACAGTTCAGTGTGGTATCTTTTACTGTGTTATACGTGAAGCATAGTATCGTACAGCGTAATAAATATATATGTAGATTATGTAGATAGATGGGTAGATAGACAGAGAGATAGAATCAGCGGTTAATTTCATTTGTTTTCAATCAACGTGTTATTGATAATAATACGTCATAATTCTATTTTATTTCTGTGAAAGCAAAAATCTGCGAAACAGTCAAATTTTAACAACAGTCCAAGGTTTCGAAGTTTCCAGGAATCAACAACGTGCCCAAATACCTCATTCCTTCTATTACTGGACTAGACCCGTCTTCTTGCCATGGTTTCAGCAGCCACGGAAACAATCGGAATGGACTGAGGATGAAATGTTCAAAGTCATGGTCAACAAAACCGTAACTTGACGCTAAAATTCCATCAACAATAAGAGTTCCCGTCTCTGTGACTGGCACGTACAAACCTGTCGTGAAATGTTGTTCGTGTTAGTATCTTCAAATAGTTCAGAAACGTAACGTTTGTGACATGACACAGATATAGCACCAGAAAAATAGTCGTACACGAAGTAGATATTGACATAAAATAACTGAAGTGTATGACGCAAGAGTGAGTTACAGTCTACAGATAATGTACAAGAAGTAGAAGCTGTAAAGAAGTAAAATGAGAGTAGTCGACATTGGCGGTGATATTATTTGTAAGTAACAGTAGTAATATGATTAGAAGTATCTGTATTAGTGGTAATAGTATTGGTGGTTGTAGTTGTAGTAGTAGTAGTTGTTGTTGTTACTGTTTCTATGATGGTGGTAGGATTGTGTTAGCAGTACCTTCTTTCTCAGACAAAGATATTTCTACTACGCGCTCTGCACAAAGACCACTGGAACATGACCGTGAAGAGAAAATATAATCACCTCGTTCTACAAACACAGAAAACCTGAAAAATTTCATCTTAAATTAACTAAATATTATTCTTAGAAAAACTAATATAAAACAAAGCTAAGAAAACAAACAAAACACATCTTACTTTAAGATAAACACCTTTATTATTTTATACGGTTACTGCTTTAGAAAATAACTTTTTATGACAATGCAGATAGGGAGAAAGTATTTTATATAAGTATCAGTCTGTCTCGAAACAGTTCTTACTATTGACTGGATAATTCCCATCTTTTAATCATCATTTTCAATACTTTATTTCCAGTTTCGTTCTAGTCCACAGTTTAAAAAAAAATTACTTCAGTGTAGTGGACATTGCATGTGCAGTCGAGGAAAAAGGATGGACAAACATAGGATGACACTGAAATCCAGACAAACCTAATTTGCTTTTATTTCATCAACAAGTAAAACACGTTTTCAGAAATAGGTTCATGCGGAATACGGAGATTTCAACGAAGTTGTTTTCTTAACCAGCATTACATTGTTCAGTTAAATCTCATTTCAAAAACGTTTCATGCAACTGTTAATTCAGTTGAAATATCATTGAAAATTTTTTGCGGAAATCCAGAGAAACAACAGCTCTGAATTGTTATTCTGAAATTTTTCTCAGTTTCAAAAGGTTTGTCTGGTGCTGGTTTCGTGAGACTTACGTTAATTTTGTCTGTCTACGTCTACACATTCACCTGCCCCCGAGGTGAGAACAGTTTTAATTCTCAAGCTATAAATTGTCCAAATTACACTTCAGCACATTCTTGTACACTCGAGTTTTACAAGCAAAAGTAGACATCTTAACACAGAAGACACACAAACCTAGCTTCCATTTCAGTAGATCTGTTGTTCTTTGACACAAATATCAGATGGTCGTCTGTCATGGTGATGTGATTTCCACTTTCCGTCGTTAAAGTTCTGTAAGTGGCATTCGTGTGAGGCTTTCGTTTTATGAAAGTTTTTACCTCTGAAAATATCCGTCTGCCATTTTGCACTGAGAACAAAAATTAGAACAAAAGAAAAACAAATATGTCTGAATCTTTGCCATCTTGTTCTAAAAAAAACGTAAGATCGCTTTCTGATTTTCAAAAGACAAATTTTTAACCGTTATTATAGTTTTCAAAAATGTTTATATTAATAGTAAATTCTACAGATAGTAAAGAATTCTGAGTTAAGAATACAAATGTGCATAACGATTTTGTATGTAATGTACTGTTTGGACTAATATTTGTTTGTATAGAGCTTATATTGTGTTCCTAATGCCATAAAGTCTTCATATAGACCTTTTTAAATGTTTTAATTTAGAGTAACAGGTTTTCATTTTCAAGAGTTTTAATATAAATAAATATGTTGGAATACTGCAAAGTAAACAAAATATAATAAACAAATAAATAATTAAATAAATAAATAAATAAATGCAATAATAATATTAACATAATAATAATAATAAGAAGAAGAAGAAGAAGAAGAAGAAGAAGAAGAAACCATCCATTTCAAAAACAATAATAATAATAAAAAATTACCCGTTAGAACTTTATTTCCTGCTTTAAGGTGTCTCATTTTTGTAGCTGAGCCGTCTTCAAGCTGAAGCTCTCCGTCTCCATGGAAACAGCAACTCTTACAACACCTGTTTTCCTTGTCCCAGTACTGAGCACAGCCGCACGAGCATTTGTCTTTGCGCGACCTCATCATCCCGTTACTTGACCTCAGATAACACTCGCAGTAGGAGGGGTCCTTCTGTTTTACGACGAAAGTAATTATTTCTCACAGGTAACATTTAGAAAATAACATTCACAATAAGTGTCCCGTTAGTGATTTCCTACAGAAAGATCCAGAAACTGATGATTATATAGGACTATACAGTGTGAGTGTGAACGTGTTAAAAATAATATGCACTAGACACACACACACACAGACATACTGACAGACACCCTCTGCGGACACATACACAGAGACGTATAGACGCACATATGCGCACAGACACACACACGTACACAGACACATCCATACACAGATTTACAAGACTGAGAGAGAGAGAGAGAGAGAGAGAGAGAGAGAGAGAGAGAGAGAGAGAGAGAGAGAGAGAGAGAGAGAGAGAGAGAGAGAGCGCTACAGGTAATTTACACGAAATTCAGCTAATGGAGTTATATTAAGCAACGATAAAATGTGACCAAACTGTAGTAAAGTAGACATACATGTCCCCACCATGCTGGAACTAATCCTGGAAACAAAAACAAAAATAAATAAATAGACAAATAAAATAAATACATTTTTTAAATATTTAAAATACAGTTTTGCATATCAAACAAAATGCCATGCTGTATACTACATTATCATCAATAATAAACATGTTTTGTTGTTTCGTTTTGTTTTTGTTTTTGTTTTTATTTTTTTATTTATTTTTTATTTATTTATTTATTTATTTATTTATTTATGTCTTTTGATTATTTACGAAAGCTGGATCAGACTACATTTTGTAAAGGATGACGTAATGTTACAGACAAATCAGCAGTCCATTGCTGGCTGCATGAAAATAATCTGGAAATGTTTGTTCATAATCATGAAACAGTACACAGTACATAAATACACAGTATATAAATATTTAGTAATAAAACAAACACTGAGATAGACAGAGAGAGAGGAGGAGGTGGTGAGAGAGAGAGAGAGAGAGAGAGAGAGAGAGAGAGAGAGAGAGAGAGAGAGAGAGAGAGAGAGAGAGAGAGAGAGAGAGAGAGAGAGAGAGGAGATGTCACGCATCCATCAAGTTATAACGTTTTTACCTGGTAGCTGCAAAATAATGAAAATTAAAAGAATAGTATACATGATTTGTTCCTTTCTGAACAAAACCTTTTACTTCTCGCACTTAGATTCGTTATACATGTTATACGTTAATTATATACAAAACACTGTTACTTTGGTTGATATCGCAACATCTGTTTCTGAAACTTTATGTTTAATCCATAATTATCCCGTCATTTTGATTACGTATCTCACTATGAATTAAATACAGTGTAGATAGTCACCGTCTTGACAGTTTTATTATTCATCTGTCATCCATAAATTCTGTAACATGTATGTCAGTGAGTACGAACATACGCAAGCATATACTCATGATTGAATATGCGTCTGATTACGTTTTAGGTAGATTAACATACAGCAGTGCAGGAAAGGGGGTTTTAAGGCGCAATAATCGATAATTCGCTTCAGAATCCTTGCTAATGCACGCAGTTAGTGCTCAGAGAGAGAGAGAGAGAGAGAGAGAGAGAGAGAGAGAGAGAGAGAGTAACGGAAAAACGGACAGGATATCACGTTATCAATTTATAACTGCGTAATTAAATATATTACAGAGATTACGTGCAAAGACAAATATTGCGATTTTTTAAACACAAATTTTATCACTTGGAATAATTTACTGCCGTCAAGTTCGTAAAGCGATGTTGAATTTATTAATTTTTGTCTCTGAATTTATTAGATGACATCATGACGATCGTTATCTGTACCTTGACCTTCGTAAATTGAAACAGTCAAATAAATTACTAAAAATGTTACATAATGCTACGTACCTTTTGATATGATTTAATGAAGGATTTTTTTGTTTAACAATAGTGAATGATTTTAATATTTAGCGCACACGCATTGATTAGTACGTGTGTTATGAACTTGTACGTCAAATACAGACATCTGATGTAAGATAAAAAAAAAAAGTATCAGTTTCTGTGTCACGTGGGTTATCATCGTACCATTTGTAGTGGTACTGCTCCAGACGTGTAGTTATGATGTTTAAAATGAACAATATCTCACCTACGACGACATCAAAGATATCTCTTATTGTTTCTCCATGCTTTCTCCGTTGGTTTGCCTTCAAGACGGTGACCAACCCATGCTAATCTACAATGTATTTGATTCGTAGTCAGATACGTACTCAGAATGACGAGATGATTATGGTTTAAACCTAGAGTTTCAGAAACAGATGTCAATCAAAATAACAGTGTTTTGTGTAACACATATGACGGATCTGAATGATGTTTAAGTGTAAGAAGTGTGTGTAAGATTTCGTTCAGAAAGGAACAAACCATGTAAAATATTTTTGTATTATTTTTGTATTATTCTGCAGTTATCAGGTAAAAACTTTATAACTTGATGGATGCGTGCCATCCTCTCTCTCTCTCTCTCTTTCTCTCTCTCTCTCTCTCTCTCTCTCTCTCTCTCTCTCTCTCTCTCTCTCTCTCTCTCTCTCTCTCATCTCTCTTTATATATCTCTTTGTCTCTGCATTTGAGACAGCATTTGTTGGTGACGCAATCTTCATATAAATATGTATGTTTGTGTCTGCATTTGAGACAGCATTTGTGTGTCTTGAGGAAATTATGAACAGTATATTTGTGTATGTATCTTTTGTTGTTGTTTTTGATTTTATTTGAGTCTGAACACAGGTGTTGTTGTGTTTATTTGTCAAAATATTGTCAGCTGAGTACATACAAAGTCGTTATTCAGTTTGTCAATGAATTCGTCCATTTGCAATGTTATTTTAAACTTTCTTTGAATACTATAATAATCGTTAAATATATGTCTTTGAAAAATTATGAACAGGACATTTCACAGAAGATGGATTTTGTTTTTCTTTTGTTGTTCTTTTTTGGATTTTGTTGGCAGATTTTATTTTCGATACAGAACAAAGACAAAATCACAAGAATGCCACTTTACAGAACTTTATATCGAAAACTATTGTTCCAAAGAAGTAATTTGGACAAGTACAGAATAAAGTCGTTATTCGAATTTGTATTCTTAACTCAGAAATTCGTAAGTTTCCTATCTATACAGTTTAGAAATTGAGAAAAATATAAAACATGTTTTTAATACTAAAAATTTAATTTCAACTGAATTAACAGTTGCATGAAACGTTTTTGAAATTAGATTTTTGAACAAAACGAAAAACTTCGGGAAATCTCCGATTCCGCATGAACCTATTTTTGAAAACAGAAGATGACAAAGATTCAGACATTTTTGTTTCAGTGTCATCGTTTATTTGTCCATCCTTTTACCTCGACTGCACATGCAATTTCCGCAACCCTGAAGTAATTTTTTTTTTAAACTTTGGACCACTAGACTACTATAGCGAAACTGGAAATAATGTATTGAGAATGATGATAAAAGATGGGGAAATCGGGGTTACTTTGTTAGTAATCTAATCAATAGTAATATCTTTTTCGAGACATGCTGATGATTATATAAAATACTTTCTACCTATCTGCATTGTCATAAGAAGTTATAGTCCAAAGCAGTGAACGTAGAAAAGAATAAAGGTGTTTAAGTTTATCTAAGAGTAAAATGTGTTTTGTTTGTTTTCTTAGTTTTGTTTTGTATTAGTTTTTCTAAGAATAATATTTAGTTAATTTAAGACGAAATGTTTGAGGATTTTGTCCAAAAGGCCGTTGTGGAAATACCTTTGTCTGAAAATTGCCTGCTTCTTCTCTCTCACTTTTTCAAGAACTGAAGAAACAAATTTTACTTATTTTTACAA
Source organism: Chrysomallon squamiferum (assembly GCA_012295275.1). NCBI lineage: Eukaryota > Metazoa > Mollusca > Gastropoda > Neomphalida > Peltospiridae > Chrysomallon > Chrysomallon squamiferum. The sequence goes on along the minus strand of CM022667.1, from coordinate 14,832,557 downwards.
TTTATGAAATGGAAAGATGAAGAATAGCCTGGAGATTACACATTATCTTAAATACTAATTTAAAGCATTAGTAGTTTAACTAATTGTTATGTCTTGCTTTTTTATTCATAATATTATTTGTCAGATCCAAGTGTACCAGAGTAAAGGATTTCAGCCTATGTAAGATCCTGACAAGTTATCTCTTATAATAGTAACTTTATAAATCTTCATAGAAAAATAAAAATAACTAGTTTTGTTTAACTTAGCTAATTCTAAAATTAAATGTAAATACACCTTTTATAAATGCAGAAACCAAGTTTATGTTACCAGCTATGTTTATATAAGAGATAATTAAAATTATAATACAAAATGAAAAATCATTTATGAACATTTTATTTTCATTAAATCATTTGCATAAAGTTATTTTTATGGAATATTTTCAAGAAAAGAATGAATATTAGATTTAGTCTTACAAAAAAATTAAGATTTTTTTTTCTTTAAAAAAATATAATTTCTGCATATATATACATACAAACACACACACAAACATATATAATTAATATAAACTGAAAAATCATTTATATATATTTTATTTTCATGAAATCATTGGTATAAAACTAACATATATATATAAAGAAAAATACAAATTTAAATTAAACTGCAAACATGTTTCAGAAAGCTTGATCATTTTTAGCTGAGTTTTCCTACTTGGACTTGTTCTTCTAGAAACAGCAGCTGGTCAATGGGAAAACAATCTGAGGGGTTTTTCACAAATTTCCGCAGACCTTCCATAATCTCTCTTTCACTACAGCCCTGCTTATCCTTACCATGTTGAGCATTCTTCAAGTACTCATAGGCCTTTTTAAACACTTCAGGGGTCAGCATTTTTTCACACTCACTACAACTGGTTAAGGAAAAGAAATATTTAACATTACAAAAATAATATTATATTAACATTATCTAACATGATTATTACTGTTACTACTACTATCACTTTTACTATTATAATTCATTATTTATTTTTTGCTGTTACTATTGTTATCTTCATTACTATTACTACTATAGTGATACTGCTACTATCTTTATTACTATTATATCATTATATAATACTACTGAATATATGTTTGTGTATATGTGTAATTATTTTTGTCTGTGTATATATATATATATATATATATATATATATATATATATACACACACACACACATATATGTTCATTTTGATATGTATGATAATTATATGTCTCATTTATTTTATTTTTTGTGTGTGTGTGTATGTGTGTGTGTGCATTTGTATGTGTGAAAGGAGTGAAATATAAAACATTCAAAGACATAAAATATCAATATTTAAATAGAAAAACTCTACAGTTAGTCTGCACAAATCACTAAATATAAATGCCTGTTGGATAATATGAAGGACAAGCTCTAAGTCTCTTTATTTTGAAATCTTTTACCAAAAGTCCAAAAGCCCCAAATATTTTATAATCTCCCAAGGATATTGTACATTAAAAAATAGGAGTTTTTTTTACATGTTAATACAGTCAATATATGTAAAGAAAAGTTAAAACTATGTAGGTATACATGCAAAAGTGTTTATATATGTGTATGTATATATGTATGTATGTATGTGTGTATATATATGTATGTATGTGTGTATGTAGTGTGTGTACACTTATATAGATATACAGATATATATCCAGCATCATTGAAATATTTAAAGTTATTATAATCTGAAAATATTTCATTTAAAATATTAATTTTGATTTGGATGGCAACAATACTTTTATTACTTTGCCGAAGTGACAATAATATAAATATTAATATGATTACACGCAAACACACACACACATAATAATAATAATAATAATAATAATAATAATAATAATAATAATAATAATTATTATTATTATTATTATTATTATTATTATTATTATTATTATTATTATGATAGTATCATTAATGTTATAGAGAAACATACAAATGCTACATATAATATTACTAAAATTAAATGCATGTCATTGTTTAATATGAATAAATCTATTGGTATTATAAATTAATAAAATGCTGAAAATTCTTTAGTTAGCGAACTCTAAAAACGACCAGTGTATTTAAGAAATAACCGACAAACTCAGTCTAATTGGATTCGATCGTTATTGGTTACCTTGCCGGAAATAGCCGATCTAATCCGAAAGACATGGCTCTATCTGTACCCCAACTTACGATAAAATGTTTCAATTTAACTAAGAGGATATCAGTTTTTCCAAAGCTGGCATACTTTCTCCCATCGTTTCGGTGTGCATCTTCAATAACAACACCAGGGCTTAATCTAATTTTTGATAAATACAAAGGCAAAGAAATTGCAATATTGACGATGGAAAATGAAGATAACAGACTGAGTCCTCGCTGCATAGATGATATTGGAAAATTACTTACAGAAGTTGAGAGGTAGGTAGCTTGACATCTTTTTAAATACACATGGTTGGTTTCATTTTAATTTACTATTTTTGTTTTGGTTTGTTTTGTTTTCCTGAAGAATATTCATTTTCATTGTAACGAAATTTGAATACCGATAAAAATCACATTAAGGGAGATAACTATAACTTTGTCAAGTCTCATTCCACAGTTTTGAAAATGTTGATGATTTTTCCCATTATAAATAATTAAATACATACATACATACATGAATAAAATATTTATAATATATTTAAAACGTATCTGTAGATGTAGGAATAAGTGGTCTAATAAAATGTTGTTATTATTATTATTATTATTTTTTTTTTTGTATTTCCAAATTATTATTTTGAATGATGTACCATCAGTCATGAAAACCTTATATAAACATAAAATAATAATATTATTCCAAAACATATTTAATGTCGCAGTATCAGCCATTAAAACCTGTAATTGTGACCGTATCGTAGACATATAGCTTTTTTCTTGTTCTATTTACTTATTTATTTATTTATTAATTTAGTTAATTAGTTAGTTAGTTAATTTTTACTTTAAGAGTAACTTTCCAACGAATCGGTTCGTTCTGTACGTCAGGAGGGCTAAATAGATAACTATTTTGTAACTGTGATAAAATATGTTCTTAATTAATTAATTAATTATCACTAAACATTAATTAATGATTTTTCATTCATGCTTAGATTTATAATTACAGCCAAGACCCTCGTGTTCCAGTAGCGTAATTTCAAATTTGTACAATTAAAATAAAAATTAATTTGATATTTCTGTTCAGCAATACTAAGTGCTGCGGTCTAATCACAATTGGAGAAGGAAAATTTTACAGCAACGGACTGGATCAAAATTACGTCGCAACTCTTGATGCCGAGGGCCTAAGGCAATATTTGAAACACCTCAGCAAACTGCTGGTACGGGTGTTGGTTTTTCCTATGGTGACAGTGTGTGCAATAAATGGTCAGTATATAATAAACAGTCAAATGTTTCATATAACTTTTAGTTGTAAAGCACCATTTCTATTTTAAGTCATATATTTGTATTTATTACAATTTCTTCCATAATAATTTCTTATACGTTAGTTGTTATTATTATTGTTCTTTCTGCTTTTTTTCCTTTTTTCTTTCATTTTTAGTGTTTTGTTGTTGTTTTTTTTGTTTTGTTTTTTTTTTGATTTTGATGTTGTTGTTTTTCTTCATGATCTTGTTGATGTACTTTCTTTCTTCCATTTTTTTTTTTTTGTTTTTTTCCATTCTACTTGTTTTTCTTATTATTGTCTCCTACAATAAATAAAACTTTATCTATAAAGCAAGGAAAATAAGTATTTCCGCTATTTATACGTACAATAAAGGTATGTATTACAAGAACAACAACAAAAATAATAGTTTATAACATTTAATATTTAGTTAATTGACACAAAATAAAACTGAGATAACTTGATGGATTTCAGGGCACGCGTTTGCGGGGGGTGCCTTAATGTCACTGGCTCACGATCTTCGGGTTATGAGATCAGATCGAGGCTGGCTATCCTTCAGCGAAATATTTGTCGCCATTCGGTTTCCAGAAGTGTTGCTAGAGATAATAACGTGTGTATTTTAAACATTTTTAAAATTAAGTAATTTAAGTTTTTTTGTTTCTTTTAATTTTAATTTTAATTTTTGTTAAATTTGAATGAATTTGTTATAAATTTATAAATAAATAAATAAAATGTTTGTAAATATTTTATTGGTAAATCTTTATAAACAATTATTATTATTATTATTATTATTATTATTATTATTATTATTATTATTATTATTATTATTATTCAGGCACAAAACACCAGTCAATCATCAGGCACAAGCTGTGTTGTTTGGGAAGCGGTTCACGGCAACTGAAGCATTGAATGCTGGGATGGTGGATCGCATCTCGGAGCCAGGGAGATTACTCGAAGAAGCAAAACTTTTAGTAATCGAAGTGCTTGGATCACAAACTTTTGATAGAAAGTTATTAAAGACATTTAAGAAAGATTTGTACAAATCGGTTTTAAATGTATTTCCCGAGGCTAAGGAATGCACCTAATTATGGAACCAAGCATTTATTTTGAATAATGATGTTCTTATTCTTCGTCAGTATTTCTTGATGTTCGAAACTTACTTGTTGGTTTGTCAAAAATAAACAGAAAATTGATTTTTTGATCTTATTCGTCTCTCTCTCTCTCTCTCTCTCTCTCTCTCTCTCTCTCTCTCTCTCTCAGAGCACACACACACACACACACATACACACACACACACACTTCAAGAAAAAGCACTATTGAAACGCGGGTATAAATACGTTAACCAGTGCAGAAAATGCCCTTTTTATAATTCACGCTGATTATATGATTCAAAATAAAGTTTAAAGAATGAAAACTGTTATTTATTACCAGGGGTGGATCTATTAATGAAGCTTGAGCTTCAGAGCCCCCAACCCAGGGGGGTTTCCAGAAATGATTTCAGTCACAATCGGAGATGTAGCTAAATTTTTAAAACCTGCCATGGAACATTGCCTTAGAAGAAGATAACAGTGGTTAGCCAGGTGTTGTTGCTCCTTGCGAAGGGTCCCTAAAAATATAGATCTGCTACTGTTTATTATTAGTATGGTGATGGTGGCAATGGCTGAGAATTGGATTTGTAAATAGGAACGTCATCAGTGACGTAACTGACGCCGTTTAAAATTTAATTTAATTTAATTTTACTGTTTGTTGTAAAGAAGACAGTGACCAGCTGTAAATAACAATATCTAGAGCTATGTCCATGATTCACTCCAGATTTGCGTATTATTGTTAGTGTTTTTTTGTTATTGAATCTGTTGTTATTCTGCTTCGTTTTAATTTCCTTCTTAATAGTTTTATTGATTTTTTCTTTCTGCTCAGATCAGAATAACCAACAATAATCCATAATTTTGATATTTTTGGGGTATGTGGTCAGATATATATATATTTTTTTTTTTTTATTTGAAAAAGAGTAGAATAACAAAGAAAATTTAAATCATTTATTATATTGTATTGTATTCTATTATATACTTTTTCCTTATTATTTATTTATTATGATTATGATAGTTATTATTATTATTATTATTATTATTATTAACATCATCATCGTCTACACATTGTATGACTTAACAGTAAGCATTCTGTGTTGGCATAAGCCGTCATACGAACATCTATGAACCTATCTTTCTCGATGTCATTTGCACTATGTATAAAATCGACTGAATGTTCCTGTTTATTATGTCAGTTCCAACTAATGTTTTAACTTGTCTTTACTTTAAGAAATTGTTAAATGTTTATTTTTATCTCATGTATATATATACTATCTTTAGAATCCATTTTGTGTTTGCAACATCATGGTAAAAAAATCAAAAATGGTGTCCTTTAGGCGAGATAAGTAAAATAGGTTGTTTATTAATTAAAATAAAATAAATTCTATTTCATCAAATATATATATATAAATATAATTCTTCTTTTTTTCCTTTCTTTGTGTGTGTGTGTGTGTGTGGAAAAAGATTTTAACGATGTAATTAAAATTAAGGCCATTTACTTATTTATTTACTTTTTATTATTATTATTATTATTATTATTATTATTATTATTATTATTATTATTATTATTATTATTACATTTTTTTTGTTAGCTTGAGCTGAACATTTATTACAAACTTTGAACACATCTTAATCTCTACAATATACTAAAGTTTGTGCTGTTATAATTAATATAATAAAAAAAAAGTGTCAGCAAGTTTTGAAATGTCTATACCTATGTCAGTATTTCTTAAACTTTTTCATTCATCTCTTTGCTATATAATTCCAATCGTCCGCGACAGAATTTTCTTTTAATTTGAATAATTTATATTCTATTCATCCTACTATAAGCATTAAAAGACAAATTATTAATCAATCCATTTATTATATGTTTATTTAACTCATATTTTTGAATATACTAAAAAGATATAATGGAAGACAATAATAGATACTGAATAACAGCCTTAGAAAGTAGGAATTTCTTTTTTTGCCTTCTTTAAGTATAGAAAAACATATAACTGAAATAATTAACATCTTCACTCTGCATGTTTCATTCTCCCCGAACATAATTCATTTTAGCCTCAGGTGAAACATTCAGTGTTTCAGAACTGCTATTTGTATAGTCATAGAAATTTCAGACAATCTGTTTTTCACAGTCAGTAGTGTCATATACTTGATAGATTACTGAGAATAAAGAAGAGGATATCAAGGTAATAAAATCTACATTTTTGCATCACACACACACACACACACACAAACACACACACACACATATAATTATTTCCAGGTTTTTTTAATTTTGTCAAACACCTTCAGGTTCCTCAGCAGTCACATGAACTTGTAGAGTGACTTGATCATTTTTAACATATTCCTCAAGCATCTCCTATAAAGACAAAGCATAAAAATGTATATAAAAACATATAATTAATAAAATAAAATAATAAGAAATGTGAAGAAATAAATTTCATAATACAAATAAAAATAATAATATCTTTGGTACTAATGGCACTGTTCTTGTTATTATTATAAACTATAGTAACAATACTTCAATATATTTACTACTACTACTAGCACAATGATTGTAACAATAAAAATGACACAGTTATGGAGCCAAAATAGAAGTACTGCAACTTTTATCAAGTGTCAGTGTAAAAGTACAAATTGAAAGCAAAAGGCAGGTTAACTGAAACAATACTGCAGTAGTAACACCAGTATGGGGCATTTACAAGCATTAAAAATTTGGAAACCATTTCAAATGACAATGGTAAAAAATCTCATACTGTTGCTGTTAATTAATATATGTAATCCATTCCAAACTTTTCTGTTTATTAAGCTGTATGATTCGGTTTCTTAAACACTCATTGGATTTAAAACTGTAGTATTTGGACAATAAATGCACACTGAAACAAATATGGTAAGCAAATGTGATCAATAATATACCTACATCCCATGACATAAAGTCTGTGAAACCCCAGTCATTTCCACGTTTGCAAAATGTATGTTCCACTTCTTGAAAATACAAAATAAATAAATAAATAAATAATTTAAGTAATAAATAAACATAAATTCACACACACATGCATGCATCCATCCATACACAGCCACATATAAAAACAGATGTTTATATTATTAATAATTTAAAAGCAATAAAATTTATGAAATGCTCTTACATACCACGTGCATAATCTGTTCCATTATCATTAGATAAAACTTTGAAAACTACTTTGGCTCTGCAGGACCATGTTCTAAAATTTAAAAATATAAATTTTTAGCAAGTTTATAAATATGTTTTATGAGATTGGGTTGTTAAAATTCTCTGCGATGTGTTTTGTTCCAACAGTTACAAGGACATCAACTAAAATATGCATTATATATAATATATATATATATATATATATATATATATGTATATGTATATATATACACACACAAATAATTAGATATATTTTATATTTTTTAATATCATTAGTACTATTACTTTTTTTTGTTTCTGCTGAGTGTTTTGTTCACTGTAGCTCTTTTTATTTTATTTTATTTTATTTTATTTTATTAGTAGTATTATTTGTTGTTGTTTATTGTTTTCAAGAGTTTTTTATTTGGTTAAGGAAAGAAAGTTAGTATCTGATCTATGTATAAACATAAACTCACATGGATGATGATTCTGCATTGCACTTCATAAAAACCCCCAAATATTTCTCATTTTTTACAATTGGCATAGCCATTATTTTCCTACAGAAAACAAAAATATATTTAGATGTGGCAACAAATTAAAAATAATAATAATAACAATAATAATAATAATAATGTTTTGGCTACCTGTGTGTGTCAGTGAGAAAATGTATTTGATATTTCACATTGGTGCAATTTTTTTTTTACCACACAGGTATATATAACACACACACACACACACACACACACACACACACACACACATAGACAGACATTTAAACTGACAGACAGGGAAAGACAGCCAGACATATATATTATAACTGTTGATGTTTAATCACTGCAGTAAACAAAGAAGTAATTTTAAAACTGTTGTTTACTCAAACTGAAGTGCCCAGCTATTCATTAGCAGAAGATAAAATGAAAAATAATTTAAAATTAATCACTCTACCATGGCAGGTTCCTAATCATGCACGGAGGACTCAGTACAATTCCTTTGAGTCTGCTTATGTTTTGTATGGTGTATTTAAATGTTGCTTCTGTTTTGCTTTCATCTGCAAGTTCACCATAACAATACAATCATATTTATATTATAATAATTATATAATACTAATGATAATGATAACACTGATGATGATGAGGATGATATTTCTTTGTAAAAAAACAAAATGTTTAAATGAAAAATATTTACATAAAACATAGTAATTTTTGTCTATATGCTTCAGTCATTTTCAGAACTTTCAAAGATTGTCTCTGTGTTAACAACAATTTCACAACTTCTGGAGGACCTTCCTACTGTAATCAATCTCTCTCTCTCTCTCTCTCTCTCTCTCTCTCTCTCTCTCTCTCTCTCTCTCTCTCTCTCTCTCAATAATCATAATCATTATCATTTTAGTAATAATAATATATATATATATATATATATATATATATATATATATATATATATCTGTGTTCATTTATGTGAAAGTATATATGTTACTATTATTATTATCAGTATTATTACAGTAATAACAATAAGTAATATATACATGTGTGTGTGTGTGCATGCATAAATGTATATATATTATTATTGTTATGATCATTATAGTTTTTAATCAATTTACCTTCAATAATTTTGACACTTTGAGATAGAGCAGCTGTTCTGAAATCCAGTTTCATCTGAGGAGCCCATCCACCTGTTGGGTTTGGTATAGACACAAACTGTCTACAGATCGGACAATTAAATCCTTTCTTTTCATAAGCATCTATTTGTTCATCAATATATTTTTGCAGGCAGCTTGAACAGAAGGTGTGAAGACATGACAGAATTCGAGGCTCCTCAAAGATACTAAAACAAATTGGACAGCTGACAACATCTTTGTCAATTTCAACTCTTACTTTTGAGAGGGCCATCAGTACTTCATCTGACAAAAAAAAAAAAAAAAAAAAATAAAAAAATAAAAAAAAAATAAATAAATAAATAAAAGTAACAATAACATAATATATGACAACAAAATAAGACAACATTTCAAAAAATAAATAAATTTAAACTGTTGATGACAAAGCAGTCAATAATTTTATATCACTGAAGTTGAATCAGCATCTTGTACAAGAAAAATCAGTTTTGTGTGTGTGTGTGTGTGTGTCTACATTAAAATCCATACACTTAAATATAAGACTACCCATTTATTTTTTTATGCATTCTCAATAATAATTTTACAAATGATGGAAATAAATGTGTTAAAATATATCATAATAAAAATGGCACCCATGTTATGAATTATCGTAACAGATACCTACTAACAGAGAACATGAGTTTCTTGCTATATTTATGTCAGAGATGTAAAATTCAGTCAATCTGCTTACCTGTTTTCAACAACCATACTATATATGAGAATGTTTTTTTTTTTTTAAAATACGGATTTCATATAAAAATGCATTTTATTAGAAAGAGCCAGAACAAAAAACAAAAAAAGACAAAACAAAACAAAATTAGAAGAAAAATACATACACACAAAAACAGCAGATTAAAATGATATTTTTGCTAACAATGATATAAAAAAACATTACAAATTTTTATCCGAATAAAAGTAACTAGTATATATGGAGAAACTGATTGATTTCAGTCATTTGGCAAAATAAACACTGATATCTCATATAGTTTCAAACCAGTATGCATGTACTACACATCAAAATGAAGCTTTTGATGAGTTCTAAAGCTGTTCAGTATTTTTAAGCATGTTGCTAAAATTCATAAATTTTAATTCATTAATTAATTACACTAATCAGCTCAAATGTTATTTATGCCTTAATTATTTCATTCTCAAAAACTCCATAGAAATTAATCCAGTATACAATCAAAATAATTTTTAAAAAATGGCAAGGTGTACAGACCTTTATATTTCCAAATATTTGTCTAACATTAATTTCTTTTTATCAATGAATTAATACGGGAACCGGACCAATTATCCGGCGTCATGAAATCCGGAAAGACCAGAAAAACGGAAGTTTTTTCCTGACGCTGTTTTCATAGTTCTTGCTCAGGTGATGTCCTACCAGACTGGAACTACTCTGTCGAGCCACGTGGCATTCATTCACTCGCCACAGTTGTGTATCGTCAACTTCCTTTATGTTTTTAATTTTAAAATGTTTATGCCTAATTATTTACGTATTTAGATGCCTTGGTACTAGAAAACCGGTACATCCAGAAATCCGGAATGCCTCAGGCCGAAAGGAGTTTGGATAATTGGTCTGGTACCTGTACTATTAATTAGCCTTAATTTGCTTTACGACTTTATTATAATTTTATATGTCATAACTTACTAAGAACAGTCTTAGAGGTCAACATCTTTATCAGAAAAAAAAAAATTATCTAAAACTGAATTCGTCCACATAATTACTAAATGAAACAAAATAAACGAAACATCGAACTTGTTAGACAATCGCTATGGCCGCGTCATTTATTGAGAACAACCCACAGTTAGTTACCCCAAATTAAGTGCCTTCTACCCAAATATTGGTATGAAATTTAGTAGACTATGTATGAGACAAAGGCATAATTTGTAACGTATAAAAAGTCCCCAATCACGCCAATGAGTTTATATTAGTTACACGACGACCATTTTGAAACGGTAAACATATCTGTTGATTCTCCGTTGTTTATCACTGATCATATGTCGAGAAACTATGTTACGATGTTTGGTCTTGCAAATATGTAGGTATGTGGACACATTTTTCAAACCCCACTAATCTGAAAATAAATAAGACAGTTGGGTAGAGTTTGTAAACCTCTTTAAAATGATACCAAAATCAAGTGAATATGTTGAAAATTAAGGAAGTAGGAGCAATTTTAAACCCCTATTTTCGTCCAGTTAAACACAATTTAAGTCATTAGAGGTTTGTGACCGAAAATAGCTATATTTTAATTTTCCCCTCTATCTTTGTTAATAATCAAGCTTTCTTGATGAAATTTTCAATGAAGACCAATGCCAATCTCTGCTATCGATTATGTTTGTAAAAATTAAAAATAAGTTATTAATTATAAAGTACCAGCAGCCTAAAAACATAATTAGAAAAAGCTATTAAAAGTGCAGATTTTGGCCATTTCCCGCCACTCCCAAATCCCTTCTGTAAAATATAACATGAAAAGCAAATATACTCAAATACAGATTAATATGCGCTCTTTTAAATGGTGATGTTGTTTTTGTTATGTGTTAAATCAGTAGTTTGTATGAGAGTGTTAAACGTGGTGGGGATAAACGAACTTTGTGAACACCCCTAAAGCTAAAGCGGTGTCGCCTTCGCTTAACACCGGCTATTTTTAGCACCCAGGAAGGTCAAAGTTCGATATTTATAACAACGTGCATGTCGTCGCTATCAGTACCAATGGCGTATAAGTTTATAACAAAAGTTATGTCCACAAATGTATATTGCTTGCCTTAAAACAAATTTAAAAAAAAAAAAAAAAAAAAAAGAAGAAGAAAGAAAGAAAAAAGTAACAAACATATAAAAGAACTGTTGCTATTTAAAATGATAGAAACTATGTTCATATTTTTAATAACTTTTGGGATGCACAGTTTTCTCTTGTGTTCGGATTTCTAAAGTATATACATTATAATATGAATACGATCAGAAATAAACTAACTTCGTGTTTTGCTTTAAAAATTCTTGCGATAAATGGCGAATTAAAAATCATAAACATAACAAACTGTACTACAAAACAGTACAGTGAATGTATTCTGTGAATCTAAGTACCACAGGTATTCGTAGAATATTAAATACGAAACGTATAACTTAGGCTATTTTTGCATCAAGTGCTGATTTGCTCCATCAGAGAAAACATTAACAATGGTCACGTGATACACTGATAGGTATCTTTTGTTTGCTGTCAAATCACAGGAAGTACAAACACAAAGCCAAGAAAATTCTTTTGTCTGCTTCAAATGACACTTATCATACCTGTCTTTAATGTCATAATTACATACACATTGTATTGTTCCTAATTAAGACCGGCAACACCTTTCTGGAGTAGACTCCAAGGATTATATGAGTTTATGTATTGCAGAGGATTATAGTTAAACATTAATTTGTTTATTTCGGAAAGTATTCATATTATAATTATATTCAGTAAAAGTCATAACATATAATAAAACATGCATTATACAAGTGATTAAAGATATAAACAACATAGAAATATAGAAATGAATCTATGTACCAGAGGTATTGATAGAATGTTATGATTCTTTTTTATCGTAAAACCATAAACTGATAAATCATAAAGTGTTCAGTTTTAAAACTTAGGCTATTTTTGCTTCAAGTGTTGATTAGCTTCATCAGAGAAAACATGTGCAATGGTCACATGATACACTGATAGGTATCTTTTATTTGCTGTCAAATCACAGGAAGTACAAACACAAAGCCAAGAAAATTATTTTGTCTGCTTCAAATGACACTTACCATACCTGTCTTTAATGTCATGATTACATATACATTGTATTGTTCCTAATTAAGACCGGCAACACCTTTCTGAGTTTATGTATTGCAGAGGATTATAGTTAACATCAAATGCTAGTAATCGGCAAAACAATATTAATTCGTTTATTTCAGAACGAATTCATATTATATTTAGTAAAAGTCACAACATTTAATAAAACATGCATCCTACAAGCTATTAAAAATATAATCAACATAGATTATAGAAATATAATCATTTCAAATAGCACCAGTTATTTGTAGTTGCACATAAAATCTACGGCGACTTGACTAAATAGGATACAATTTACGGCGATTGTAAATAAAATCAACGCGATTTCGGTCTGCAGAAAACGTAAATTAACGGCGATTTCGCTAAGCACGTGCAATAAAAGTTTCAAGATGGCGATCGAACACCGAAATGACACACAGGCCATATTTCACGAGGCAATCATAACAATTAAATGCGTCCAAACATTATGATAAAATTTTAAAGGCAATAAGAAAAAAAAAAAAAATTAATTATTATGTCCAGCTACTTTCCATTCGTCTCACGTAAACGGTTTTAGTAATTTAAGCGTGTTGAAAATTCGTAACTTTCTAAAAACCAGCGTAGGCACAGCAAAACTCAACGGAATCAAAATATTCGAAATCGTGAGCACTTATCAATATCCCGTCTGTGTTTTTATGCAGAAATCCCAAGGAAAGAACATAAGACGAGTCAATGAAAAGCGAACAAACGGTGCCCACCCCCCCTTCATGCAAAATACATTTACAGTGGATCAGCTAATTAGGAAGAAACGGCAGCCGCTAATGGCGATTATCTGCACAAACCTAAAATATGTAAAAATGATGCATCGGAAAAGCGAATGATTCAAGGAAAGTAAAAACGTGTCACATAAATCGGGCGACCTTCCGCTTCGTCGCATAGATACCTTAGGAATAGGAATAGGAAACAAATTAACGTGCTAATCAGATCAAGCTGTTGTGAAGCACGTCTGCGACGGGCACGCTTTCTGACAGGTCAGCGGGCGTGTCCGTCGCAGATATATTATAGATACCTTTTGTCACATACCTAATTATACAAGTGCTGTGGTGTACAGGTAAAAATGAATGTATAATGGTTCTGGTTCAGGAAGTATAATTACTTGTAAATTACACTTTCAGTTTCTTTTCTAGTTTTCAGACTGGTAAACCGTCATACGCCGACATAGACTGTTATATACAAAGAAGCGATACTGAGGTTTTTCTGCAGTCTATAAATAAAATTCGTAGACTTGTTTATCTATTTATTTTCTGCGTAATGAGTAAAATGTTGTTCTGTCTTTGAGTTTATTCTTGTGTAAATAATTGCCAATAATTATCATCATCATTACTATCATTTTCCTATTCACACACCCATATACAAATATCTTAAATAAATGTTTATATTTAATATTATTTGTTTCTATATTAAACAGTAGTAACTGAATATTAATTTAATATCAAAAATATTTTAAATAATAATAATAATAATAATAATAATAATAATAATAATAATAATAATAATAATAAATTAAATCATAAATTAATAACAACCGTATTAGTTCATCGTTGTCTGTAAAATGAGTTAATAAAAATAATGAGTTTTGTCATAGCCATTTGAAACTACATTTTGTCTTTAAAAAAAAGTATATATATAGAAGAGAGATATATATATTGTTTTGAATATGTAATCAGTTAATATCAAGTGTTTTTCGTTTTTAATTTTCGTATTTAATACAGAGAAGAAGAAGAAGATAAAACTGATAGATAAGAAAATAACTTTAAAGTAATTTACGGTATGCGGAAAAGACAAAATATACACACATATACATACATTATTAATATAAAATGAAAAACCATTCATATATATATTTTATTTTCATTAAATTGTCTGTATAAAAATTATATATATATACACATATATACACACACACACACACACAAACAAAAACAAATACTAAATATTAATTAAACTGCAAACGTGTTTCAAAAAGCTTGATCATGAATGTCTGTCTAAAATGTTCTCATTTTTAGCTCAGTTTTCATACTTGGACTTGTTCTTCTAAAAACAGCAGCTGGTCAATGGGAAAACAGTCTGAGGGGTTTTTCACAAATTTCCGCAGACCTTCCATAATCTCTCTTTCACTACAGCCCTGCTTATCCTTACCATGTCGAGCATTCTTTAGGTACTCATAGGCCTTTGTAAACACTTCAGGGGTCAGCATTTTTTCACACTCACTACAACTGGTTAAGGAAAAGAAATATTTAAAACTACATAAATAATACATATTCACATTATCCAACATGATTGTTACTGCTACTGCTACTACTATTATCACTTTTACTACTACCAATACTAATTCATTTTTATTTATTGTTTGCTGTTACTATAGATATCATCATTACCATTACAACCATACTGATACTGCTACTATTTTTATTACTATTTCATCATTAGTATTTATACTATTACTGAATCTGTTTATGTGTGTGCCTGTGTTTATGTATATACATACATGTGCATTTAGCTGTGTATGATAATTATATATCTTATTGTGTGTATGTATATATTTGTGTGTTTGTGTTTGTTTGTGTGTGTATATGTGTGTGTGAAATGCGTGAAATATAAAACATTCAAAAACATAAAATATCAATATTTAAATAGAAAAACTCTACAGTTTGTCTGCACAAATCATTAAATATGAATGCCTGTTGGATAATATGAAGGACAACCTTACGTCTCTTTATTTTTACATTATATAATAGCATGTGTGAAAATAGGTTAGAATATTCTATAATCATTCGTTTGTCCGTATTTATAATCTTTTCAGGGATGACTAGTGTAAGTTTTGCACCAGTCTTGATGAAATATTTACTTGAATTGTAAAATGTTTTAGCCAAATATATCACTTTTTCGTACCATCACGTCGGTTCAGAATCAGGAATAACTGCTGAAAATGCTGTTAGTAAATTACTATGCAATAAACAAATGTGTTACAAACAAACTGAATGTTATTGCCATTTCCACTACTGGCCCAACTTACCCCAAAGAACTGCACAGCTTACACCAATGTTGAATCCCTCACCACAGCATTATCAGAAATCCTGTTGTATTGGCCCCTGATCCCCTACATGTACAAACATACACATTTTTATTTTAATAACATTACCCTGAAAACCGGTTTTGTGTCGTGCAACCCTTAGTTAACCTTCTTCTCAATTCTGACAGCTTTTCGATAACAGTATATGCTTTTTGTACCCAAACACATTATATTTCCTGTTATTATTCACTGACACAATGGAAATAGTGGTAATAATAGATGTAAACATGAATGGGCCTCGGTAGAAACGCTTACGTGACAGAGGGAAACAAAACATGTTGTTCTATAACGAAGTATCTGTATGAGCAAACATGCTGTCTATACATGAACCGGGTTAAGAAAAGAAATTAGTGTAAAAATTGTTATGTTCACAATAGTATATATATGCATATGTACGTTCGTGCCTCTGTGTTTATCTCCCTATATATATGTATGTATTTATGTATATATAATCCAAAGGCTGAAACAAAATTACCCCCCTTTTTTTTTTTCAGTAATTATTTTACGAATGATGTAAATAAGTATATTAAAATTTATCACAATACAAATGTCATATGAGTTATAATAACTCTATCTACTAGCAATAACAGGAGTACTACATTTTTTACTGAAGTTAAAAAAAAAAAAAATATAGATCTAAAATTCAAATAATTTGCTTACCTGCTTTCGAAAATTATACCTATAATTGTTGAATTAGAGAACATGTATATCGTTTCTCTTTCAGTAAGTGTATTTACTGGAAAATAACTCTTTTGATGAAGCCTATTATTATTTTTTTTTTTATTTATTTTTTTTATTTTTTTTTGTTTTAAAAGGTTAAAAACAAAAATGATTTACGTTGCCAAAGAACTAAGTTAAAATAATGTAATTACGTCATAATGACGTTAGTTTTGTTAACGTGTTAGCGACATTGGAGGTCGCTAAACATTTATCATCCTTACGAAGGATGTGTATTTATGACAATATAGTCAGGTAGATTCCTGCCAGATTTAACTTACAAAATGTGTACAAAGAGGACACGTGAAAAACCGAGCATGTGAAAAGACTTAATGAAAGAATGGAAAAATATTTTATTTGACAACATAATTCAAAAACCAGTTTAACCACCGAGAAGTAAACTGAAGTCATCAGATTGCTTAGTATTTATTTACTTTGTTTATTGAATTTTACACTGATAAATAATAATAATAATAATAATAATAATAATAATAATAATATCTGTCCTACCTACAGAACTATATAGATTTGTTATAATCTTATTAGTTTTGTTTTGTTAATAAACTTTTGTTCAGCAATTCCCATCAAGCTATAGATTTACCATACGCATACTATTTTTTTTTTTCTATTGATAAATACTACTACTAATAATAATAACAATAACATCTGTTCTCCCTACAAAACAAAATGGATTAATAATAATCTTATTAGTTTTCTTTTATTTATAAAACTATGGCTTAAAAAATGAGATTTTTTATCACAGCAATTCCATCAAGCCACAGGTTTACTTAAAAATTACCCATTAATATATTATGTATGTTTCTGTCAGTTTGGTGGTTAAGTACTGTGTAAGTCTGTGTGTGTATGTGTGTGTCTGTATTTTTCCTACAGAACTGTTTTAGTAAAAATAATGCTCTTCAATCGTGATCAGTGACTAAAATCTAGCTCACTTTCTCTCGATAATATCTAAATAAGTAACAAAACTTTTTTGTTTTCTCACTAATTAGTTGGTTATTTAATAACTTAAAATAAGTATTGAAGTGAACATGATAGATGTGAACAAATATTATACAACAAATTTTTAGTACACACACATACACAGAAAAAAACCGCAACTAAAAATTAAATAGAAGCAGTAAGAAGAAAAAAAGATGGATGCAAATTCCAAATCTAAAATAATAAAATAAAATAAAATAAATGGAAGAAAGTAACAGGTACAGACATTAAAAGAGTTTTAATCTGTTTTAGTTTTGGAGATTGAAAAAATTTTTACCATAACAAAAACCCACATCATCTTCAATCTGCATAAAATATTAAAGTTTATGCAGTCACATTTTCAGTTCTCCACAGCAAATTATTTTTTTCTCTCACTGGATTCACTGGCTTTCAATACATGTATGTTAAATTAACAAATTACACCTGGAAACAATTATTTTTGATAGCATATTATATATTTTTTATTATTATTATTTTTAAATGTTAGTGCTGACATTACCTTCTTTAGTCTCTGATTCTTCTTTCATACAAATAATAAACTAACCTAAAGAAGTAACGGTTTTATATTTTATTACAAAGACTCACTGCGCAGTTACAACTAGAAAATAAAACATTTACTACAACTGCACCCAGGCTCTGTCCAGAGCTGAATTTGCCACAGATATATTTCAGTGGAAATGATCAAAAAAAAAAACATTAGTTTATTTGCAATGTTAGTTTTAAAGTCTTCATTACAGCTGTTATTCTGTTTGGCCTTCTCGTAATTTCTTTTTTCGGTTTCGGTTGTTATCCCTTTTCATGGCTCTCTGAAACAAATGGGAAATATGAAATTTGAAATATTAAAATAAAAAATAAATTTGTAAATATCATTTAGCAAAGGCACACATTTTAACTTTCTTTCTTTCTGTGTGGTTGTGTTTGTTTTATGTGTGTGTGTGTATGTGTTTATATATATATAGTTAATAGAGATAGTCAGATATTAACTTTACACATGTGTACTTGAGAGAGAGAATGCAAGAATGACAGAGAGACACGCATACACAACCACATAGTTGTAATTTGTACACATAATTAAAGCAAGGACACAAGGGTCTATTCTTGGCATACCAGATCTAACAGTTAGCATGAAACAGTTATCTGTTTACATATTCTGATTGAAAATGATTTTAGAAGAAGCCAGAAGTAACAAATGTAAGATTTCTAAAGTATATAACACATTTTTAAAAGGATATAAATACCTCTCGTCTAAGACAATCATTTAATGCCGAGTCAAGGTGATTACATTTTCCAAATAATCTTCCAACTTTGTGCTGCAATAAATAAAAACTATATAATAAAACATTATACAAATATATGTATATATATATATATATATATATATATATATATGCCTATATAACTGCATATTACTGTCAGCTTTTCAATTTAAACACTAAATGTAAATCTGTCTTAAATTGTATGAAACCAAGATAATTTATTTATTAATTTAAGCTCATTTGAAACTAGGCTGATTAGAGCAAAACAATCTTGTTTTAGTAACACTATGTCTTTCCAAAAGATAAATATAATAATAATATTGGAAACAAATGAATTCATATCCAAAAATGTGATAATTTTAAATTTTTCTTAAAAAAAAAAAAGACCAAGCAACAACAACAAAGAAAGACCATTCAGAACAATCAAGAATATTATTCTGTATAACACAAGGCTAATTTGTACTCATAAATAAATATAATTTTTTGTTTTGGCTTTGATGTTTTATTTATATAAATACATATCATTATAAGTTTTAAAGAAAAATAATACTCCTTTTCTTAACATCTAAACGGCTGTTTGGAATATATCCAGATTTTAACTTCCCGAAGACTGGACAGATCTTTAATATAGGCAAAAAGATATTTGGATCAATATACATTCCAATAATACACATTTTTTTTTATGATTTTAAAAATATATATATTTATATACATAATAAAATTGTCTACATACTTCATTATGACAAACTTTTAAAGCAGCTATGAGCTGAACACATTCATCAGAGTGCAGATGTTCTGCCAAATCAGGATGCATTCTAAAGGTCTGGATTCTAAAAGTATGAAAAGTAATATATTTAAAAAAAAAATGATTTACAATTAATTGACATCCGTGAATATTAACTAATTAAAATATATGTTGATATTTTGAGATCAGGATGCATATATCAAAGTGTAGGTCTGCTAACAGAAACTTTAAATGTTCCTCCCTAAGCAACAAATATTGCTTTAAAATTCAAACATATTTATAATATAATATTCATATAATAACAACAAATGAACAATGCCTAAATTCTGCTGACATAAAGATATTATTAATTATTTACTTTCCCCGAAAAGTATGTATTTAAATAAAAGAAAATAAATGCAAAATCGTTTTTAGAAAGTTATTTTAGTATTTTTCTCTTTTATAATTTTAAAATAATATATATAGATAATATACTAATTTGGTCTAATATGATGCAACAACATTCGAATTTATTGGTCAAAAGACTTCAAACTACTACACTATCTTTTCACTAAGAATTTTAATATGGTTACCAACGACAAATGATAATGCTTCGGTGCATGTCATATTTTTACACCTGATGCTGAATATAAAACAAAACTGTGAAAGAAACAGAAAAAACAACAAATCTAAAAATTAAAATCAAAATGTCCCTCAAACTCTGGAGTTTTCACTGTTGCAGTCACGTTTACGTTTCCGCACACTTTGGACGCGTTTTTATAGTTGTAGTATTCTGACTAGTTGCTGCTAGTAATATTATTTAAAAACTCATTACAGTGCAAAAGTAAACTAACCAAACAGTCCAATGTCAGATTATGAAACAGTTTGTAGAAGTCGACCTGCAAACGTTCACATGCAATAACGTATGGTCTCGATTCATCTTGACCACTATCCATAATAATCCAAAAAAATCGAGACTGTAATACTTCCGGAGTACCTTCAATAATTCAACAATCGATTTTGACCCAAATTAACTTGACCTTAACAATGTTTTGTGAAATACGTCACCAATATTTGTGTTCCATTTGATTACGCGCCATGTTCAAGATTTAGAATGGATGTTTTAAAATACACTTTACTTAGATGTAAAATTGTCGACATATTGCCAGTCCTGAAAAAATGGAACTTTCTGCCGGAAAGCTGCTACACTAAAATTAATTTTAAAAGGACGAAAAAAGATATTGCGGACAAGATATCAGAGTTATGTAAGGTAGGTTAAAACTATGTAAGCTACACTTTTTTCATCTTTAAAAAAAAAAAAATGCATGAGATATTTTTAAGATACAGCTTTATAAACTGTTGTGTTCGTTACAATATAATTTGATAATCTGCTGTATTTTCAGGAAAACAGACTGACCATGAAAAAAGCATGTGAACTCCATCTTATATGTAAGATAATTGTTAAGTATTAATTTAATCAAATTAATGTCAGTGTCACTAAATGTCTATTTTTTTTTTTTTTTTTATTATATTATATATATATATATGAAGCATTGTGTGTGCATGCAAATGTATGGTTTTTTTGTTTGCTTTTTTGTTATTTGCGAATCACTGAGGGTGATTGTGTTTGTGAGTAAATCTACTAAATGTATGTTTGATTTTTTTAATTTTGATTTTTGGAAGTATTATTATTATTACTGCTAGATATGCAGCTGAATTCAACTAGCAAGAAATGGACAGTTTATCAACTTTCCGGTGGTGAAGGAGAAGGTTTGTTTTTCAATGTACTACATACTTTTACTTCAAGTTCACTGAGTGACAAATATTAATAAGTTTCCATTTAATCTATACAGATATGTGTTTATGTATATTTACATAAAATTTAAACACCCACACACATAAATAAATATTGATACAGATTAAGAATAACACATAACATATAAAATTCTGATAACCTTTTTTTGGAAAATCCGAGTTAGTCTGTGTGTTTTAGCATATACAAACATTGTTTCATTCGCAATATGTGTTAAAAATATAAAGGTACCTGCTGGTTATATGTGTTAGCTCTACGTGAAATATAAAGGGATTTTATGTTCTGGTTATCTGCTTAAATATTCTAAAATGTGAAACATTCTGAAATCTGAAACACTTCCGGTTCGAAGCATTTGAGATAAGAATTCTTATAGTTCTATGCATTTCACAGATATTAAATATATCATTAAATGCATACCAGTTCTGTGTGTAAATTGTTTATTTTAATTTAATTTAATTTTTCTCATTTTACTGTTTTGTACAAATTATAGATGAGACTTCTGTTAGTATTCCTTCAAGATTACAAAGAGTGAAAAAATTTCTACAAACACAGATGGTGCTTTATTTGGGAGACGTGGTAAATGGTTTTTATTCTCTGTGTTAAAATAAAAGTAACTTTGAAGTTGAAACAAATTTAGAAAATCATATCTTTTACTTTTAGACAGAAATTGTAAAATGATCTTTTAATGACATTGAAAAATTCTGGTCTAACTTACAGGTTTGACATATACATGAAACTGTTAAAACATGCTTTAACGACAGTATTAAGGTGATATCACTATTTTAATAATTGGATCAAAAATCCATTAATTATATATATTATATAAATATATATATATGAATATGTGAAAACAGCACCGTAACAATACTGTGCTCCAAAAAAAAAAAATGAAAATAACAACATTATGATTGGTAGTAAGTAATAACCATATGGTGTTAATTAATACTGCTGTTACTAATTAATATGACAATTTACAACAGGTCTTGAATGTTAATTATTATGCTGGTGCATTGTGGGCTCGTGTCCAGGTCTTGGATGACAATTCACCAGGGTACGAACCAAACAGTACCATCTTCTTTGTGATGTACCCTAGTACTCCGTATCTTATGATTCCTTATGTCAGACCTGGGCTAATGGACAACTTTCTGCGGGTGAGTTGATTTACTAAACTGTGTGTGCACATCTGTGTGACTTGTGAGTTTGTGTGTGGATGTGTGACTTGTGAGTTTGTGTGTGCACATCTGTGTGACTTGGGAGTTTGTGTGTGCACATCTGTGTGACTAGTGAGTTTGTGTGTGCTCATCTGTGTGACTAAGTTTGTGTGTGCACATCTGTGTGAAAGTTGTTTTTGTGTGTGGATGTGGTACGTGTGAGTGTGTATTCAAGTGAGAACCTGATGTGTCGTGTTTGTGCATGTGTAAGAAATAGATGTGAGAAGGATTCATTCAAGTAAGATGTATTTATGAGAGTCTTTGTTCAGGATATTGAAAATCATCAAAACCCCCCCCACAAAAACCTGTTTAAAATTCAGTAGTGCACATTATCTTGTAGAAAATACTGTTTGTAAGTGTTTGTTTTTGTATATTACATAACTAAAACTGCAGTTAATAACTCACAAGTATGAATGTAGTGAACATATTTAAAACAAAAAAAAATCATTTAATTATGGCTAAGCTTTCTGGGAAAAACTATTCATTTGAACCTCTGATGATACAGCAAAATACTTTACAACAGACAACCACATATTTATACACATTTAGTTTATATTTTCTCGGATGGGCATGTTCTAACATATCAAACATTTTATTTAACTGACTTGAATTATTCTGTAAAATTTATTACAAAAATAATGAAAGGAAAAAATTCTTGCAATGCTTTCTTACTTGATTATTGTACACGCCTTAACACGGTGTATTTAGATATTTAGGACTACTGTTGTCAGTTTTTCTCTTCTTCCAGGCTGTTATGATTGCACTGGGTGCGCATGGGATACATGCTTTACAACTTACAGGCTGCCATGTGAGTTCCCTTGTTGAGCTGGCTCTCAATAAACAGTCACATGTAAGTCTGAGCATTACTGTTTGTATTATATTTCAATATTTAACTGATTTGTAATAATAATCTAGATACACAGATAAATCATTAAAGCAGACATTCACATATATCACATTTTGTTAGTTATTATTAAATTTGAATATTTAACTGATTTGTAATAATTTTCAAAACACACACACGCACATACATAAAAGCAGACATTCACATTTATCGACAGGAAATATTTTATTTCTGTCTCAGGTTTCAAATTTTTATACAAATTTTGAAAGTAATTACACAGTCCTGAAATACACTGCATAATGTCACTGACAGTCTCTCATAATAATTTTGAAATAAATTGTTTCAGTTTCCGTTAAATTTGAATAATTTAACATTTCATCATTAGGTATGTACCTAAAAGAAAATATCTGCATTTAACAACAGGAAGTATTTCGTTTTGTTCTCCTATTTCAATGTTGTTATTAGTAGTAACAGTTCTATTTTTTTTTTTTTTTGGAAAATAAATATACTGAATAGCACTAGTTTTTATGTCAGATCTGAAAATGTTTTATTTTCCAAGGGT
The DNA here is from genome assembly GCA_012295275.1 of Chrysomallon squamiferum. Taxonomy (NCBI): domain Eukaryota; kingdom Metazoa; phylum Mollusca; class Gastropoda; order Neomphalida; family Peltospiridae; genus Chrysomallon; species Chrysomallon squamiferum. The sequence goes on along the minus strand of CM022667.1, from coordinate 14,808,210 downwards.
TTGTTTGCCAAATACAGAGAATATGAAGAAACTGAAAATCCCTTGGCAAGGAAAAGTAAAAAAAGAAAAGGTCTGCTTATATTTTTTTTTTAAATATTTATATTAACATTTTTTGTGTCTAATATGTATAGCTGAAAATGTATTTTCATAAACACTATCGTAACTTTGTCTGCTAGATATTACTTTCTGTGCAGTTCCTTCTTTCTTTCTCTCTCTCTCTCTCTCTCTCTCTCTCTCTCTCTCTCTCTCTCTCTCTCTCTCTCTCTCTCTCTCTCTGTCTCTCTCTCACTCTCTCTCTCTCAAACTCTTTCAATATCTGTATCATACCATTCATCTACATGGTTTACTAATTTACTAATGTTTTGGCCTGAAAGTCATTCAGACACCTGCTTTTTTTCTTTTTCTTACACTGTTACAGTTCCTGAGGACACATTTAAGGATCCTAGAATTATTAATGTAGGGGAGATGCAGAAGAAAAGAAAGCTTGATGAAATGAATGACATACTGGGCAAAAAAGACCAACCAATCCTGGAGAAACTGAGATACCAAGTAAGAGACAAATTAAAATAAATAAATAAATAAATAAATAAATAAAAAGAGACACAAAGTATGTAAATTTCATTAGAAAATGGGGATAAATATGCTGAAACAAATATAGAGAATTTAAAAAAAGCTGAGGTACCATATCAGATAACTGAAATAAAAACAATAAATGTATGCTCAAAGATATATTTATGTGTGTACATGTGCTATCTTAAATAATAATTGATAAATAAATATCTCAGATAGATTCACAAAACTACATGACACCCAGTTTCAGAAACAATGAGATATCAAGTGAAGGAAGTAAAATACATAGCTTGAATGTGCACATAGGGAAGACTGGGGTAATTGTTGCCATTATTCACCTATGATACATGTTAATACAGTGTAGTACCATACACAAAGGCACAGATACCATTCATATTCATCACATCAGACATTTTCTACAATACTGTCATCAACTGCAGTGTAAATTTTAAAGCATATGGTGTCATTTCACTTTGTCTATTTTTATTTTATTTTATTTTATTTTATTTTATTTTATTTTATTTTTATTATTTTATTTATTTATTTTTTTTGTTTGTTTGACTGTTTTATTTTATCAGTGTTTCTCACAGCTGTCAGTAACAAACTTTTTAAAAATAAAATCTTACACTGTCATAGATATACTTGCTGGTTGGATAATGAAATACTTTTCATGCACGAGTTGTAAAAGGTTTTGGTATAAAAGATAAATTTGTTTTTTGATCTTTTTCTTTCTTTTTTTTCCCCTTTTTTTGGGGTGGTATGTGAATATTTTTATTTAGGCACTTGGGGAAAGTTATTTGTAAAATTGTTTACTGGTTATAAGCCTGGAACAAATTATCTTTAATATCTAAACTGAGGTTTCACACCAGTTTATCATCCTAAAATGTTTATGTGAAATTCAGAACCTTAATGTTCACCGTCAAATTCTTATGGTTTTCATTTTATTATAAATTCAGTAGCAAAAATAATGGGTCTCTCAAAAAGACAAATTTTTGCCATAGTAACTCATTTACTCTTTTGTTCCAAGAAAACTGTCACTTTTCTAACATTAAAGTAAATTAATAATTGTCTGAGAACAGGGAAATGTCACCCAATTGACAGTGGTCAAAAGGTCTTGAAGTGATAGTGCACTGCATTCTAAGAAACTTTGCAAACAGAGCACAGTAAGAAATCTTTCAGAAATAGTGTTTTTCTTCATCAGCAAACGTTTGAGTAAATAGAGATTTATAACATTACTTAGTTTTCCCTCTGAAACCTGCCTCTGTTATTATACTCTATTTTCTAAACACAAAGCTGATTTATGAGCAAATGCTGGAAATTTTGAAACTTTTTGTTTTGAATATCATTGCAGTAACCAGAAGTTTTTGTCAATTCCTCTTCAGACCCATCTAGATTTAGTTTCTTAGACATCAGGCTTTTGTTTTCCTGTATCATGGGAGTGTCAGTTGCTATCTATTTGATACAGTTACACCCATGTGGGTTCTGCTGTGTTTCAGGGACAGTGACCTGAAGCTAACATCAAACCTGTTGTCAATACCTGAGTCTTCTTCACACTTTACTTAAGTCTGCTGTGTCTTGAAACATTCTTCATTTGCCAAGGCATAACAGACACGGTTTTCATACAGGAGGAGTAGACATACTGCAAAATGTGCATTTTGTGAAACACAGACAATTCTAAAGCATTCATTTGAACTCTGACATTTAATGTGTTGAATACTAGTACTAACAATAAAATAACCTACATGGATCAAAAAAATGTTAAAAATTTTTAAGAGATTTTTTGAAGGTAGCCATTATAGGGTTGCTAGATTTATTAATATCCATTTATGACAAATTACAGTCTGTTTACATATTTTGTATTGAACTGTTACAGCTGTTAGTGATTATTAAATAGTTTGAGTGAAGCTCTGTCCAATATACTGTCAAAAATTATTTTATAAAAGTAAATATTCTCACAGAAAGTTTGTTTCTTCAGATATTTTTGTTTTCATGATTCACAGGTAATAGTTTTCCAGCATTTGCTAGATTTCTGGTAGTCACCTCTGTTGTAAATAATAAAAATAAAAATAAAAATAATATTGTCTGAAAACAACTATTTTGTTGTTGCTTAAAGTTCAGCAGAGCTTTGCATTCATTTCGATGTCAAAATTATTTTCTGGCTAGAATGTACAGTGGCACTCTTTTTCAAATTATTGTTGTATTTTCAAAAATGTTTTAATGTTTATTGTTTTTCAGGTAAATGTTAACTTCAGGGGCAGTAGCAAAATTCCTGTTTCCACTGCCAAAACGTTCAGAAGCACAGTGACGTTTGAGGGAACCTCTGTCCTGGAAGGAATTCGAAATCTCGTCCAGGCTGGGCTGACTAAATGGCCGTTGCCCAATCACGTGTGTCAGGTTAGCTCACTTGCTAAAAATTACATCGTTCTATCCGAGAAACCTGCCAGTGAGAAAAGAAAGTCTGATTCTGGTAATTTGTGTGAAAAGGATACTGTAACTCCAGTCAGATGATCTGTGACACATTCAGTGTGAAACATTCGGGTAACATTTAGAGGTGGTCTGTCTTATCTGTATCTATCTGCAAGGAGTTTGTATTGTCCAAGGCACAGTTTTGTAGACATTGCAGAAATAATGAAAGGAAATGACATTTATTTTGAAAAAATCTGACTTTCTTTAGTAATTTATGAAGCTGAAAATATATTTTGCAGATTTTGGTAAATTTTACATTGAAATGCATGAAAATTTGTATTCCTACAGTAAAATATGTTTTATTCATACATTTCCATTTTGCCTTTACTTTCTGCTGCCAGATACATTTGTTAAACCTAGTCAACAGCAAATATTTATACTGAAAAAACAAAACAAAAAAACATTCATAATAAATTTAAAGAAAAGTAACAAAAAAAAGCTCAAAAGCAATTGCTGGAATAATGTCAGAATAATGTTTTGTTAACATTTAATATTCTAAAAGGCATGGACTATACTTTCTGACACTGACCATGTCAGATATTTTCAATTAACATGTTATGTGCTGAAATAATCTAAATTAAATTTTGCTTACAGTGGAATCTAAGTTTAACGGACATAATACAGAAGTGTTATTTATTTATTTATTATTATTATGATTATTATTAATATTATTATTGTTGTTGTTGTTAAAACAATGTCATTTTAATGGTGTGATAAATGAAATATTTTATTAAATATTAAATTGTTTTACTTCATCAAAGATCCATTGCCATGAATGAGTATATAGAGCCAAGTATAAACTGGCGCTTTTCCTGGCCTAAAGGTACTAGAAATTATGTGCTATAGTGACATAAGTAAGTTTTTTTCTTTATAACTATATATCTTCTTCAATAGTGTGACAAGAGTTGATGTGTACTAACATCATGTGGAATGTGGATGTCTCTCACACATTCACACGTCCAGCTAAATGTAAACTATAGTGCATTGCTTGAAGTAGGAATGCATGCTAAATTCCTGGCCATATTATTGAGGACTTAGTCTTTTTTAATCTTGTTTTGTTTCATTATAGAATTGTACATTGAGCGAACGTCATAAAACAGTTGCATACAACAAGATCATGTGATTATGTTGTTTTGTTGTTTTCTTTTTCTTCTTTTTAAAAATAAAATAAAATAAAATACATTATTATTATTATTATCAAAAATGTATAATGAAATGTATAAACAAAAATAATAAGAAGAAAGAAAAGAAATACCTGGCACACTAACTACACTGTTCAAACAGATAAACCTGTACAAAATTTAATACACTATTGTTTCTTTTGAGTGGATTTACTAGCGTGTACTTTGTTATGCAGAGCAACATTCACTGCTTCTTTTATTTTATTTGAATTAAAATTAAATTTTAAATGCTTCATAAAAGCATAAAGGTGATGGTCTGTGTGTTCTGCTGTAACACTGACATTCGTGCTGTTTGTTGTCTCATGATTCCTTCTGTCAGAGCTGGGTTACTGGACAACTTTCTACAGTGAGCTGATCTACTAAACTATGACGAAGAAGGATATATCTGTGTGTGTGTGTGTGTGTGTGTGTCTCCATGTGTTGTGAGTTTGTGTTGCACATCTGTGTGAAAGACGTTTGTGGATGTGGTACTTTAGAGTGAGAACATCGTGTGCTGTATTTGCTTGAGCATGTGAGAGAAATAGACATGTATGTGAGAAGTATTCATTCAAGTAAGACGTATTGAAAAATAATTTTTCCTTAACATTCCTACAAACGCGTCATTTTCGAATTCGCTGGTATCGTGAAAAGTACCATAATAGTCGTGTATACACAGACAACAAGAACAAACCCAAGACTCGGAAATTTTCGGACATGTTTGAATCGGCATCAGTCGTGATTTAAAGGTCATCTGATTAGCACGTGACAGCTTTTCATCGCAACGCACACGAGGGTTATTTAAATTCAAACCTTAAATCTTGAATAATCATATTAATCACCGTACGTACTCTAAATATAATGGATATCTTCATCATGTTTGTAAGCTAAGGTATCAGTTAAAAGTAATTTCACTTTAATCCCGTTGACTACTGTTAGTATCTCTATAGCTAGCTATCTGTATAAAATAAAAAAATAATTGATCGGATGTCATATTTTAAAATTTTCGAAACCTGTTGAAGTAATTTTATCATTTATATTTTATTTTATATATTTTTATTTCTTATTTTATTTTATAATATATGTTTATATATATATATATGTAGGCGAATAACTTTTTCACATATAGAAAGATAGATAGATGGATATGTAATGTCACCATAATGTTACAGTTTAATATTACTGAAATAGTTTGGTATTTTTATGAAACGTGCAGAATTAATTTTTGTGACGCAAAAATCCAAGGGGAAAAATAAATAAAAATAAAGTACGTATCTAAATTGATGTGTGTATGCGCGAACATTTGTATGTATTATATTTATTTTAAAACATTTATATTTAAAAAAATTGACGATCGTTCTTCATGTTTGTCTTTTAAAAATAGCTGGCATGTAAACGAGTGTGTCTGCTTGTGTTTATGTATATATATATATATGAACTACATAAATATATAGTTAGGATATTACGTTTTATTATATAGTTTTTATTTATTTATTACAGCACAAAGTTCAACGGTAATTTGGAAAATGTGATCATCTTGACTGCCTTAAATGATTGTCTTAGACAAGAGGTGCTTATATGTTTTAAAAAAAAAAAAAAAAATAATAATAATAATAAAAAATAAATGACATACTTTAATAATTTTATATTTGTTTCCTCTCGCTTCTAAATCATTTAGAATCTAATTATTGGATCTGGTATGCTAAGAAAGGCATAGTCAAGAGTTCAGTACTGGAATTAAGAATGTCTACAAATACACAGGCATAAAGTTATTTCATGTCTATATAAAACACCACACCCATATACACACACATACACATAAAGAAAGTGTTGCAATGTGTGTTTTTGAACAATAATTTTTTTATTTTTTTATTTCTATATTTGTCATTTTGTTTGACAGAGCAATGAAAAGGGAAAGCAACCGAAACCGAAATGCCAAGAAACATCAAAACACATTGTAATAAATATAAACTAAACTGCTTGAGAAAGCACAAGAAATGAGAAGAATACAATTCTGATGGTTTAAGAAGCTAAGCTTTTAAGTTGAAATAACGGTACAGTTAAGGCTTCATAAGGACATGCATTTTGGGCAGTTATTTAAATATGGTGACCATCTTTATTTTTTTTGCATTGTATCAGGAAAAATCACAGCCGCTTTCGATTCTTTTGGCCTGAAAACATAAAATGACCTTTAGTTTACGTTTTTATCTTATCTAGTAATCCAATACATTTTGTTCTGTTCTGGTGGCGGCCATCTTGGATGCATACGTATTTAAAGTAATGGGAACAGCAGTAAATACAAGACACATAAAGAGTTATTTATTTCTCATTCACCTATTGGTTATTATCCTATACCTAACACGTTAACGTAATATATGATCTATTAAATGGCCAATAGGAATATAATTTGACTTAAAACAGCCACAATTTTAAGGTTTTATGGTTGCTGTTTCAATTTGTTTGTGTTTTATTTGGGAAAACATGGCTGCTTTAGATTCTTTATGACTGAACACGCTTAAAGCAAACTTTTATTCATGTTGCTACCTGATCTGGTTACGAAGATACGAGGAAAGCATTCGAGATTATTATTATTATTATTATTATTATTATTATTATTATTATTATTATTATTATTATTATTATTTTTTTTTTTTTTTTTTTTTTTTTTTTTTCGGGGAATTTTATTTAGTTTGTTTATTACGTCAACTAAAATGAAAATCAGATTCACGGTCATGTTCCCGTGGTCTTTCTCCAGAGCGCGTTGTGGAAATATCTTTGCCTGAGAAAGAAGGTGCTACTACAATCACCACCACCACCACCATCAATGCAAACTGTTCTGAATTTACTACTACTACTACTACTACGACAACTTCTGCCTCGGCTACTGCAGACGTATGACTCTTTAAACACTGTATTGAACCCTGTCGTCTTTGGTTTGTATGGCACTGTATTTCTGCTGTACACTTTTTCTTTTAGTATATCTCTGTCATGTCACAGACTATTTGAAGATACGAACACGAACAACATTTTACGACAGGTTTGTACGTGCCATCACAGAGACGGGAACTCTTATTGTTGATGGAATTTTAGCGTCAACTTACGGTTTTGTTGACCACGACTTTGATCATTTCGTCCTCAGTCCTCACCGATTGTTTCCGTGGCTGCTGAAACCATGGCAAGAAGAAGGGTCTAGTCCAGTAATAGAAGGATTGAGGTATTTGGGCACGTTGTTGATTAGAATAGTTGTTAGAAACATGTGATTGTTTTTAAATTTTGATTGACAGCAGGTTTTGGGCTTTAAAATGAAAATAAAATAAAATTTTGATATATTGTTATCAATGAACATTTTGATTCAAAAAAAATTAAATTAACCGTGTCAGAGAATATCTCTCTGTCTATTTTCAATCATCTATTATCTACTTAAATAATCCAAATATAAAATTTTATTACAGTGGAATCTCAGTTTAACTGGAAACATACTGAAATGTTATTTATTTATTGAACTTTATTTATTTATTTGGATTGTTTTGATTAAAGATTGTTGTTGTTGTTGTTATTGGGATTAGATTATTATTACTATTATTGTATATTTATTATAGCAATGCTTTTTAATAATCTTCATGAAATATTTAATTAAATATTAAAATAAAATAGCTTTACTTCATCAAACGTCTTTTGTCATGAATGAGTATAATAAACTGGCACTTAGCCAGTCATAAACTGCCACAAAGAGACTGCTCATGCCTGCTGGAGATGTTTATGGTTATAGACTACAGTATAATTTTTATACAACAGAAATACAATGAATTACATGGTATACAGGCTACCACTAAGTATTTTGGACATTATAAATGTATAGCTTTTACCATTGCTCTGTTTTAAAAATTTATAATAAAACGTGAAAAAAAAAAAAAAAAAAAAAAAAAAATCTTATTAATAATAATAATAATAATAATAATAATAATAATAATAATAAAAATAAAATAAAATAAATAAAATAATAAATAAATAAAATCACCAGTCTCTGACAGAGAGAATGATAAATATTTTCGCAGACAAAAATTTATATTCTTTCTTTTCATTTATTAAGTTGATTTATTTGCATGTACAAAAATCAAAAGAATACCATTCACTATGTCTTTTCTTTTAATAGAGCGCAGATTTCAGGTTTTGGTCCATTGAGCATGCCAAAACAGTGACACGTGTAGGCGTAGATATAACCCTTACATCGGGGTTTTGAGATGTGACAGGATCCGCCAGCGTAACCTTCGCATTGACATTTTTCTGTACATGACACCCATTTCTTTTTCCGAAAGCGGAGACATTTGTTAAACTTCTGCCAGCAGTCATCAAAAGCTTGAGGAATAGCTGGCAACATCATCAGAATGACCGCGCCTAGCAACAAAGACATGACGATCAAGGAGGCCATCTTTATCAATGAAGAGAACTGAAAAATGTGTGAAAAAAAAGAAATGATTAGGAATACTGGAGTCAAATATCAGCCAAGCAGAAATAAGCATGCACACACAAACGCGCACGCATCCACGCACACACACAGAACACACACACACACACACACTCAAACAAACACGCGCGCGCGCTCGCGCACACGCACACATACACACAGCACACAGACACTTATCAATCCATTTAATTCAATTCTACAGGCTGATGATCTGTTATGCAAAAGTGTTCCGGATTTTCAAATTTTAGGAAATAAAACTGAAACCTAAACATAAAATGTATTTATGCTTCAAATACATTTGGAGTCTACTGATGTTTTCGTATGTATGTATTTATGTATGTATGTGAATATATATGTATGTATGTATGTATGTATGTATGTATGTATGTATGTATGTATGTATGTATGTATGTATGTATGTATGTATGTATATGAATATATATCTATCTGTAAATATATATATATAAATCAATGAACATATAAATAAATAAATAAATAAATAGACAAACAAAAGAACTTTCAGAATTTCATGTGACTCTTACGAGCGTTCATCGTCCTGTTATATCGAAAGGAAAAATTTAATTAGTTTTTTTTTTTTAATACAGGTAAGGGCTCTGCAAAGTTTCCAATATTCGATACGATTTTTGGAAATTCGAATATTTCTGTGTATATAAATTGGAAGAAAAAAAGAGACCATCTATTTGGCCTATCATCCACATTAACAAACAATAAACAAAATAAGAAGAAAGAAAAAAAAAAAAAAAAAGAAGGGAAAGAAACCTATTAACAAATGTCACTGTTATCACAGGAAGTTTTTAGTTGGCTAACCTTTTGTTCGTTCTTTAAATTCGAACGTTGGATAATTATGTTATTCAGCGTACGAACTCTAAATAATATCTCTATCACGTTTCAAATTAGCTTTACTGAACTGAATGTTCTTCTATGACCTGCATCTGAGACTCTTGGTAGTTCTTCAAGATTGGAAATTCAGTTCGACTAGAACGTTTTCGAATAATCGATTCTAAAGGAAATTTGAGATTCACTACAGGCACTCAACCGATCTCCAGAACTTTTCGTAGCAAAACCTTTCTCAAACGAAAAGAGGTTACATAATAATAATTTAACAATGCATTTCTGAGTGCTATGTATTTATACACACACACAGATATTTTTACGCTTGTGACAAAAGCCATCTCTGCTGTTGTGACAGTATTCCTCATTCTCGTTTCTACTTCGTTATTATTTTAGCATATTTTCAAAACAAGATGTCATAACGTACAATACATACTCCTGTGATCTTTGAAAAACAAATAATAATGATATATCGGTATGTCGGTGTTTGTCTGTATATGTATGTCTGTACATTATATTACAGAAAATATGCATTATCAATGATTATGTACAATCCCTAAGTATTTCAAGTATAATGTTGGTTTAACCTCACTGTGCCAGCAGCCATTTTGTTGCTCGTTTGGGAAATAAACTATACTGTAATTCTCTATTGTTTTATCATTTCCTATCTTTGATTGGTTCAGTAATATATAACAGTAGGTGCGGGCATAGTGAGGGGACTCCACAATATATAAATATATATATATATATATATTCCCTGAAATTATTTTGTTTCTTATCATATCATCCCATCCACTTCTTAAGGTGAAATATGTAAATTCTGTTTTGAAGTAATAGTCAAGAACAAACAATCGTTTTAATTATTAAAAGTTAGGTAAACGATTTTAAGATTATTTGTTATCAGAATTTAGAATATCTCTTTCCATAATTATTTCACGCATTCAGATAACTTGTATGTAACAACTGCGAATGAAAAACCAAAAGATGTTGACTGCTCTGAGAAACATATTTACTTATACGAAATTTTCAGACTGAATCCAATTCTGTTTGGATTTCTTTTCAATGTTTGTGACTTTGTGGAGCAAAATCGAGTTAAAGTAGTCGTTTTAATTTTTAGTTTAATTTTAATTTTATTGTTATTTTTGTTGCTGTAATGTGCACTTCACAATGCTATTTACTTTGTTGTACTATTTTTTTATATATTATTTTAACGATAACACAAAATCACCATTAATCTTGCTTGACAATTCAGCAAATGTTACTCAGTTTCTAATCAGAACACAAGCTTAAAATACACTTACCTAACCAGTTTTACTTGTATTTCTGTTATCACAAGCTTAGTAATAATATTCATTAGTATTAACAAACTATTCCCCTGTACTCTGCTTTTTATTTCTTGACTGTCGTGACGATTGAATACTCACTATTAAAATACTGTCTGTTCAAAGTGGTACCTATATTTAGTAAACATTATCGAGAGGGTGAGATAATTCACTTACTGTAAAGATATAATAGAAGGTGAATTTGTATGAAATAAAATACTAAATTTCGTGTAATTATAACACACACACACACAAACGCATTATACATATTCACTGTAAAATGTGTGTGTGTGTGTATGTGTGTGTGTGTGTGTGTGTGTGTGTGTGTGTGTGTGTGTGTGTGTGTGTTACTAACAGTTCGACTAATATGAAAAAGAAACAAGAGAAAAATGGAAATAGAAAATTAATAAGTATCTAACCTTCTTGGTTTATGAAAATGAAAAATTTTGGATACCTGTGCTTGAGTTCCAAATGTTTTCAATATTTTCGAAAGCTGAGACAAATATTAATTTCGCTATATATACGTGTGAATAGTGTTAGTAATACACTTTGTGAGACACTAAAACTGTGATGGATATGCTTTCTGGTCGTGTAATAAAGATAAAATTAATAAAAACACTGTCAGTTAAACAGAAACCATTGAATCATGTGAATGGATTAAAGTGAAAAAAAAACTAAAAATATAATGAGATAACATGCGTATATTGATAAATAGTTTTCTTAAATATGTGTGTGTGTGTGTGTGTGTGTGTGTGTGTGTGTGTGTGTGTGTGTTTGTGTGTGTGTTAAAACTTTAGGTTTATTATGAAATTCGTATTATTCCTGAAATTCACTGCTAAAGAATGAACTGGTCTAAACCATATTAAAACGTGAGAAGTATATTCACAGGTTTCAGGTTTTGGTCCATTGAGCTTGCCAAAACAGTGACACGTGTAGGCGTAGACATAACCCTTACATCGGGGTTTTGAGATGTGACAGGATCCGCCAGTGTAACCTTCGCATTGACATTTTTCTGTACATGACACCCATTTCTTCTTCCGAAAGCTGAGACATTTGTTAAACTTCTGCCAGCAGTCATCAAAAGCTTGAGGAATAGCTGGCAACATGGTCAGAATGACCACGCCTAGCAATAAAGACATGATGATCAACGAGGCCATCTTTATCAATGAAGAGAACTGAAAAATATGAGGAAAAAAATGGTTAAAGGAATACTGGAGTCAAATATCAGCAAAGCAGAAATAAGCATGCACACACAAACGCGCACGCATCCACGCACACACACACAGACACACACACACACACACACACACACACACACACACACACACACACACATACACACACACACACACTGATCAACCCATTTAATTCAGTTCTACAGGCTGATGATCTGTTATGCAAATGTGTTTCAGATTTTCAAATGTTAGGAAATAAAACTGAAACCTAAACATAAAATGTATTTATGCTTCAAATACATTTGGAGTCTACTGATGTATGTATGTATGTATGTATGTATGTTTGTTTGTTTGTATGTATGTATGTATGTATGTATGTATGTATGTATGTATGTATGTATGTATGTATATGTGTATGTATGTATGTATATATGTATGTGTATACATATATATTAAATCACTTTATGCAAATTTAAGATACGAATTCGTCTTCTGAAAAACAGTAATAATCAGCAAATAAATAAATAAATAAATACACAAACAAAAAAACTTTCAGAAATTCACGTGACTCTTACGACCGTTCAGCGGCCTGTCGTGGTTTGAACAAAAGGAGAAATTTATTTACTTTTCTTAACACGGTTATGGTCCTGCAATGTGTCCAATATTCCAGAAAAGCTTATTCTGCACGTTAAATCATATACAAATTACAAACTATGCATTTCTCTGATAACCGGCCAAAATAGCAGCTACTTAATTTTGGATACCGAAATGTGTGGTGTTTTGTCAGCGAATGACGCGGACGTTGTGATTACCATTTCTGCCGATGTCTGAAAACCTCGATGTTTTGTTTATTCTGTTTAATTTGGTAAATATGTGGCATAATATTTCACTTTCAGGTCAAAAAAAAAAAAAAAAAAAAAAAATAAATAAATAAAACAATAATAAAAAATAATAATAATAATAAGAAGAAGAAGAACAACAACAAGAAGAAAGATATTGTTTATGTAGACAATTCTTAGCAAGTTAAATTTGTATAATTTTTTTTGTTATCTTTACAGACTGTGCAAAGTGCATTGTCCCGAATCCCAAATCTACGAAGAAAGCTATTGATCGCTATATTCTGTTAAGAATTTCATATTGAAAATCAATAAGAGCGATTTGTTCAGTACATAATCTGCGTGTTAAAAACACCTTTTTCCATAGTAATGGGTAGCTGTCATCATTTATTATTTCAGACCAGCGGGTTTCTTCTGTTGGCAGATCTACGTTTCTAGACAGTATATTATAATATTCACCACAACCGTAATTAAGTTGTGTCTTTAATAACATATACATTGGACACAAAGTATTATATAGATTTATCTGTCCTTGTAATTGTCGGACAATGCATTTCCGCTTTTCAGGGACACTAAGAATTACCATTTCGTAATCTAAAAAGGTTCCTCGTATGTTATATTTTTATTTTAACTCTGCAAAACGAATGATGTATCCCGTTTCTGTTAAAAATTTCGGATATGTGTTATACCTTTATTATACCAACTGCGAAAAACCAATGACCTGTTTTTAAAATGTGTCTTGTACCATAACGGCTCATTTACTATTTCGTCACAAGTTTCATGCATTCAATACATCATTCCAAAAAGGATTTTTAAACTTTTTATTTATATATTCACCAACATTGGCTCCCATTTTAGATAGAGGTAGATTATGTATATATTTATTTAAAAACGATTTCCATTTGCTGTCCGATTGAAACAAGTGTCTTAACCACGAAACTTTTGAAGCTTTAATGAATGTTAATGTTTCAACCATTTTTAACCCACCATCGGAATAATTTTGTTTCTGATAACTGAGCGTTTAATTCTATCTGTACCATCTTTCCATATAAATGAGAAAATAATTTTATTTGTTTTTAATATATATTCTTTACGTGGATTTTGGTAGGCTGGTAAAAATATGAGTTAGTTTTGACATAGCTAATGTTTTTAAAACCGTTACACTGACACATGTAGTTCTACACCTGCCACGCCACGAATTAAAGTTTTTTTTCTATTTTTACCAGCTTTTCATCCAAATTTAGTGTCCAAATATGGTCTAGTTTTTTATTAAGTATTTCACACCAGTCTAGACTTACCCGTTTGCACGTTTCTGCTATAGTATTCGCAAGGGGACCTAAACCAATAGCTTTTGTTTTTTTCTATATCTATTTTCAGGCCCGATATGTTTCCAAAAATACCTAAAATATGTACTGCATTTCTAAGAGAGGAAGGAGATCCACCTTAAATACAACTGAGAGTCATCAGCAAATTTTCCAATTTTATATTCTGAACCATATATATCAATTCGTTTAATAAGAGGATTTGACGAAACAAGAATTCCAAGAATTTGTACACATAAAATTAATAAAAATGGTGAAAGGGGTTCTCCTTGTCAACAACCTCTTTCTATGTTAAAGGGTTCGAGAGATGTCCGTTTTGTAAAATATATGCCGTTGCATTATTGTAAAACGTAGAAACCCATCTACGAATTGATGGACCGAAAAAAAAATATTGAAAAGTTTTGTGTATGAATAGCATTGATATAGAATTAAACTCTTTTTCAAAATCAATTAAAAGTATTAGTCCTGTTACGTTATTTGTCTTACTTTCGAATAAAATATTAGACAATGTCTTTATATTTCCCCCAGTAAAGCGTCTTTCTGCAAATCCCTTCTGATCTTCATTTATAATACAATTTAAAATTGGCTTTATTCGAGCTGGTATGCAGGTGGATGCTAGTTTATAAATAACATTTAACAGTGATGTAGGTCTCCAGTTTTTTAAAAGATGTCTGTTCTTATTTGCTTTTGGAATACAAGTAATTACCCATCTTCTAAGTGATACAGACAACTCTTCCTTATAATACCCTTCATTTACAGTTTTCTAAAACAAAGTCACCGAAATCTGTCCACAAGAATTTCGAAAACTCAATCGTAAATCCATCTACAACTGGACCATTATTAATCTTCATTTGTTTTAACGTCTATACTAACCCCTCCATACATGTTTTACCTTCTGATTTATTTCCAGTTTCTTTATTAAGTTATCTGTGTTAATCAGGTCGTTAACATGTTTAGTCGAAACACTTTTAAAGCTATATGATGACTGGTAAAAACGCTTCTGCTCGTTTAATATTTCTCCTGTCGAAGTAATTATTCCTGTAGGAGTCTCTAAGTTTAAAATTGTCTTTGAAACATAATTTCTAGTTTCTAAACAATAAAAATATGCATGTGGCTTGTCACCTAATTGAATTGACAATGTTCTTGACCGTATATATGCAGCTTCTGTTTTATTATCTCTGATAGTTTCTAATTTGTGTTGTGCGTTTTGCAGTTCATCAAAAATATTTTCATCTATGTTCTGAAAATTTGTATTTATTTATTTTTCAGTAGTAGATATTTTTTGTTTCTAAGTCAGTTTCGTCTTTGAACTCATGACGTTTTTTCCAAGTAGTATACGGTATCGTTTTACCTCTTATTTGTACTAACAATATTTCTAGAAATAATGATACCGATATCTTAAAAATTAAATCAGCACTACTTACCATTTGGATAGCTTCATTTCTAAATGGTAGAACATATTCGTTTTTAGTCTCATTATTATATTTTTAATGTGAGTACAATAAAATGGGACCTTTAATAGGGAGTTCTTAAATTTCCAATATCCTCTAGACTGGTGTGTGTGTGTTTTACTAACAGTTCCACTAGTAATAATAACAAAACAGAAGAGAAAAATGGAAATAGAAAATTAATAATTATCTCACCCTTTCTGTTTATGATAATGAAAAATTCTATATAACTGTGCTTGAGATCTAAATGTTTTCCATATTAACGAAAGCTGAGATAAACATTAATTTCACTATAAATACGTTTGAGTAGTGTCAGTAACACACTTTGTGAGACACTAAAACAGTGATGGATATACATTCTTGTTGTGTAATAAAGATAAAATTAATAAAAACACTGTCATTTAAACAGAAAGCAGTGAATCATGTGAATGCTTTAAAGTGAATAAAAAACTAAGAATTTAATGAGATACAATGGTAATGTTGATAAATAGTTGTAATCAAATATATATGTCTCTCTCTCTCTCTCTCTCTCTCTCTCTCTCTCTCTCTCTCTCTCTCTCTCTCTCTCTTTATATATATATATATATATAGATAGATAGATAGATAGATAGATTAAGACTTTAGGTTTATTAGGAAATTCATACTATTCGTGAAATTCAGAGCTAAAGAATGAACTTTTATGTTGCAGAAGTTAATACTGTCATAACATTTTTATTTCTTTTAAAAAAGTTCTTCATTACACTGAAGTGATAGTTCTCTTGCAATTGCTTAATTTCACATGCATAATAAAACAAAGCAAACATTAACAAGAAAAACTCGAGAAAACATCAATATTCTCTTTCTGATGACTCCATATAGTTTCTGCTTTGATCTGGAGGTGAAAAGTATTTTCAATCAATTTTCTGAAGTAACCCCTCTCGTCTATAATAAAGTAATAACATTTAATATATAGATATACATCCATCCATACATATATGTTTAGTTTTGAGGAAAATTTTAACTACAGAGGAAGTAAAAATACGCACACACACACACACACACACGGAGAGAAAAAATGGTGTCTCGCTCTACTACTACTCTAGAATAAACGATGCTCGAATATATATATATATATATACATGTTCTGTAATAATGTCAAAATAATACTGTCACGGTTTAGTATTACTGTTCTCTTGGTATTTCATGAACAGAATTATTTTATTGTACAAAACCACACACATACACACACACTCACACACACACAGAAACTTATTCAAAAATAAAAATAAAAACGAGAACGTAAACACGAAATGTTTTCTTCAGTATAATATTTTGTAATTGTGTCATAGAATCACCTGATGTTGGCAGTTGATATATTTAACAGCAGTTTAAGAATATTTTCATTTTCCTATAAAACAACGTTGAGTGTGGTAATAACCTAACTTGTATTTTACATGCTGTTGACAATCAATTTAACGGACATTCAGAGACAAAATGGTAGCATATATAAAACCAAACAAAAACATTTTTAGTTCATAGACGAACCACTGACATGGAAAATGGCCAAGTATAACTATGAACTGGCACCTTCCCAGTCCTCAACTGGGATAAATGTCGAGACAATGTCCCGCTGGTAGAAGACTTTATATTGACAAACTTTTATAAGAAATATGTATCCAGACACAAGAAATACGTCATAGGATTCTAATCTTTAATTTTTTCACTGCCCCATTTCAAATACTTTTCATGGTTACTGCTTATAGTATAGACTTTATACCACAGAAATTACATCTAATTATATCGTATAATTATATAAATATAAGTATTTCTTACATTATAAGAAATCTTGTCATCGCCCTATTTTAAAAAAGGAATAATAAAACGTGAAATAATAAAATCACCTGTTCCTAATAGACAATAATTAAAAATATTTAGCAAAATAAAACAAGAGCGCTGTACAAACCACCAACATTCTTTGTTTTCATTTGTTAAGTTGATTTATTAGCTTGTACTTATTAAAAAGAATGATTTTCACTGCTTCTTTTATTCTGATATCAAATTTTCAATGTCTCTTAAAACTTGCACCAGGAAGGTTTTGGTCCACTTCTCTGTCCGCGACATTGACACTGGTAGGCTTCGCTAGGCAGCGGACAGTTTAACTGTGCAAGAAGACAAGTTCCAGTAGCGCTTCCTTTACATTGACATCGTTGTGCGCATGTCTGCCACAGAGATCCGGTTGCGGCGGAACTCCAGAGGTTACAACTGCTCCACCTCTCCCAGCACTCGGTAGTGATGTTAGCCTCGACTTGAGGAATGGCTGGCAACATGGTCAGAACGACCACGCCTAGCAGCAGAGACATAACAGTCAAAGAAGCCATATTTGTGTTTTGTATAAACCTGAAATAATGCGAGAGAAAGGAAAATAAAAGGATGAAAGGAATACATAAGTCGACTATGAACCAAGCAGACAGGCACGTACGCACACACGCACACACACATATACATACTAGAATCCTACAGGTTTAAATTTTAAAATTTAATGGGGTAGCCTGATAGTAAAATATAAATCAAAATATATATATATTTCTTATACAGCGTAAGTGTATAGGTTATTTATATATACATACAAACATACATGCATATATGTGTGTGGATGAGTTTGTGGTTCTGTGTGTGCGTGTGTGTGTGTGAGTATGTAGATGTTAGACTTCAATTTCTCGGCTTTCAGAACTTCCGGGGAGAGTTCAGTTGTATTAGTTAAACTGAAGACTTGATATTAACAATAACAACTGAATTATTGTTTGCACTGTTACATTTAGTGCTTTATCTGCCATATGGGACCTAAACCAGTGGGACCTAAGCCAATAGTTTTTGTTTTTCCTATATTTACTATCAGGCCCGATATATCTCTAAAAATATCTAAAGTATGTATTGCATTTCTAAGAGAGGAAGGAGATCCATCTAAATACAATTGAGAGTCATCAGCAACTTGTCCAGTTTTATATTCTAAACCCCATATATCAATTCTTTTAATTAGAGGATTTGGCCGAACAAGAATTCCAAGAATTTCTACACATAAAATATATAAATGTGGCGAAAGAGGATCTCCTTTCCGACAACCTGTTTCTATGTTAAAGGGTTCCGGGAGATGTCCGTTTAGTAAAATATATGCCGTTGCATTATTGTAAAACGTAGAAACCCATCTACGAATTGATGGACCGAAATAAAAATATTGAAAAGTTTTGTGTATGAATTGCATTGATGTAGAATTAAACTCTTTTTCAAAATCAATTAAAAGTGTTAGTCCTGTTATGTTATTAGTCTTACTTTCGAATAAAATATCAGACAGTGTCTTTATATTTACCCAGTTAACCGTCTTTCTACAAAGACCTTCTGATCTTCATTTAAAACTGGCTTTATTCGCGCTTCTATGCAGGCGGATGCTAGTTTATAAATAACATTTAACAGTGATGTAGGTCTCCAGTTTTCTAAAAGATGTCTGTTCTTATTTGCTTTTGGAATACAAGTAATTACCCATCTTCTAAGTGATACAGACAACTCTTCCTTATAATACCCTTCATTTACAGTTTTCTAAAGCAAAGTCACTGAAATCTGTCCACAAGAATTTGAAAAACTCAATCGTAAATCCATCTACACCTGGACTTTTATTATTCTTCATTTTTTTTAACGTCGATACTAACCCCTCCATACATGTTTTAACTTCTGATTTATTTGCAGTTTCTTTATTAAGTTTCGGAGTATCTGTGTTAATCAGGTCGTTAAAATGTTTAGTCGAAACACTTTTAAAGCTGTATAATGACTGGTAAAATGACTGGGAATATTTCTCCTGTCGAAGTAATTATTCCTGTAGGCGTCTCTAAGTTTAAAATTGTCTTTGAAACATAATTTCTAGTTTCTAAACAATGAAAATATGCACTTGGCTTGTCACCTAATTGAATTGACAACGTTCTTGACCGTATATATGCAGCTTCTGTTTCATTATCTGTGATAGTTTCTAATTTCTGTTGTGCGTTTTGCAGTTCATCAAAAATATTTTCATCTATGTTCTGAAAATTAGTATTTATTTATTTCAGTAGTAGATATTTTTGTTTCTAAGTCAGTTTCGTCTTTTAACTCCTGACGTTTTTTCCAAGTAGTATACGGTATCGTTTTACCTCTTATTTGTACTAACAATATTTCTAGAAATAATGATACCGATATCTTAAAATATAAATCAGCACTACTTATCATTTTTAACTGGTATAACATATTCGTTTTTAGTGTCTTTTATTATATTTTTAATTAGAGTACAATAAGATGGGTCCTTTAATAGGGAGTTGTTAAATTTCCAATATCCTCTACCGCATTCTGTATTAGCAAAATTACATGTTATATTAATCGCATTATGGTCAGATCTATACGGCATTACTATTTTAGCATCTAATATTTTATCAAAAAATATTTGGAAATACAAGAAAGTAATCCAGTAATGATATAACAAAAGATGAATACGTAAGAAATAAAATAGTAAATTTCGGGTAAGAATAACGCACATACTTATAAACAAACACATACATATTCACTGTAAAATTTGTGTGTGTGTATGTGTATGTGTGTGTATGTGTGTGTGTGTGAGAGAGAGAGTGTGTCTTACTAACAGTTCGACTAGTAATAATACGAAGAAACAGGAGAAAAATGGATATAGAGAACTAATAATTATGTAACCTTCTTGGTTTATGAAAATGAAACATTCTGAATACCTGAGCTTGACTTCTAAATGTTTTCAATATTCACTGAAGCTGAAACAAACAGTAATTTCACTACAAATACCTTTGAATACTGTCAGAAAAGTTTTATTTAGGCACAATTATTTATGAATATGCGCATTGTATCTCATTATAGTTAAAGTTTTTTATTCACATTAATGCTTTCACATGATTCACTGCTTTCTGTTTAACTGAAAGTGTTTTTATTGATTTTATTTTTATTACTCAACCGGAATGCATATGTATCATAGTTTTAGTGTCTCACAAAGTGTGTTACTGACAGTATTCAAACGTACTTAATTTCACATGCATAATAAAACAAAGCAAACATTAAGGATAAAAACTCCACAAAGCATCGATATTTTCTTTCTGATGATTATATAGTTTCTGCTTTGATCTGGAGGTGAAAAGTATTTTCAGAGAATTTTGTGAAGTAACCCTCTTGTCTATACTAATATAGTAACATTTAATATATAGATATACATCCATCCATACATATATGTTTAGTTTTCAGGAAAATGTTAACTACAGAGGAAGTAAAAAGATTGCTAGATCTATTAGAGAAATCAGTTAGTAAAAGATAAAGAAGGATACTGTAACTCCAGTCAGATGATCTGTGACACATTCAGTGTGAAACATTCATGTAACATTTAGAGTAGTCTGTGTTATCTGTATCTATCTGCAAGGAGTTTGAATTGTCCAAGGCACAGTTTGAAGACAAATATAGAAAGATTAGAGCAAAATGTTGATTTTATCCAAAAAAATCTAATTTTCTGATAGTTTGTCATAGGAGGTTTGATAAAATTTCAATCTGAATTTTTTATAAAGAACTTGTTACTTTTCTAAGAATGTATTTGCATTCATTGAAAAGTATGAAAGCTTGTATTTCGTTAGAAAAGTAAAGGATAAAGAAATAAAAAGGATATTCATAACTGTTTCACACACACACACGCACACACAGAAACACACACACACACACACACACACACACACGAAGAGAGAAAATTGTGTCTGGCTGTACTATTACTCTAGAATAAACGATGCTTGAATATATATATATATATATATATATATATATATATATATATATATATATATATATATTCTGTAATAATGTCAAAATAATAGTCTTACGGTTTAATATTACTGTTCTCTTGGTATTTCATGAACAGAATTATTAAATTATACAAAACCACACACATACACACACACTCACACACACACAGAAACTTATTCAAAAATAAAAATAAAAACGAGAACGTAAACATGAAATGTTGTCTTCAGTATAATATTTTGTAATTGTGTCATAGAATCACCTGATGTTGGCAGTTGATACATTTAACAGCAGTTTAAGAATATTTTCATTTTCCTATAAAACAACGTTGAGTGTGGTAATAACCTAACTTGTATTTTACATGCTGTTGACAATCAGTTTAACGGACATTCAGAGACGAAATGGTAGCATATATAAAACCAAACAAAAACATTTTTAGTTCATAGACGGACCACTGACATGGAAAATGGCCAAGTATGACTGAGAATTGGCACCTTCCCAGTCCTGAATTGGGACAAATGTCGAGACAATGTCCAGCTGGTAGAAGACTTTATATTGACAAACGTTTATAAGAAATATGTATCCAGACACAAGAAATACGTCATAGGATTCTAATCTTTAATTTTTTCACTGCCCCATTTCAAATACTTTTCATGGTTACTGCTTATAGTATAGACTTTATACCACAGAAATTACATCTAATTATATCGTATAATTATATAAATATAAGTATTTCTTACATTATAAGAAATCTTGTCATCGCCCTATTTTAAAAAAGGAATAATAAAACGTGAAATAATAAAATCACCTGTTCCTAATAGACAATAATTAAAAATATTTAGCAAAATAAAACAGGAGTGCTGTACAAAAACCAACATTCTTTCTTTTCATTTGTTAAGTTGATTTATTAGCTTGTACTTGATAAAAAGAATAATTTTCACTGCTTCTTTTATTCTGATATCAAATTTTCACTGTCTCTTAAAACTTGCACCAGGAAGGTTTTGGTCCACTTCTCTGTCCGTAACACTCACACAGGTAAGCTTCGGTAGCCAGCGGACATTTTGAATGTGCAAGAACGCAACTTCCACCAGCGCGTCCTTTACATTGACATCGTTGTGCGCATGTCAGCGACAGAGATCCGGTTGCGGCGGAACTCCAGAGGTTACAACTGCTCCACCTCTCCCAGCACTCGGTAGTGATGTTAGCCTCGACTTGATGAATGGCTGGCAACATGGTCAGAACGACCACGCCTAGTAGCAGAGACATAACAGTCAAAGAAGCCATATTTGTGTTTTGTTTAAACCTGAAATAATGCGAGAAAAAGGAAAATAAAAGGATGAAAGGAATACATAAGTCGACTATGAACCAACCATACAGGCACGTACGCACAGGCGCACACACACATATACATACTAGAATACTACAGGTTCAAATTTTAAAATTTAATGGGATAGCCTGATAGTAGAATCTAAATCTAAACATTTAAAAAGATTTATATTCCTGACAGGGTGTAAGTGTTTAGGTTATTTATATATAGATACATACATACTTGCATATATGTGTGTGTGTGTGGTTGTGGTTGTGTGTGTGTACGTGAGTACATAGATGTAAGACACCAATTTCTCGGCTACTGAAAAACAGTTTCAGAATTTCCGGGGAGAGTTAAATGGTAGTAGTTTAACTGAAGACTTGATATTAACAATAACAACTGAATTATTGTTTGCACTGTTACATTTAGTGCTTTATCTGCCATATGGGACCTAAACAAATGGGACCTAAGCCAATAGTTTTTGTTTTTCCTAAATTTATTTTCAGGCCCGATATGTCTCTAAAAATTATTAAAGTATGTATTGCATTTCTAAGAGAGGAAGGAGATCCATCTAAATACAATTGAGAGTCATCAGCAACGTGTCCAGTTTTATATTCTAAACCCCATATATCAATTCCTTTAATTAGAGGATTTGGCCGGACAAGAATTCCAAGAATTTCTACACATAAAATAAATAAATATGGTGAAAGGGGATCTCCTTGCCGACAACCTCTTTCTATGTTAAAGGGTTCGGAGAGATGTCCGTTTTGTAAAATATATGCCGTTGCATTATTGTAAATCGTAGAAACCCATCTACGAATTGATGGATCGAAATATAAATATTGTAAAGTTTTGTGTATGAACTGCATTGATATAGAATTAGACTCTTTTTCAAAATCAATTAAAAGTATTAGTCCTGTTATGTTATTAGTTTTACTTTCGAATAAAATATCATACAGTGTCTTTATATGTTCCCCAGTAAAGCGTCTTTCTGCAAATCCCTTCTGATCTTCATTTAAAACTGGCTTTATTCGCGCTTCTATGCAGGCGGATGCTAGTTTAAAAATAACATTTAACAGTGATGTAGGTCTCCAGTTTTCTAAAAGATGTCTGTTCTTATTTGCTTTTGGAATACAAGTAATTACCCATCTTCTAAGTGATACAGACAACTCTTCCTTATAATACCCTTCATTTACAGTTTTCTAAAACAAAGTCACCGAAATCTGTCCACAAGAATTTGGAAAACTCAATCGTAAATCCATCTACACCTGGACTTTTATTATTCTTCATTTTTTTTAACGTCTATACTAACTCCTGCATACATGTTTTACCTTCTGATTTATTTGCAGTTTCTTTGTTAAGTTTCTGTGTTAATCAGGTCGTTAACATGTTTAGTCGAAACACTTTTAAAGCTATATGATGACTGGTAAACACGCTTCTGCTCGTTTAATATTTCTCCTGTCGAAGTAATTATTCCTGTAGGCGTCTCTAATTTTAAAACTGCCGTTGAAACATAATTTCTAGTTTCTAAACAATAAAAATATGCACTTGGCTTGTCGCCTAATTGAAGTGACTATGGTCTTGACCGTATATGTGCAGCTTCTGTTTTATTATCTCTGATAGTTTCTAATTTCTGTTGTGCGTTTTGCAGTTCATCAAAAATATTTTCATCTATGTTCTGAAAATTAGTAGTTATTTATTTTTCACTAGTAGATATTTTTGTTTCTAAGTCAGTTTCGTCTTTTAACTCATGACGATTTTTCCAAGTAGTATACGGTATCGTTTTACCTCTTATTTGTACTAACAATATTTCAAAAAATAATGATACCGACATCTTAAAATTTAAATCAGCACTACTTATCAATTGGACAGCTTCATTTTAAACTGGTTTTTAGTGTCTTTTATTATATTTTTAATGTGACTTCAATAAGATGGGTCCTTTAATAGGGAGTTGTTAAATTTCCAATATCCTCTACCGCATTCTTTATTAGTAAAATTACATGTTATTTTAATAGCATTTTAGTCAGATCTATACGGCATTATTATTTTAGCATCTAATACTATATCAAAAAATATTTGGAAATACAAGAAAGTAATCCAGTAATGATATAACAAAAGATGAATACGTAAGAAATAAAATAGTAAATTTCGTGTAAGAATAACGCACATACTTACAAACAAACACATACATATTCACTGTAAAATTTGTGTGTGTGTGTATGTGTATGTGTGTGTATGTGTGTGTGTGTGAGAGAGAGAGAGTGTGTTACTAACAGTTCGACTAGTAATAATACGAAGAAACAGGAGAAAAATGGATATATAGAACTAATAATTATGTAACCTTCTTGGTTTATGAAAATGAAACATTCTGAATACCTGAGCTTGACTTCTAAATGTTTTCAATATTCACTGAAGCTGAAACAAACAGTAATTTCACTACAAATACCTTTGAATACTGTCAGAAAAGTTTTATTTAGGCACAATTATTTATGAATATGCGCATTGTATCTCATTATAGTTTTAGTTTTTTATTCACATTAATGCTTTCACGTGATTCACTGCTTTCTGTTTAACTGAAAGTGTTTTTATTGATTTTATTTTTATTACTCAACCGGAATGCATATGTATCATAGTTTTATTGTCTCACAAAGTGTGTTACTGACAGTATTCAAACGTATTTATCGTGAAATTATACTGATATATATATTTTATATATTGTTCTTTATTTTATTTCTATTTTTTCCTTTTTGACGGAATAGAAGCTTCCATAAATTTCAGTATATATATATATATATATATATATATATATATACAGTGATACCTCGAGTTACGTGTGCCCCAACTTACGAGTTTTCCGAGTTACGAGCGCTCACACTGTCGATTCAACTCAACATTCAGCCAGCATCCAGCGTCTCACACGTTTGCTTCCTGTGGTTACCTCGCCGTGGAAACATCTCTGTTGTGTTGTGGTCGTGTTTTATGCAGTATTTTGCCACATTGCCATGGATCCTAGGAAAGTGAGGGAAAGGGACAGTTTTGAGAAGAAGAAGCGGATGATGTCCATTGAATGATAGCATGAAATCACAGAAACATATGAGCGAGGTGTGCGTGTAGTCAACATGGCTAGGCAGTAGCAGCGTAGTACTTTACGATGTGTGAAATACTGAAGCAGAAAGAGTCGATAAAGGCTGTAACTCTGTCCATCAAAACATGGACAAACCCTATCCCTTTATACTTTACAAAAACAATTTATTTCTTTACATTCTCTTTTGTTTTGTTTTTATACAATATTTGTCATCTAAATATACATTTTTCTTATTTAGAAATTTAAAAAAAAAATAAAATAATGGAGTGGTTTTGGGGGGCTGGAACGGATTAATAGTATTTCAATTAATTTCGTTTGGGAAAATTGATTTGATATACGAGCAGACTGACTTACGATCTTTTCTTCACTATATAACTATGTCAAAGAATTACTTGATGTTTTTAGGTAATATATATACACGCAGAGAGACAGAGATAAATAAATACTCAGATATATAGATTATTATCATGACAATATATATCGTTCTATGTCTATATATGTGTGTGTGTGTATGCACATATATATATATATATATATATATATATATGTGAATGTTGTATGTATGTATGTATGTATGTGTTAGTTATGTATGTACATAATCGATAAACCTTATTTTTACTAAAACAGTTCTGCAGCACAAACACACACGCAAGCGCATGCGCAGATACAGACACACAAACTGACATAAACACATAAAATATATTAATAATGTTTCTTACATAAATTAATAAAATTTTAAAAAAAAAAAAAAAAAAAACTATTAAGATTACTACTAAACCATATGGCTCTGTAGGTAGGACAGGTATTATTATTATTGTTATTACTACTACTACTACTACTACTACTACTACTACTACTACTACTACTACTACTGCTGCTGCTGCTGCTACTACTACTACTTACTTACTTATTGTTTTGAAATGTGTGTGCTATTAAGTTGATATTCAATTACAACAGTTTTATATAAAAGAAATAATATTAAATATAAAATTAATTTAATCATTTTGTGTGACCCTCCCCTATAAACCGCCCTGGCACATAAAAAGATGTTTATTAGATGGAACTGACATAATCACCAATCATGATCTGTATTTTGACTGCTACAAATTAGGACCCTACTGTAAGAATGACCCTGTAATAATTTCACTTCACATGCTACATTCACTGTCAAAATTTACGATAGAAGGATCCTTTTCTATTATTCTCCTGGTAAAAGCTTTATTATCTTCAGATTTCCTTCTCATTGTTGTCTGATCTCTCTCTCTCTCTCTCTCTCTCTCTCTCTCTCTCTCTCTCTCTCTCTCTCTCTCTCTCTCTCTCTCTCTCTCTGTCTGTCTCTGACTGACTGTCGCTGAATCTAAGTAGTGAATAAATATTTCCATCGTTAATGATAATGCAATATGCAACATTCTATTTTCTATGATAAAGTAATATGTAGCATTCTGTTTTAGATACTGTTCTTTTTTTTTTTCTTTTTTTTTCTGGAGAGAGGAGATGGTCTCTATACTTTATGATATATTTTATACCTGAAATCGCCGCTGAACAGTATTCCAGAACCCGAAACATTTGGAAATCCGGATAAAGGATTCTCAGCCTGGATAAACTTCTTTGAAAACAAGACCAACATTTAGTAATTAGTCATTTGAAAATGTGAAAGCCACACACGAATGCCACTTACACAACGTTAACAACTGAAAATTGAAACCACATCACTATGACAGACAGCTATCTGTCATTAGTGTCCAAGAACAGTAGACCTTCTGAAATGCAAGCTGTGTTTGTACGTTTTTAGTGATATCAATATGATGTGTGAGAAGATGTCTTCTTTTACAGAAATAATCCTTCCGATGATTACATGGAAAAAGAGCATATGGGTTGCTTCAAGTAAAAGAGATAAAATCGGACTGCCGTACACAGAAAAAAACAGTATTCTTTTCTTCATTATTTATTAGCTTGTACGTAATAAAAAGAATAATTTTCACTTCTTCTTCTTTTATTCAAATTGATATCAAATTTTGAGAATTATGTTATCACACACACACACACACACACACACACACACACACACACACACACACACACACACAGAAACTTATTCAAAAATAAAAATAAAAATGAGAACGTAAACACGAAATGTTTTCTTCAGTATAATATTTTGTAATTGTGTCATAGAATCACCTGATGTTGGCAGTTGATATAATTAACAGCAGTTTAAGAATATTTTCATTTTCCTATAAAACAACGTTGAGTGTGGTAATAAGCTAACTTGTATTTTACATGCTGTTGACAATCAGTTTAACGGACATTCAGAGACAAAATGGTAGCATATATAAAACCAAACAAAAACATTTTTAGTTCATAGACGAACCACTGACATGGAAAATGGCCAAGTATAACTATGAACTGGCACCTTCCCAGTCCTCAACTGGGATAAATGTCGAGACAATGTCCCGCTGGTAGAAGACTTTATATTGACAAACTTTTATAAGAAATATGTATCCAGACACAAGAAATACGTCATAGGATTCTAATCTTTAATTTTTTCACTGCCCCATTTCAAATACTTTTCATGGTTACTGCTTATAGTATAGACTTTATACCACAGAAATTACATCTAATTATATCGTATAATTATATAAATATAAGTATTTCTTACATTATAAGAAATCTTGTCATCGCCCTATTTTAAAAAAGGAATAATAAAACGTGAAATAATAAAATCACCTGTTCCTAATAGACAATAATTAAAAATATTTAGCAAAATAAAACAAGAGCGCTGTACAAACCACCAACATTCTTTGTTTTCATTTGTTAAGTTGATTTATTAGCTTGTACTTATTAAAAAGAATGATTTTCACTGCTTCTTTTATTCTGATATCAAATTTTCAATGTCTCTTAAAACTTGCACCAGGAAGGTTTTGGTCCACTTCTCTGTCCGCGACATTGACACTGGTAGGCTTCGCTAGGCAGCGGACAGTTTAACTGTGCAAGAAGACAAGTTCCAGTAGCGCTTCCTTTACATTGACATCGTTGTGCGCATGTCTGCCACAGAGATCCGGTTGCGGCGGAACTCCAGAGGTTACAACTGCTCCACCTCTCCCAGCACTCGGTAGTGATGTTAGCCTCGACTTGAGGAATGGCTGGCAACATGGTCAGAACGACCACGCCTAGTAGCAGAGACATAACAGTCAAAGAAGCCATATTTGTGTTTTGTATAAACCTGAAATAATGCGAGAGAAAGGAAAACTAGAAGGATGAAAGGAATACATAAGTCGACTATGAACCAAGCAGACAGGCACGTACGCAAACACGCACACACACATATACATACTAGAATACTACATGTTTAAATTTTAAAATTTAATGGGGTAGCCTGATAGTAAAATATAAATAAAAATAAATATATATTTCTTATACAGCGTAAGTGTATAGGTTATTTATATATACATGCATATATGCGTGTGGATGAGTTTGTGGTGCTGTGTGTGCGCGTGTGTGTGTGTGAGTATGTAGATGTTAGACTTCATTTTCTCGGCTTTCAGAACTTCAGGGGAGAGTTCAGTTGTATTAGTTAAACTGAAGACTTGATATTAACAATAACAACTGAATTATTGTTTGCACTGTTACATTTAGTGCTTTATCTGCCATATGGGACCTAAACCAGTTGGACCTAAGCCAAGAATTTTTGTTTTTCCTATATTTATTATCAGGCCCGATATATCTCTAAAAATATCTAAAGTATGTATTGCATTTCTAAGAGAGGAAGGAGATCCATCTAAATACAATTGAGAGTCATCAGCAACTTGTCCAGTTTTATATTCTAAACCATATATATCAATTCTTTTAATTAGAGGATTTGGCCGAACAAGAATTCCAAGAATTTCTACACATAAAATATATAAATGTGGCGAAAGAGGATCTCCTTTCCGACAACCTGTTTCTATGTTAAAGGGTTCGGAGAGATGTCCGTTTAGTAAAATATATGCCGTTGCATTATTGTAAAACGTAGAAACCCATCTACGAATTGATGGACCGAAATAAAAATATTGAAAAGTTTTGTGTATGAATTGCATTGATGTAGAATTAAACTCTTTTTCAAAATCAATTAAAAGTGTTAGTCCTGTTATGTTATTAGTCTTACTTTCGAATAAAATATCAGACAGTGTCTTTATATTTACCCAGTTAACCGTCTTTCTACAAATCCCTTCTGATCTTCATTTATAATACTATTTAAAATTATCTTTATTCGAGCTGGTATGCAGGCGGATGCTAGTTTATAAATAACATTTAACAGTGATGTAGGTCTCCAGTTTTCTAAAAGATGTCTGTTCTTATTTGCTTTTGGAATACAAGTAATTACCCATCTTCTAAGTGATACAGACAACTCTTCCTTATAATACCCTTCATTTACAGTTTTCTAAAACAAAGTCACTGAAATCTGTCCACAAGAATTTGAAAAACTCAATCGTAAATCCATCTACACCTGGACTTTTATTATTCTTCATTTGTTTTAACGTCGATACTAACCCCTCCATACATGTTTTAACTTCTGATTTATTTGCAGTTTCTTTATTAAGTTTCGGAGTATCTGTGTTAATCAGGTCGTTAAAATATTTAGTCGAAACACTTTTAAAGCTGTATAATGACTGGTAAAATGACTGGGAATATTTCTCCTGTCGAAGTAATTATTCCTGTAGGCGTCTCTAAATTTAAAATTGTCTTTGAAACATAATTTCTAGTTTCTAAACAATGAAAATATGCACTTGGCTTGTCACCTAATTGAATTGACAACGTTCTTGACCGTATATATGCAGCTTCTATTTCATTATCTGTGATAGTTTCTAATTTCTGTTGTGCGTTTTGCAGTTCATCAAAAATATTTTCATCTATGTTCTGAAAATTAGTATTTATTTATTTTTCAGTAGTAGATATTTTTGTTTCTAAGTCAGTTTCGTCTTTTAACTCCTGACGTTTTTTCCAAGTAGTATACGGTATACAAACTGTACAAACCACCAACATTCTTTGTTTTCATTTGTTAAGTTGATTTATTAGCTTGTACTTATCTATCTAAATACAATTGAGAGTCATCAGCAACTTGTCCAGTTTTATATTCTAAACCCCATATATCAATTCCTTTAATTAGAAGGTTTGGCCGGACAAGAATTCCAAGAATTTCTACACATAAAATAAATAAATATGGTGAAAGGGATTCTCCTTGCCGACAACCTCTTTCTATGTTAAAGGGTTCGGAGAGATGTCCATTTTGTAAAATGTATGCCGTTGCATTATTGTAAAACGTAGAAACCCATCTACGAATTGATGGATCGAAATAAAAATATTGTAAAGTTTTGCTTATGAATTGCATTGATACAGAATTAGACTCTTTTTCAAAATCAATTAAAAGTATTAGTCCTGGTATGTTATTAGTTTTACTTTCGAATAAAATATCATACAGTGTCTTTATATGTTCCCCAGTAAAGCGTCTTTCTGCAAATCCCTTCTGATCTTCATTTATAATACAATTTAAAATTGGCTTTATTCGGGCTGCTATGCAGGTGGATGCTAGTTTATAAATAACATTTAACAGTGATGTAGGTCTCCAGTTTTTTAAAAGATGTCTGTTCTTATTTGCTTTTGGAATACAAGTAATTACCCCTCTTCTAAGTGATACAGACAACTCTTCCTTATAATACCCTTCATTTACAGTTTTCTAAAACAAAGTCACCGAAATCTGTCCACAAGAATTTGGA
Source organism: Chrysomallon squamiferum (assembly GCA_012295275.1). Lineage (NCBI taxonomy): Eukaryota > Metazoa > Mollusca > Gastropoda > Neomphalida > Peltospiridae > Chrysomallon > Chrysomallon squamiferum. Next base: position 14,776,654 of record CM022667.1, on the reverse strand, counting down.
AAACTCAATCGTAAATCTATCTACACCTGGACTTTTATTAATATTCATTTTTTTTAACGTCTATACTATCTCCTGCATACATGTTTTACCTTGTGATTTATTTGCAGTTTCTGTGTTAATCAGGTCGTTAACATGTTTAATCGAAACACTTTTAAAGCTGTATGATGACTGGTAAACACGCTTCTGCTCGTTTAATATTTCTTCTGTCGAAGTAATTATTCCTGTAGGCGTCTCTAATTTTAAAACTGCCGTTGAAACATAATTTCTAGTTTCTAAACAATAAAAATATGCACTTGGCTTGTCGCCTAATTGAAGTGACTATGGTCTTGACCGTATATGTGCAGCTTCTGTTTTATTATCTCTGATAGTTTCTAATTTCCGTTGTGCTTCTTGCAGTTCATCAAAAATATTTTCATCTATGTTCTGAAAATTAGTATTTATTTATTTTTCACTAGTAGATATTTTTATTTCTAAGTCAGTTTCGTCTTTTAACTCCTGACGTTTTTTCCAAGTAGTATACGGTATCGTTTTACCTCTTATTTGTACTAACAATATTTCTAGAAATAATGATACCGATATCTTAAAATTTAAATCAGCACTACTTATCAATTGGACAGCTTCATTTTTAACTGGTTTTTAGTGTCTTTTATTATATTTTTAATGTGACTTCAATAAGATGGGTCCTTTAATAGGGAGTTGTTAAATTTCCAATATCCTCTACCGCATTCTTTATTAGTAAAATTACATGTTATTTTAATCGCATTATAGTCAGATCTATACGGCATTATTATTTTAGCATCTAATACTATATCAAAAAATATTTGGAAATACAAGAAAGTAATCCAGTAATGATATAATAAAAGATGAATACGTAAGAAATAAAATAGTAAATTTCGTGTAAGAATAACGCACATACTTACAAACAAACACATACATATTCACTGTAAAATTTGTGTGTGTTTGTATGTGTATGTGTGTGTGTGAGAGAGAGAGTGTGATACTAACAGTTCGACTAGTAATAATACGAAGAAACAGGAGGAAAATGGATATAGAGAACTAATAATTATGTAACCTTCTTGGTTTATGAAAATGAAACATTCTGAATACCTGAGCTTGACTTCTAAATGTTTTCAATATTCACTAAAGCTGCAACAAACAGTAATTTCACTACAAATACCTTTGAATACTGTCAGAAATGTTTTATTTAGGCACAATTATTTATGAATATGCGCATTGTATCTCATTATAGTTTTAGTTTTTTATTCACATTAATGCTTTCACGTGATTCACTGCTTTCTGTTTAACTGAAAGTGTTTTTATTGATTTTATTTTTATTACTCAACCGGAATGCATATGTATCATAGTTTTATTGTCTCACAAAATGTGTTACTGACAGTATTCAAACGTATTTATCGTGAAATTATACTGATATATATATTTTATATATTGTTCTTTATTTTATTTCTATTTTTTCCTTTTTGACGGAATAGAAGCTTCCATAAATTTCAGTATATATATATATATATATATATATATATATATATACAGTGATACCTCGAGTTACGTGTGCCCCAACTTACGAGTTTTCCGAGTTACGAGCGCTCACACTGTCGATTCAACTCAACATTCAGCCAGCATCCAGCGTCTCACACGTTTGCTTCCTGTGGTTAATTCGCCGTGGAAACATCTCTGTTGTGTTGTGGTCGCGTTTTATGCAGTATTTTGCCACATTGCCATGGATCCTAGGAAAGTGAGGGAAAGGGACAGTTTTGAGAAGAAGAAGCGGATGATGTCCATTGAATGATAGCATGAAATCACAGAAACATATGAGCGAGGTGTGCGTGTAGTCAACATGGCTAGGCAGTAGCAGCGTAGTACTTTACGATGTGTGAAATACTGAAGCAGAAGGAGTCGATAAAGGCTGTAACTCCAGCGTTAAAATGATTTCTAAGCTGCGGATCTCTGTCCATCAAAACATGGACAAACCCTATCCCTTTATACTTTACAAAAACAATTTATTTCTTTACATTCTCTTTTGTTTTGTTTTTATACAATATTTGTCATCTAAATATACATTTTTCTTATTTAGAAATTTAAAAAAAAAATAAAATAATGGAGTGGTTTTGGGGGGCTGGAACGGATTAATAGTATTTCAATTAATTTCGTTTGGGAAAATTGATTTGATATACGAGCAGACTGACTTACGATCTTTTCTTCACTATATAACTATGTCAAAGAATTACTTGATGTTTTTAGGTAATATATATACACGCAGAGAGACAGAGATAAATAAATACTCAGATATATAGATTATTATCATGACAATATATATCGTTCTATGTCTATATATGTGTGTGTGTGTATATATATATATATATATATATATATATATATATATATGTGAATGTTGTATGTATGTATGTATGTATGTGTTAGTTATGTATGTACATAATCGATAAACCTTATTTTTACTAAAACAGTTCTGCAGCACAAACACACACGCAAGCGCATGCGCAGATACAGACACACAAACTGACATAAACACATAAAATATATTAATAATGTTTCTTACATAAATTAATAAAATTTTATAAAAAAAAAAAAAAAATTAAGATTACTACTAAACCATATGGCTCTGTAGGTAGGACAGGTATTATTATTATTGTTATTAATACTACTACTACTACTACTACTACTACTACTACTACTACTACTGCTGCTGCTGCTGCTACTACTACTACTTACTTACTTATTGTTTTGAAATGTGTGTGCTATTAAGTTGATATTCAATTACAACAGTTTTATATAAAAGAAATTATATTAAATATAAAATTAATTTAATCATTTTGTGTGACTCTCCCTATAAACCGCCCTGGCACATAAAAGATGTTTATTAGATGGAACTGACATAATCACCAATCATGATCTGTATTTTGACTGCTACAAATTAGGACCCTACTGTAAGAATGACCCTGTAATAATTTCACTTCACATGCTACATTCACTGTCAAAATTTACGATAGAAGGATCCTTTTCTATTATTCTCCTGGTAAAAGCTTTATTATCTTCAGATTTCCTTCTCATTGTTGTCTGATCTCTCTCTCTCTCTCTCTCTCTCTCTCTCTCTCTCTCTCTCTCTCTCTCTCTCTCTCTCTCTCTCTCTCTCTCTGTCTGTCTCTGACTGACTGTCGCTGAATCTAAGTAGTGAATAAATATTTCCATCGTTAATGATAATGCAATATGCAACATTCTATTTTCTATGATAAAGTAATATGTAGCATTCTGTTTTAGATACTGTTCTTTTTTTTTTCTTTTTTTTTCTGGAGAGAGGAGATGGTCTCTATACTTTATGATATATTTTATACCTGAAATCGCCGCTGAACAGTATTCCAGAACCCGAAACATTTGGAAATCCGGATAAAGGATTCTCAGCCTGGATAAACTTCTTTGAAAACAAGACCAACATTTAGTAATTAGTCATTTGAAAATGTGAAAGCCACACACGAATGCCACTTACACAACGTTAACAACTGAAAATTGAAACCACATCACTATGACAGACAGCTATCTGTCATTAGTGTCCAAGAACAGTAGACCTTCTGAAATGCAAGCTGTGTTTGTACGTTTTTAGTGATATCAATATGATGTGTGAGAAGATGTCTTCTTTTACAGAAATAATCCTTCCGATGATTACATGGAAAAAGAGCATATGGGTTGCTTCAAGTAAAAGAGATAAAATCGGACTGCCGTACACAGAAAAAAACAGTATTCTTTTCTTCATTATTTATTAGCTTGTACGTAATAAAAAGAATAATTTTCACTTCTTCTTCTTTTATTCAAATTGATATCAAATTTTGAGAATTATGTTATCACACACACACACACACACACACACACACACACACACACACACACAGAAACTTATTCAAAAATAAAAATAAAAACGAGAACGTAAACATGAAATGTTTTCTTCAGTATAATATTTTGTAACTGTGTCATAGAATTACCTGATGTTGGCAGTTGATACATTTAACAGCAGTTTAAGAATATTTTCATTTTCCTATAAAACAACGTTGAGTGCGGTAATAACCTAACTTGTATTTTACATGCTGTTGACAATCAATTTAACGGACATTCAGAGACAAAATGGTAGCATATATAAAACCAAACCAAAACATTTTTAGTTCATAGACGGACCACTGACATGGAAAATGGCCAAGTATAACTATGAACTGGCACCTTCCCAGTCCTCAACTGGGACAAATGCCGAGACAATGTCCCGCTGGTAGAAGACTTTATATTGACAAAAGTTTATAAGAAAAATGTATCCAGACACAAGAAATACGTCATAGGATTCTAATCTTTAATTTTTTCACTGCCCCATTTCAAATACTTTTCATGGTTACTGCTTATAGTATAGACTTTATACCACAGAAATTACATCTAATTATATCGTATAATTATATAAATATAAGTATTTCTTACATTATAAGAAATCTTGTCATCGCCCTATTTTAAAAAAGGAATAATAAAACGTGAAATAATAAAATCACCTGTTCCTAATAGACAATAATTAAAAATATTTAGCAAAATAAAACAAGAGTGCTGTACAAACCACCAACATTCTTTGTTTTCATTTGTTAAGTTGATTTATTAGCTTGTACTTATTAAAAAGAATGATTTTCACTGCTTCTTTTATTCTGATATCAAATTTTCACTGTCTCTCAAAACTTGCACCAGGAAGGTTTCGGTCCACTTCTCTGTCCGCGACACTGACACTGGTAGGCTTCGCTAGGCAGCGGACAGTTTAACTGTGCAAGAAGACAAGTTCCAGTAGCGCTTCCTTTACATTGACATCGTTGTGCGCATGTCTGCCACAGAGATCCGGTTGCGGCGGAACTCCAGAGGTTACAACTGCTCCACCTCTCCCAGCACTCGGTAGTGATGTTAGCCTCGACTTGAGGAATGGCTGGCAACATGGTCAGAACGACCACGCCTAGCAGCAGAGACATAACAGTCAAAGAAGCCATATTTGTGTTTTGTATAAACCTGAAATAATGCGAGAGAAAGGAAAACTAGAAGGATGAAAGGAATACATAAGTCGACTATGAACCAAGCAGACAGGCACGTACGCAAACACGCACACACACATATACATACTAGAATACTACATGTTTAAATTTTAAAATTTAATGGGGTAGCCTGATAGTAAAATATAAATAAAAATAAATATATATTTCTTATACAGCGTAAGTGTATAGGTTATTTATATATACATGCATATATGCGTGTGGATGAGTTTGTGGTGCTGTGTGTGCGTGTGTGTGTGTGAGTATGTAGATGTTAGACTTCATTTTCTCGGCTTTCAGAACTTCAGGGGAGAGTTCAGTTGTATTAGTTAAACTGAAGACTTGATATTAACAATAACAACTGAATTATTGTTTGCACTGTTACATTTAGTGCTTTATCTGCCATATGGGACCTAAACCAGTTGGACCTAAGCCAAGAATTTTTGTTTTTCCTATATTTATTATCAGGCCCGATATATCTCTAAAAATATCTAAAGTATGTATTGCATTTCTAAGAGAGGAAGGAGATCCATCTAAATACAATTGAGAGTCATCAGCAACTTGTCCAGTTTTATATTCTAAACCATATATATCAATTCTTTTAATTAGAGGATTTGGCCGAACAAGAATTCCAAGAATTTCTACACATAAAATATATAAATGTGGCGAAAGAGGATCTCCTTTCCGACAACCTGTTTCTATGTTAAAGGGTTCGGAGAGATGTCCGTTTAGTAAAATATATGCCGTTGCATTATTGTAAAACGTAGAAACCCATCTACGAATTGATGGACCGAAATAAAAATATTGAAAAGTTTTGTGTATGAATAGCATTGATATAGAATTAAACTCTTTTTCAAAATCAATTAAAAGTATTAGTCCTGTTACGTTATTAGTCTTACTTTCGAATAAAATATCAGACAGTGTCTTTATATTTACCCAGTTAACCGTCTTTCTACAAAGACCTTCTGATCTTCATTTAAAACTGGCTTTATTCGAGCTGCTATGCAGGCGGATGCTAGTTTATAAATAACATTTAACAGTGATGTAGGTCTCCAGTTTTCTAAAAGATGTCTGTTCTTATTTGCTTTTGGAATACAAGTAATTACCCATCTTCTAAGTGATACAGACAACTCTTCCTTATAATACCCTTCATTTACAGTTTTCTAAAACAAAGTCACTGAAATCTGTCCACAAGAATTTGAAAAACTCAATCGTAAATCCATCTACACCTGGACTTTTATTATTCTTCACTTTTTTTAACGTCGATACTAACCCCTCCATACATGTTTTAACTTCTGATTTATTTGCAGTTTCTTTATTAAGTTTCGGAGTATCTGTGTTAATCAGGTCGTTAAAATGTTTAGTCGAAACACTTTTAAAGCTGTATAATGACTGGTAAAATGACTGGGAATATTTCTCCTGTCGAAGTAATTATTCCTGTAGGCGTCTCTAAATTTAAAATTGTCTTTGAAACATAATTTCTAGTTTCTAAACAATGAAAATATGCACTTGGCTTGTCACCTAATTGAATTGACAACGTTCTTGACCGTATATATGCAGCTTCTATTTCATTATCTGTGATAGTTTCTAATTTCTGTTGTGCGTTTTGCAGTTCATCAAAAATATTTTCATCTATGTTCTGAAAATTAGTATTTATTTATTTTTCAGTAGTAGATATTTTTGTTTCTAAGTCAGTTTCGTCTTTTAACTCCTGACGTTTTTTCCAAGTAGTATACGGTATCGATTTACCTCTTATGTGTACTAACAATATTTCTAGAAATAATGATACCGATATCTTAAAATATAAATCAGCACTACTTATCACTTTTAACTGGTATAACATATTCGTTTTTAGTGTCTTTTATTATATTTTTAATTAGAGTACAATAAGATGGGTCCTTTAATAGGGAGTTGTTAAATTTCCAATATCCTCTACCGCATTCTGTATTAGCAAAATTACATGTTATATTAATCGCATTATGGTCAGATCTATACGGCATTACTATTTTAGCATCTAATATTTTATCAAAAAATATTTGGAAATACAAGAAAGTAATCCAGTAATGATATAACAAAAGATGAATACGTAAGAAATAAAATAGTAAATTTCGGGTAAGAATAACGCACACACTTATAAACAAACACATACATATTCACTGTAAAATTTGTGTGTGTGTATGTGTATGTGTGTGTATGTGTGTGTGTGTGAGAGAGAGAGTGTGTCTTACTAACAGTTCGACTAGTAATAATACGAAGAAACAGGAGAAAAATGGATATAGAGAACTAATAATTATGTAACCTTCTTGGTTTATGAAAATGAAACATTCTGAATACCTGAGCTTGACTTCTAAATGTTTTCAATATTCACTGAAGCTGAAACAAACAGTACTTTCACTACAAATACCTTTGAATACTGTCAGAAAAGTTTTATTTAGGCACAATTATTTATGAATATGCGCATTGTATCTCATTATAGTTAAAGTTTTTTATTCACATTAATGCTTTCACATGATTCACTGCTTTCTGTTTAACTGAAAGTGTTTTTATTGATTTTATTTTTATTACTCAACCGGAATGCATATGTATCATAGTTTTAGTGTCTCACAAAGTGTGTTACTGACAGTATTCAAACGTACTTAATTTCACATGCATAATAAAACAAAGCAAACATTAAGGATAAAAACTCCACAAAGCATCGATATTTTCTTTCTGATGATTATATAGTTTCTGCTTTGATCTGGAGGTGGAAAGTATTTTCAGACAATTTTGTGAAGTAACCCCCTCGTCTATAATAATATAGTAACATTTAATATATAGATATACATCCATCCATACATATATGTTTAGTTTTCAGGAAAATGTTAACTACAGAGGAAGTAAAAAGACTGCTAGATCTATTAGAGAAATCAGTTAGTAAAAGATAAAGAAGGATACTGTAACTCCAGTCAGATGATCTGTGACACATTCAGTGTGAAACATTCATGTAACATTTAGAGTAGTCTGTGTTATCTGTATCTATCTGCAAGGAGTTTGAATTGTCCAAGGCACAGTTTGAAGACAAATATAGAAAGATTAGAGCAAAATGTTGATTTTATCCAAAAAAATCTAATTTTCTGATAGTTTGTCATAGGAGGTTTGATAAAATTTCAATCTGAATTTTTTATAAAGAACTTGTTACTTTTCTAAGAATGTATTTGCATTCATTGAAAAGTATGAAAGCTTGTATTTCGTTAGAAAAGTAAAGGATAAAGAAATAAAAAGGATATTCATAACTGTTTCACACACACACACGCACACACAGAAACACACACAGACACACACACACACGAAGAGAGAAAATTGTGTCTGGCTGTACTATTACTCTAGAATAAACGATGCTCGAATATATATATATATATATATATGTTCTGTAATAATGTCAAAATAATAGTGTTACGGTTTAATATTACTGTTCTCGTGGCATTTTATGGACAGAATTATGTTATTATATAAAAACACACATACACCCACACAAAACACACTGAAACTTATTCAAAAATAAAAATAAAAATGAGAACGTAAACACGAAATGTTTTCTTCAGTATAATATTTTGTAATTGTGTCATAGAATCACCTGATGTTGGCAGTTGATATAATTAACAGCAGTTTAAGAATATTTTCATTTTCCTATAAAACAACGTTGAGTGTGGTAATAACCTAACTTGTATTTTACATGCTGTTGACAATCTGTTTAACGGACATTCAGAGACAAAATGGTAGCATATATAAAACCAAACAAAAACATTTTTAGTTCATAGACGGACCACTGACATGGAAAATGGCCAAGTATAACTATGAACTGACACCTTCCCAGTCCTCAACTGGGATAAATGTCGAGACAATGTCCCGCTGGTAGAAGACTTTATATTGACAAACGTTTATAAGAAATATGTATCCAGACACAAGAAATACGTCATAGGATTCTAATCTTTAATTTTTTCACTGCCCCATTTCAAATACTTTTCATGGTTACTGCTTATAGTATAGACTTTATACCACAGAAATTACATCTAATTATATCGTATAATTATATAAATATAAGTATTTCTTACATTATAAGAAATCTTGTCATCGCCCTATTTTAAAAAAGGAATAATAAAACGTGAAATAATAAAATCACCTGTTCCTAATAGACAATAATTAAAAATATTTAGCAAAATAAAACAAGAGTGCTGTACAAACCACCAACATTCTTTGTTTTCATTTGTTAAGTTGATTTATTAGCTTGTACTTATTAAAAAGAATGATTTTCACTGCTTCTTTTATTCTGATATCAAATTTTCACTGTCTCTTAAAACTTGCACCAGGAAGGTTTTGGTTCACTTCTCTGTCCGTAACACTCACACAGGTAAGCTTCGGTAGCCAGCGGACACTTTGAATGTGCAAGAACGCAACTTCCACCAGCGCGTCCTTTACATTGACATCGTTGTTCGCATGTCTGCGACAGAGATCCGGTTGCGGCGGAACTCCAGAGGTTACAACTGCTCCACCTTTCCCAGCACTCGGTAATGATGTTAGCCTCGACTTGTTTTATGGCTGGCAACATGGTCAGAACGACCACGCCTAGCAGCAGAGACATAACCGTCAAAGAAGCCATATTTGTGTTTTGTGTAAACCTGAAATAATGCGAGAGAAAGGAAAATAAAAGGATGAAAGGAATACATAAGTCGACTATGAACCAAGCAGACAGGCACGTACGCAAACACGCACACACACATATACATACTAGAATCCTACAGGTTTAAATTTTAAAATTTAATCGGATGGCCTGATAGTAGAATCTAAATCTAAACATTTAAAAGGATTTATATTCCTGACAGGGTGTAAGTGTTTAGGTATAGATTTATATAGAGATACATACATACTTGCATATATGTGTGTGTGTGTGTGTGGTTGTGGTTGTGTGTGTGTGTACGTGAGTATGTAGATGTAAGACACCAATTTCTCGGCTACTGAAAAGCAGTTTCAGAATTTCCGGGGAGAGTTCAATTGTAGTAGTTTAACTGAAGACTTGATATTAACAATGACAACTGAATTATTGTTTGCATTTAGTGCTTTATCTGCCACATGGGACCTAAACCAATAGTTTTTGTTTTTCCTAAATTTATTTTCAGGCCCGATATGTCTCTAAAAATATTTAAAGTATGTATTGCATTTCTAAGAGAGGAAGGAGATCCATCTAAATACAATTGAGAGTCATCAGCAACTTGTCCAGTTTTATATTCTAAACCCCATATATCAATTCCTTTAATTAGAAGGTTTGGCCGGACAAGAATTCCAAGAATTTCTACACATAAAATAAATAAATATGGTGAAAGGGGTTCTCCTTGCCGACAACCTCTTTCTATGTTAAAGGGTTCGGAGAGATGTCCGTTTTGTAAAATGTATGCCGTTGCATTATTGTAAAACGTAGAAACCCATCTACGAATTGATGGATCGAAATAAAAATATTGTAAAGTTTTGGTTATGAATTGCATTGATACAGAATTAGACTCTTTTTCAAAATCAATTAAAAGTATTAGTCCTGGTATGTTATTAGTTTTACTTTCGAATAAAATATCATACAGTGTCTTTATATGTTCCCCAGTAAAGCGTCTTTCTGCAAATCCCTTCTGATCTTCATTTATAATACAATTTAAAATTGCCTTTATTCGGGCTGCTATGCAGGTGGATGCTAGTTTATAAATAACATTTAACAGTGATGTAGGTCTCCAGTTTTTTAAAAGATGTCTGTTCTTATTTGCTTTTGGAATACAAGTAATTACCCCTCTTCTAAGTGATACAGACAACTCTTCCTTATAATACCCTTCATTTACAGTTTTCTAAAACAAAGTCACCGAAATCTGTCCACAAGAATTTGGAAAACTCAGTCGTAAATCTATCTACACCTGGACTTTTATTAATCTTCATTTTTTTTAACGTCTATACTATCTCCTGCATACATGTTTTACCTTGTGATTTATTTGCAGTTTCTGTGTTAATCAGGTCGTTAACATGTTTAATCGAAACACTTTTAAAGCTGTATGATGACTGGTAAACACGCTTCTGCTCGTTTAATATTTCTCCTGTCGAAGTAATTATTCCTGTAGGCGTCTCTAATTTTAAAACTGCCGTTGAAACATAATTTCTAGTTTCTAAACAATAAAAATATGCACTTGGCTTGTCGCCTAATTGAAGTGACTATGGTCTTGACCGTATATATGCAGCTTCTGTTTTATTATCTCTGATAGTTTCTAATTTCCGTTGTGCTTCTTGCAGTTCATCAAAAATATTTTCATCTATGTTCTGAAAATTAGTATTTATGTATTTTTCACTAGTAGATATTTTTGTTTCTAAGTCAGTTTCGTCTTTTAACTCCTGACGTTTTTTCCAAGTAGTATACGGTATCGTTTTACCTCTTATTTGTACTAACAATATTTCAAAAAATAATGATACCGACATCTTAAAATTTAAATCAGCACTACTTATCAATTGGACAGCTTCATTTTTAACTGGTTTTTAGTGTCTTTTATTATATTTTTAATGTGACTTCAATAAGATGGGTCCTTTAATAGGGAGTTGTTAAATTTCCAATATCCTCTACCGCATTCTTTATTAGTAAAATTACATGTTATTTTAATCGCATTATAGTCAGATCTATACGGCATTATTATTTTAGCATCTAATACTATATCAAAAAATATTTGGAAATACAAGAAAGTAATCCAGTAATGATATAATAAAAGATGAATACGTAAGAAATAAAATAGTAAATTTCGTGTAAGAATAACGCACATACTTACAAACAAACACATACATATTCACTGTAAAATTTGTGTGTGTTTGTATGTGTATGTGTGTGTGTGAGAGAGAGAGTGTGATACTAACAGTTCGACTAGTAATAATACGAAGAAACAGGAGGAAAATGGATATAGAGAACTAATAATTATGTAACCTTCTTGGTTTATGAAAATGAAACATTCTGAATACCTGAGCTTGACTTCTAAATGTTTTCAATATTCACTAAAGCTGCAACAAACAGTAATTTCACTACAAATACCTTTGAATACTGTCAGAAATGTTTTATTTAGGCACAATTATTTATGAATATGCGCATTGTATCTCATTATAGTTTTAGTTTTTTATTCACATTAATGCTTTCACGTGATTCACTGCTTTCTGTTTAACTGAAAGTGTTTTTATTGATTTTATTTTTATTACTCAACCGGAATGCATATGTATCATAGTTTTATTGTCTCACAAAGTGTGTTACTGACAGTATTACAGTATTTATCGTGAAATTATACTGATATATATATTTTATATATTGTTCTTTATTTTATTTCTATTTTTTCCTTTTTGACGGAATAGAAGCTTCCATAAATTTCAGTATATATATATATATATATACAGTGATACCTCGAGTTACGTGTGCCCCAACTTACGAGTTTTCCGAGTTACGAGCGCTCACACTGTCGATTCAACTCAACATTCAGCCAGCATCCAGCGTCTCACACGTTTGCTTCCTGTGGTTACCTCGCCGTGGAAACATCTCTGTTGTGTTGTGGTCACGTTTTATGCAGTATTTTGCCACATTGCCATGGATCCTAGGAAAGTGAGGGAAAGGGACAGTTTTGAGAAGAAGAAGCGGATGATGTCCATTGAATGATAGCATGAAATCACAGAAACATATGAGCGAGGTGTGCGTGTAGTCAACATGGCTAGGCAGTAGCAGCGTAGTACTTTACGATGTGTGAAATACTGAAGCAGAAAGAGTCGATAAAGGCTGTAACTCCAGCGTTAAAATGATTTCTAAGCTGCGGATCTCTGTCCATCAAAACATGGACAAACCCTATCCCTTTATACTTTACAAAAACAATTTATTTCTTTACATTCTCTTTTGTTTTGTTTTTATACAATATTTGTCATCTAAATATACATTTTTCTTATTTAGAAATTTAAAAAAAAAATAAAATAATGGAGTGGTTTTGGGGGGCTGGAACGGATTAATAGTATTTCAATTAATTTCGTTTGGGAAAATTGATTTGATATACGAGCAGACTGACTTACGACCTTTTCTTCACTATATAACTATGTCAAAGAATTACTTGATGTTTTTAGGTAATATATATACATGCAGTGAGAGAGAGATATATAAATACTCAAATATATAGATTATTATCATGACAATATATATCGTTCTATGTCTATATGTGTATGTGTGTATGCATATATATATATATGTTTGTATGTATGTATGTATGTATGTATTATGTATGTATGTACATAATCCATAAAACTTATTTTTACTAAAACAGTTCTGCAGCACAAACACACACGCACACCCATGCACAGACACAGACACACAAACTGAAATAAACACATATAATACATTAATAATGTTTCTTTCATGGTAAATCTGTGGCTTGATGAGAATTTGGGAACAAAATTTTATAAACAAAACAAAACTAATAAGATTACTACTAAACCATATGGCTCTATAGGTAGGGCAGATATTATTATTATTGTTACTACTACTACTACTACTACTACTACTACTAGTACTAGTACAATTATTGTTTTGAAATGTGTGTGCTATTAAGTTGATATTCAATTACAACAGTTTTATATAAAAGAAATAATATTAAATATAAAATTAATTTAATCATTTTGTGTGACCCTCCCCTATAAACCGCCCTGGCACATAAAAAGATGTTTATTAGATGGAACTGACATAATCACCAATCATGGTCTGTATTTTGACTGCTACAAATTAGGACCCTACTGTAAGAATGACCCTGTAATAATTTCACTTCACATGCTACATTCACTGTCAAAATTTACCATACAAGGATTCTTTTCTATTATTCTCCTGGTAAAAGCTTTATTATCTTCAGATTTCGTTCTCGTTGTTGTCTGATCTCTCTCTCTCTCTCTCTCTCTCTCTCTCTCTCTCTCTCTCTCTCTCTCTCTCTCTCTCTCTCTCTCTCTCTCTCTCTCTCTCTCTCTCCCTCTCCCTCCCTCTCCCTCTCCCTCTCTCTCTCTCTCTCTCTCTCTCTCTCTCTCTCTCTCTCTCTCTCTCTCTCTCTCTCTCTCTCTCTCTCTCTCTCTCTGTCTCTGACTGACTGTCGCTGAATCTCAGTAGTGAATAAATATTTCCATTGTTAATGATAATGCAATATACAACATTCTATTTTTTATGATAAAGTAATATGTAGCATTCTGTTTTAGATACTGTTCTTTTTTTTTTCTTTTTTTTCTGGAGAGAGGAGATGGTCTCTATACTTTATTACATATATTATACCTGAAATCGCGGCGGAACAGTATTCCAAAAACCAAAACACTTCGAAATCCTAATAAAGGATTCTCCACCTGGATAAACTTCTTTGAAAGCAAGACCAACATTTAGTAATTAGTCATTTGAAAATGTTAAATCCACACATGAATGCCACTTACACAACGTTAACAACTGAAAATTGAAACCACATCACTGTGACAGACAACTATCTGACATTAGTGTCCAAGAACAGTAGACCTTCTGAAATGCAAGATGTGTGTACGTTATTTGTGATATCAATATGATGTGTGAGAAGATGTCTTCTTTTACAGCTGATAATTACATGGAAAAAGGGCATATGGGCTGCTTGAAGTAAAATATATACAATTGGGGTGCTGTACAAAAAAACCCAATATTCTTTCTTTTCATTAGTTACGTTGATGTATTAGCTTGTACTTAATAAAAAGAATGATTTTCACTTCCTTTATTACAACTGATATCAAATTTTCCGTGTGTCTCTTAAAACCCGCACCAGGAAGGTTTTGCTCCACTTCTCCGTCCGTAACACTGACACTGGTAGGCTTCCCTAGCCAGCGGACAGTTTGACGGTGCCATAATACAACTTCCACCAGCGCGTCCTTTACACTGACATCTCTGTGCGCATGTCTGCCACAGATATCCGGTTCCGGCGGAACTCCAGCGGCTACATCTGCTCCACGTCTTCCAGCACTCGGCAAAAACGTTAGCCTCGACTTGAGGAATGGCTGGCAACAAGATCAGAACGACCACGCCCAGCAGCAGAGACATAACAGTCAAAGAAGCTATATTTAAATGTAAGCATAAACAAAAATATGTATATTTCTTGTACTGCGTAACATATAGGTTGTTTCTTCATATTATTACTACTCGAACTGTTAGTAAAACATACACACATAACACACACACACACATATCTATATATGCATGTATGTATGTTTGTATATGTGTGCGTGCGTGTGTGTATGTGTCTGTGTTTTTCCAACAGTTCGAGTAGTAATAATATCAAGAAACAAGAGAAAAAAGGAAATAGAAAATTAGTAATTATCTCACCCTTTCTCTTTATGAAAATGAAAAATTCTGGATAACTGTGCTTGAGTTCTAAATGTTTTCCATATTTACGAAAGCTGAGATAAAGATTAATTTCACTATATATACGTGTGAATAGTGTCAGTAATACACTTTGTGAGACACTAAAACTGTGATGGATATGCTTTCTGGTTGTGTAATAAAGATATAATTAATAAAAACACTGTCATTCAAACAGAAACCAGTGAAACATGTGAATGCATTAAAGTGAATAAAAACTAAAAACATAATGAGATACATTGATAAATAGTTGTGATTAAATATGTATTTATGTGTGTATGTGTGAGTGTGTATGTGTGTGTGTATTCAGTGCTAAAGAATGAACTTTTATGTTGTAGAAGTTAATACTTTCATAACATTTTTATTTCTTTCAAAAATGTTTTTCATTACACTGAGGTGATAGTTCTCTTGCACTTGCTTAATTTCACATGCATAATAAAACAAAGCAAAGACTAACAATAAAAACTCGAGAAAACATCGATATTTTCTTTCTGATGATTATATAGTTTCTGCTTTGATCTGGAGGTGAAAAGTATTTTCAGACAATTTTGTGAAGTAACCCTCTTGTCTACAATAATGTAGTAACATTTAATATATAGATATACATCCATCCATACATATATGTTTAGTTTTGAGGTAGATTTTAACTACAGAGGAAGTAAAAATATTGCTCGTTCTATTAGAGAAATCAGTTAGTAAAAGATAAAGAAGGATACTGCAACTCCAGTCAGATGATCTGTGATACATTCAGTGTGAAACATTCAGGTAACATTTAGAGTGGTCTGTGCTATCTGTATCTATCTGCAAGGAGTTTGAATTGATGACAAATATAGATATAATAGAGGAAAATTTTGACTTTATTGTAAAAAAATCTAATTTTCCGGATAATTTGTTGCATAAAGATCTTGTTATTTTTCTAGAATATTCATTGAGAAGTATGAAGGCTTGTATTCCGTTAGAAAAATAAGAAATAAAAATAAGATACGTAATTGTTAAGAGATAAAATCTTGAAGTGTAAAAAGAGGAGACATAGGTCCCGCCTGCTTGCTCATAGAAGGTTTTATGAAAATTGCATATTGACAAAACTTTATAAGAAAAGAGTACCCAAACAGCAGATGTGTATTAAAGGATATAACCTTTAATTTTTTCACTTCCCTATTTCAAATAACTTTTTGTTGTTTCGACTTGGAGTATAGATTTTATACCACAGAAATAAAAATAATTGTATGGTATAATTACGTAAATAAAAAAGAGAACGTGAAATTTTTTCTTCAGTATAACATTCTATTACTATTTGATATAATTACCTGATGTTTTCATTTAATATATTTAACAAAAATAATTTTATTTTCACTGAAAAGAATGGTCAGTGCAGTAGTAACTTAACCTATAGTTTATTCACCGCTGACCATCAATTTAACGGACATTCAGACACAAAATGTGTATCAAGACACAGTGTGTGCATCAAAAGATATAACCTTTAATTTTTTTCACTGCCCCTTTTCAGATAATCTCCATCGTTGCAGCTTATAGTATAGACTTTATACCAGAGAAATACAAATAATGATATGGTATACTTACATAAATGTAAGTATTTAAAATGTAACAATTAAAAATATTTTATCGGATAAAATTGGAGTGCTGTACAAAAGACAATTTTCTTTCTTTTCATTTGTTAAGTTGATTTATTAGCTTGTACTTAATAAAAAGAATAATTTTCATTGCTTCTTTTATTTGAACTGATGTAAAACGGTCAGTGTCACTTAAAACCCGCACCAGGAAGGTTTTGGTCCACTTCTCCGTCCGTAACACTGACACTGGTAGGCTTCGCTAGCTAGCGGACATTTTGATGGTGCCAGAACACAATTTCCACCAGCGCGTCCTTTACATTGGCATCGTTGTGAGCATGTCTGCCATAGAATTCCGGTTCCAGCGGAACTCCAGCGGCTACATCTGCTCCACGTCTTCCAGCACTCGGTAAAAATGTTAGCCTCGACTTGAGGTATGGCTGGCAACATGGTCAGAACGACCACGCCTAGCAGCAGAGACATAACAGTCAACGAAGCCATATTTGTGTTTTGTATAAACCTGAAATAATACGAGAGAAAGGAAAACTAGAAGGATGAAACAAGTATGAAACAAGTAGACAGACACTTACACAAACACGGACACACGTATACATAGTGGAATACTTCAGGTTTAAATTTTAAAATTTAATGGCGTAGCCTAATAGTAGAACATAAATCTAAACATTTAAAAAGATTTACATTCCTTACAGGGAGTAAGTGTTTAGGTTATGTATATATTAAAACACACATACACATATTTTTATGTATGTTTTAATATATAAATAATCTATACACTTACTCTCTGTAAGAAATATAAATCTTTTTAAATGTGTGTGTGTGTGTGTGTGCGTGTGTGCGTGTGTGTGTGTGTGGCTGTAAGGCATCAATATCTCGGCTACTGAAAAACAGTTTTAGAATTTCCGATGAGAGTTCAGTTGTAGTAGTTAAACTGAAGACTTAATGTTAACAATAGCAATTGAATTATTGTTTGCACTTATATTTTGTGCTTTAACTAGTACTGCTTAGGCTAGAATTAAATTATGCATCGACAGATAAATAGGTAAGTAGATACGTAGATAGATAGACAAGAGAGAGAGAAAGAGAGAGAGAGAGATTCAGATACATGTGTTAAATAAACATCTATATTTACTTATACACAGAAACAGTTTAAATGTGCTACTGTCAATCTACCTTTTATCTGTGTTGCTGTCCACTATTAATTAATAATAAAGTATAATAACAAATGAAAAAAAAGAAAGAAAAGAAAAATGGAAATACAAAATTAATAATCTTCTTACCTTATTGCTTTATGAAGGAGCCAAGTTTGAATTCTAAATACTGTTGATGGTCGATGCTATTTATTGTGTTCTGGTCCAGGATGCATCTTTCCTGGAATTCATGTTCAACTTGTTTACAACGAAATTATAAAATGTTTAGTCACGGATTTCCGTATCATCAATCTGAAGCAGTCTGTAGAAGCAAATTAGTTTCAAACGACAGGGAAGCATGAGGCAAATATTGCAGCTGTTGACACGCTGTAGTGTGTATCTGTGTGAAGAAGAAAGGAGAAACAAAAAGACACAAAAAATATATCGACTGTGTAAAATGAGTGTTTAGAAGGACTGAATAGTGCGACGATTGCGGAAACGTTTATGCAATTTGAATTGACCTAATTAAGTCGCCATGTCCGCAATGAAAAAAGAAACAAAACCTGCACTGAGTAGATTTATGTTACTCGTATTACATTGCACGTCTTGTTGCTGTTGTAGCAATTATTTATTATTTGAACGAAAAATAATTGTATCCTGTTATTACTTCTTTATTTAATTATTTATTCTTTGTTTATTTGTTTGTCAGTTTGTTTATTTATATTCCACTACTGTTTAATTTCGTTTTATGGATTTATTTATTTATTTATTTATTCTTTGTTTGTTTGTTTGTTTGTTTGATTCATTGTTTGTTTTGTCGGTTCGTTGTTTCATTGTCGTTACTGGTGTTAGTAATTTATACTGCATCTTTCAGCATGGATAAATGCTTTTTTTTTATATGCATTATTTGTTTGAGGGAGATTTAGAAAGAGTGAAAGACAGAGCCTGAGAGAAAAAACAACAAAGGAGATAGAGAGAGAGAGAGAGAGAGAGAGAGAGAGAGAGAGCCAGTCCCTGGAAATGTGTGCGTTTTTATAATGATATTACTATCCTTTATTTATTATTATTACTCTTTTTTTTTTAAATTAGATGTGTTAAAATGTTTTTTGTGTCTTATGAACCTAATAGGATAAATAATAATATCATTTATGTAAATAATGTATCATAAAATGTTTTATTGTCATGTGACACTTTTAAGTTATTTGTTCTCTCTCTCTCTCTCTCTCTCTCTCTCTCTCTCTCTCTCTCTCTCTCTCTCTCTGACTGTCTGTCTCAGTATCTCGATAGTGATCAAATATTTCCACTGCTAATGAAAGTGTAGTACTCAGCACCTTATTTTCTATGATAAGGTAATATTTAGCATTGTATTTTAAATACTGTTATTTTTTTTTCTGGGGAGAGCTGTTGGTATTTATATGCTTTACAATACGTTTTATATCTGAAATCGAGGATCAACAGTATTCCAAAGCCGGACACATTTCGAAATCCGAATAAAGGATTCTCAGCCTGGATAAAACTTCTTTGAAAACAAGACCAACATTTACAAATTAGTCATTTGAAACTGTTAAAGCCATTTAGAGAACGTTAACAACAGAACATTGAAATGACAGACAACCATCTGATATTTGAGTCCTAGAACAACAGATCTTCTGAAATGGAACCAAGGTTTGTCTTCTTTTACAGAAATATTCCTTCCATAACTCCAGCTGAAAATTACATGGAAAAAAGGACATACGTCAAAGAGATAAAACGACTGAAACGACAGCATGGCGACCGGTTACACGGCTTCGTTCACTTTTCAAGTCTCAATATAAATGATAATTTTTTGCTGTCTCTAATGCATTTGACTTATGTAAGTTTGATGATTTGCTATGTCTGCCAAAATTTGTGTTCAAGATCAGATAAAAAATGTTCAAGTTTTCTATCTCTGTAGAACGAGATGATTATATTTCCTTTTCACGTTCATGTTCAAGGTTCTATAACAATCACCACCACAACAACTGCTACTACTATTTCTACTAAAGCTACTGCTAGTCTTACTAACTATTATTACTACTCGTATCATATATATATATATAAATATTCAATGAAACGAATTTCTTACATTATAAATATACAGTTTTTGTCATCGCCCTATTCTAGAAACGATTAAGAAAACGTGAAATAATTCAATCACCTGTTCCTCATAGAGAAGAATTAAAAATATTTTTAGTAGATAAAACTGGAGTGTTGTACAAAAAAACAATAATTTTTCTTTTCATTTGTTAAATTTATTGATTAGGTTTTCACTGCTTCTTTTATTTTGACTGATGTAAAATTTTCGGTGTTTGTCTTAAAACCAGCACCACCAAGGTTTTGGTCCACTTTTCCATCCGTAACACTGACACTGGTAGGCTTCCTAGCCAGCGGACATTTTGACGGTGCCAGAACACAACTTCCACCAACGTGTCCTTTACATTGACATCTTCGTCCACATGTCTGCCATAGATATCCGGTTGCGGCGGAACTCCAGAGGCTACATCTGCTCCATGTCTTCCAACACTCGGTAAAAATGTTAGCCTCGACTTGAGGAATGGCTGGCAACATGGTCAGAACGACCACGCCTAGCAGCAGAGACATAACAGTCAACGAAGCCATATTTGTGTTTTGTTTAAACCTGAAATAATGCGAGAGAAAGGAAAACTAGAAGGATGAAAGGAATACATCAGTCGACTATGAACCAAACAGACAGGCACGTACGCACACACGCACACACAGACAAACTAAAGGTTTAAATTTTAAAATTTAATGAGAAAGCCTGACAGTACAATATAAATCTAAACATTAAGAATCATTTATCTTCCTTATAGAGTGTAAGTGTATATACATATATATATGTGTGTGTGTGTGTGTGTGTGTGTGTGTGTGTGTGTGTGTGTGTGTGTGTGAGCATCAATGTCTCGGCTAGTGAAAAACAGTTTCAGAATTTCCGATGTGAGTTCAGTTGTAGTAGTTAAACTGAAGACTTAATGTTAATAAGTAACGTACATTTAGTGCTTTTACTAGTACTGCGTATGCTAGTATTAAAGTAACTATATAAGTATACATAGACAGATAGATAGACAGGTAGATAGATAAGTAGGTAGGTAGGTAGGTAGACAGAGAGACGGAGAGACAGAGAGACAGACAGACAGTGAGAGAGAGATATTCAGATATATGTGTTAAATAAACGTCTATATTTACTGATACAAAGAAACTGTTTAAATGTGTTACTTTTAAATTACGTTTTATTTGTCCAGCATTAATTAATAATAAAATATAATAAAAAAATGAACCAAGAAAAGAAAATAAAAATGGAAATACAAAATTAATGATCTTCTTACCTTGTTCTTCTATGAAACAGCTGAGTTTGAATTCTAAATGCTGTTCATGGTCGATGCTATTTATTGAGTTCTGGTCCAGGATGCATCTTTTCTGGAATTAATATTCAATTTGTTTACAAGGAAATTATAAAAAGATTAAGTCCCGGATTTCCCAATCATCAACCTGAAGCAGTCTCTAATGGCAAATTATTTTCAAATGAGAGGGGAAAAAGAGCCAAATAATTGCAGCTGTTGACTTGGTTTAGACAACAAGGAGGGGGGCACCAATGGTTGGCGGGGTATCTTTGCGAAGAGAAAAAGAGAAAAAAAAGACACAAACAATATATCGACTGTATAAACTGAGTTTTTAGAAGGACTGAAAAGTGCGACGATCGCGGATACGTTTATGCAAATTGAATTGGAATAATTATGTCACCATGTCCGCATTGAAAACAGAAATCATGTACTGAATACATTTATGTTACTCGTACTGCATTACAGGTTTTGTTGCTGCTGTAGTAATTATTTATTATTAGAAGAAAAAAAATCGTATCCTGTATATATATTTACACACACACACACACACACACACACACACACACTTACAGAAGATGAGAATTTCTTTTTGCACTATACTTTAAACGCTGATCTTAACGCTTGTGTCATGCTTGTCAGTAAAATGTGGTAATTATTAATATGATTAAAGGTCCAAATGTTACAATATTTGCAAAACCGTTATAACTATTATTCATGTATTAAAATAGTACGTACAATCTTAAACATTTTAACCAGTTGTTAATTACTCTCTCTCTCTCTCTCTCTCTCTCTCTCTCTCTCTCTCTCTCTCTCTCTCTCTCTCTCTCTCTCTCTCTCTCTCTCTCTCTCTCTCTCTCTCTCTCTCTCTCAAGCTGTCTCGCTCGTTCGTTCATAATATACCAGTTGGAAAAATGTAAAGACCAACTAATTTAAATACCGGAACAGTCACAGTTTGTTTAAAGACTGAAATGTCACATGATTCCCTGTTAAAAGTCAGACGTTCCATTTGATAGACAAAACCTTTTTATACTAGGTTTTGTTATGTAACTCTAAACCCCTGTCTCCTTACTTGCGACCTACATCAATCAGCAGTGTTGATTACTTCGTTTATTAACTGTATCAGAGTATTGCTTGTATTGTACTTATGACAATGCCTATTTTGTTATATCTACTGATTCCACACAAGAAAATTGGAAAACGTAATTGTAATGTGCTAAATAGAATTAACAAATGTAAAGATATTGTGTTTTATATAGTCCCTGTTCTTACTGTTTTGCTCATGGACTTCTCTATTACAAGATATATTCTTTGTCCATTTCATTTCAGATAGTCTTTGTTTTTACACTGATCATCATTTTGTCTCTAATGGTTAATCTCTTGTATTTCATTAGTAATTTTTTAAAATATAGTCAGACAATGACGTAATATACTAAAATTTGTTTACACTAAATTCATATACGGTCTTAGAAGAGTAGAATTTGATAAGTCACTGTAAGTAATAGTGTCTATTCGCAAAGAATCGCGCTAGAGGAGAACACATTCATAGTAGATGCTGAAACCACAGCTACCATTTTGGCATTAAATACCCATTCATTTCTCGGATTCCGTTGGACATCTTTTAATATTAAGACGGTTGGTACTTAATAAATTGCCTCACTTTGCTATGTCACCGTTGTAGGAGAAATCCAAGTGATCTGCATCAAATATTTCTACTTTCCCATTAGAATATTCTGTGACGACTGTGACAGATCCTCCTATGAGAATCAAGTTGAACAAATCAATCAACGTGTCGTTTCTGACGTTTTTGACGTTTGTGACGTTTTTGGACGTTTCCCCCAGCTGTAATAGTTAGATTCTTATTCCCTCACGCCTATCGATAAACCAATACATTTCTTCCCACTTCAAGACCTCTTCCAGTACAGTTACTTTCTCAGTACAAATCTTCGTGTCAGAGTTCGGCTGTGGAGTACATCATCCTCTTTTACACATCATCTAGCCATGACTGTTTCGTGCATTTTACTTTCCCATGGTCCCAGTATTTTGAACTCCACTACAGTGAGAACGTCAGCATCCATCACCAACCGACATGTTCTTGTAGTATTGTCAGGGAATGTGTTCAGTGAATGTTTTTTTCTTTTAGGGAATACAGAGACTGGACCCACATGTTGCCAGTGTTGACTGAGTGTACCTACCCGTTCATTGCCCTTCTTCCGAAAAGTCGAATTTTTGATGTCCCTAAACGTGCCTGTATTGCTAGTATTATGAATCATCACTCATCTTTCGTAGCAAGTTTCTGAAATGCAGAGTATTATATTGCAGAAATGCACGATAAAAAATAATACTGTCATCAGAGACAAATACAGAAACAGGAGAAAAATGCTTATTCATACATAGTCTTACACAGACAGACTCATATATGAATGCACACACATATATGGATATATGCATATAGATATGCATTCATACATGTTAGATATTGCATCTATAATATATAAAACCCGATGAGTTAATGAAATGAACAGTTAAACATTATAATTTGTAAAAGGTTTGTAAAAGCAATAACATACTTTTTATTTTATTTTATTTATTTATTTATTCATTGATGCTCTGTACAAAAATATGTTTTCCACAGAGAGACATGATTTTTTATTCAAAATGAAAAACATGTTTTTTCCTCACCGTTTAGAAACGTTTAACACAGCGAACCTTCCTTAAGTCGAATACAGATAATTTTTTTTTTTTTATTATTTTTTTTTTTTTTTGTATAATATATTTAGTTTGTTATATGTATGACTTTTATTAATCTGTTTCTTCTTTCAAAGCACTGTCCTTTGCACTCACTTTCTTACGATCCATGGTCAGAAAAAAGAAATCTGGCAAAATACTGCACAAAAATGCGAACACACAACAACAGTTAATGCTTCCACGGTCAGGTAACCACGTGAAGTAAACGAGTGAGTGGCGGGGTGCTGGCCGGATGTTATGTTGTTCGTTGCGCCAACTAACCGCGGCGTGTCTGAAGCTCGTTCGTAACTCGGATTTTGGCTCCCAACTCAAAGCAAAAATTTCCCAAGCTCAGTACTCGAAAACCTCGTTAGTTGGGGCACTCCTAAGTCCAGGTACACGCACACCTCGCGTTCTTTTGCAGTTTTTTTTTTTGCCTGGATCCTAAGAAAATGAGTGCAAAGGACAGTGTTGAGAAGAAGAAGCTGATGATTGTCCATTGAATTAACGCATGATATAGCGTGGTGTGCGTGTAATCGACTTGACTAGGCAGTACGAGCATGGTAGTTCTGCGATATGTACCATCTGAAGCAGAAGGAGTCGATGAAGGCTATAACTCGAAAGTTTTAAAATAATTTCTAAGCTACGGGTCTCTGAAAAGATGGAGAAACCCTAACCCTGTACAGTTTACAAAACCAATTTATTTCTTTACATTCTCTTTTATTCTGTTTTTTATACAATAGTTGTCATTTATAAATACATTTTTCTTATTTAAAAACACGTTACAAAAAATTGTGGTGGGTTTTTTTTTGGGGGGGGGGGCTGGAACGGATTCATAGTATTTCAATAAATTTCAGTTGGGAAATTTGATTTGATATACGAGCAAACTGAGTATCGGAACGAATTAAACTCTTAAGTCAAAGTGCCACTGTATTATTAAAGGTGTTAATTTAATAAGAGTAATACTTACCATATTAAACACACTGCAGCTCTGATGATCTCCCTGTAAATGTGACACATTATTGAGAAGATAGAAAACGCCAAACAAGTGACAGACACCTGGACAGACAATCATCCCATTGCACTGTTCGTCGTCGTTGCAGTGTTTGGAACAATTTATTCTCGTCATTACTGTGGTGCTGTAGACGTTGTGTAACATCCGATTAAACGTTTTCTCGGAAACAGCTTCGTTCTTCATAACGGTAACGTCACAAGACTGCGCCGGCGGCAATACTACGCATGTGCTCAACAGCAGAACCACACAGACACCAGAAAACGCCATAATGGTTTCCTAAAAAGAAACAAAATGTTCAGTACTATCTGGAGTCTGGCCCTTTCTGCTAATAACTTTCATGCAAGAAAGGGACCGCAGTTCAATTAATTTTAGACCCTCACCATTCAACAAATAATATTCAATCACATCTCTGACAATTTAAAATAAAAATGGTAATGTCTGATGGATATAATAAAATTATCGTGAAAGGAAAATGTCATTTGCCCCGGTAAAAATAAAGATAAAAAACTTCTTTTTTTTTTTTTTTTTTCGTTTGTGTATTATCTTTTATTTCCTTCTTTCTCTGTATTAACCTTTTGACAAACCATTGTGAATGCAGCAGTATATCCGATTTCGACATCGTCTGAACTTGTTAACCACATCAATAAAATAAAGATCAGACGTACGCGTTTTTTTTTCTGGCCATGCAAAGAAGATAAAAGCTGTCAGTAACCACAGAAACAATTCACAATGCAGTGCCTATTGTTTTGCATTTAAAATGCAGCTATTAAGTAAAAGTATTACTTACTGTGAAAACAGCCACAGAAATATTGATTGTACTTACAATGAAGTTTGTAAAAAACAATTTAGATATGATGTCCAAACAATTCTTTATAATACGTATTTAATTATAATTTTTATCTCGTTCAAAAACAATTAGACGATTTATGTTTTATTTGCTTTTTTAGTGGGGGTTTTCTTCTTTTGTATGCTTTTTTTTTTTTTTTTTTTTTTTTTTTTTTTTGCTTTTTTTTTTTTTTTTTTTTTTTTTTTTTTTTTAATTTAGAGTCAAACTAAATATATCAAACAAATTTAGAAATATGCGCTTACAAGTCCAGATTTAGAACGAAGATGAAATTACCATTTCGATCTGCTGCGAGAACTTTTATTTTTTTTTATCTTCGTCTATGTTATTATTGTTGTTGTTGTTGTTGTTGTTGTTTTACTATTTTTCTTATTATCGATTATCAACTATACAAAGCATAGCATATATATATATATATATATTTCAAGATATTTACACTATACTGATATAGGTAGTTAAGTATTATTACTATTAAAACTACATCACTATAGTTACCACGTCTATCATTACAACTACAGCTACTGCTGCTTCTGATGATACTACTACTATTACTATGACAACTATGAATGCGATAACAACTGCAATAACAACAACTACTACTACTGCTACTACTAGTAGTACTAGTAGTACCAGTACTAGTATCAGTAATTGGACCACTAAACTATTATTACTATTACAATCATTATCAGTAGCATTATCACTAAAACCACTGTTACTACTACTACTACTACTGCTACTGCTACTACTACTATTACTGTTACTATTACTACTGTCACTACCAATATTTATTTATTTATTTATTTATTTATTTATTTTATTTATTTATTTTATTTATTTATTTATTTATTTTTTTTCAATGACATATAAATGTACCTGCTGTCAGTGTACAGATAACTGTATTAATCGTTTATCAGTGTGAGCACATGTTGAGCTAGAACTGTTGATGCGAAAACGCACGTCATAAATATATTCTTTTTTATTCCCTGTTTACTCTCAAATGAACAGATGTAGACCGTTTTTGTTATTAGAGGTGTAAACTGATTTATCTCCATTATTGCGAAACTGAATGGCCAGAATTATTATCTCTCAGGGAGTTCATTTGAAACTCTTTCTCTCTCTCTCTCTCTCTCTCTCTCTCTCTCTCTCTCTCTCTCTCTCTCTCTCTCTCTCTCTCTCTCTCTCTCTCTCTCCTACTTTCTCTCTCTCTGTTTCATGCAGTCTGTCGTTTTCACTGTACCTCCCTTTTTTACCTTCATTCAGTATCCATCTATCCATCTGTCCATCTATCAATCTGTCCATCTATCAATCTGTCCATCCATCATACATCCATCCAACCCTCTTCGAAAATTAACAAAATCAGCATCTTCGGATTCGAGCCTTATCATAATGGTTACAACATCTGGTACAGACGTTACTCACAACACCTGTAATATATAAAAATAAGGTGCAAATTACTTGTGCTCCACAACAGCTTGCTGTCATTAGCACCTTCATTTTTTTCACTCAGTCACTCACTACTTGTTAATTACTGTATGAAAATTGTTTATATAGCACAAGATAAATCAGCTTAGGACACATCCGCTCTGGAGAACATCAAATACTCTACTTATCTCGAAGCACCAGCAATTCTACAAAACAAGGTAAGATACTGTACTGTTTGATGATGATGATGATGATGATGATGTTAATGATGATAAGCCATTGCATAATTAAACTTGAATGTTGATCCTAAATCATTTTGTTTAAATTCTTTGCCTGTTTAATTATCGATACAAGTGTAATTTTAAAAATTCGACGTTGTTGATGATGATGATGATGATGATGATGATGGAGATGATGAACTATATCTTTGTTTGCGGAGTTATTAAGTGACTACTAATTCTATTTCATATTTAAATTTGAATGTACTTGAATGTAATTATTTATGTTTTTAATTATCTATGTAAGTTAATTTTCAAAAAGTGTGCATGATAGGACTATAAACGGAAGCTTATATATTTTATTTTTTTATTTATTTATTTATTATTGTATATATTTTTTTTATTTTATATTACAATTATTTGTTTTGCTTTCAGATACAATGTCTACGAATTTCATTATTTTTCTCCTGGCGATGCTGTTTCCAGCAGTATTTTCCTGGAACGATCTTGTTATTTATAAATTAAATCAGGTTTGTATTATTATTATCATTGATTTGAAACAAAGAGAAAAAAGATACACACACTGTGAGAGTGTGAGAGAGAGAGAGAGAGAGAGAGAGAGAGAGAGAGAGAGAGAGAGAGAGAGAGAGAGAGAGAGAGAGAGAGAGAGATAATCAAATTTTACTGTAAACTAATATATTAATCAGTAAAATAAAACAGATGGAAAAAAAAGAAATGAAAATTAAAATAATAATAATAATAATAATAATAATAATAATAATAATAATAATAAGAAGAAGAAGAAGAAGAAGAAGAAGAAGAAGAAGAAGAAGAAGAAGAATCCAGGATATCTAAAAATAACCCTTTATTAATATTTGTTTGTTTTTATTTTTATTTTCAGGGAAAGTGCAAAGAAGTATTGGAGGGACCTACTCTTGACTGCAGATGGAATGCGGGACTGTATCCCAATGTTGACCAGCTGATCAAAAAAGGAAGGATTGTTGCCTTCAAACTTCAGTGGTTCGGTGGTAGTTGGTCAGACTGGCAAGTATCTTTGACGTATAAGATATGACAAAGAAAAACACAAAGAGAGAAACAGGGGGAGGGAGGGAAGAGGTCTCTTTGTTGTAATTTAATATATATATGGCTTGTAATACATTTATAACTAATATTGTTTTTGTTTGTATATTTACACAGACAGAAACACACAAAGACCTACATACATAGGAACGTTTTTATATCAATTATGTTATTTTCAGGTTTGTTCCCGGTGTAAACGACATTGATATTAAATTCAATGTTCATAGCAACAGATGTTCTCTGAAAACAGAGGCTAACTCAATGAGAAGGTGGTGGGCTTATTTCTACGACCACAATCACAAATACATCATCTGCTACTAAGAAAAAGGACCAGCAGGAATGGCAGGAATGTTTAATGAAAAAAAAAGATATTTCTCATTAAATTGATCCAGAACTAAATAGTTTTATATTGTTGTTGTTATTTTCCTTCGTTTGTTTCTTTTAAAATTTAATAATTTGTTAAACAGATAATACTTGTTTTAATTATATTCACCCTCATGCACGAACACAGATAAACACCAACACGCAGACAATTAGTTTAATAATTGCACTGTTAAACAAATACCTATAACAGTTCGAGTGACACAGGGAATTACGAATAGAAATATGTGTTTTAGTTTTTAATGCATGTAAATGATATAAGACGAAAGGTAGCTGTTGATAAGCGTTTAGTCGTAAACATAAATTAAGAGAAAACAAGAAGAAGAACAAAATCATTCGTTTAGTGACTAAATAAAATAATAAAATAATAATAATAATAATAATAATAATAATAATAATAATAATAATAATAATAAGAAGAAGAAGAAGAAGAAGAAGAAGAAGAAGAACCAAAGCAATGACAACAAAAACAAAACAATAATAAGAACAGCAGCAACATAACAACTATAATAACATAATCAAAGACAAAACAACAACCATACTACTAATAATAATAATAATAATAGTAATAATAAAAATAATAATAGCAACAACAATAAAAACGACAACAACAACAACAATAACAACTACAACAGCAGAAAGGACAACAGTCATTTTAAAGTGTCTGGAATGATCTAACCTGTTTAGTTGGAATGTAAATAAAATAATAATAATGTCTAGTTGTTTCTAAACGAGAAAAGAAATACTACTTTAATATAAATTATGACGACAGTAAACTCTGTACGATTTCGTCTGATCAGTGATAAACTGAAAATTAAAAACACCAGAGACTGGTGTGAGTATTATTATTCTGTTTTCATTTTTATTTTATTTTACAGAGACTTATAGTTTCTACTCGATAAATGCATTTTAAGTGAGAAAATCCATTAGGGAAATGACAAGGAGTTCTATTTAGACTTATTTGTAGCACAGATCCTAATAAATACGATCAAAAACAATATAGTCATTCAGTGGTCTAGGACAAATCAGAGGACGAATTGTTTTAATTCTTTGGTCTCGGTAATGTAATAAGCATTAAGTCGAATTATAATGACGTTTATTTTACATCAGTAGAAAGAAAAAAGGTCAATGCGTAAAGGAAAGCGTACACAACTTAAACAAAACACTGACCGCACTGCGGTAAAATAATAGACAGACATTATGACGTCACATCGTAGTCTGAAATTTCCAACTGTTGGTGTTATGATTCCATTCCATTTGAAGAAATAGTGACCACTGTTAAAGTGTTATTAGTAGTAAAGTGGTTGAATCTTTGTGTCTCGTTATCTCGTGTTTCACTAGCTTACTAAGCAGCTGCCTGTGTCTGTTGTGGTAATTCCTACGGGATAAAACAATCGTGTTCTTTGGTCAAAATTACGGGTGAAAAACAGGTTATTTGAAACAAGGATTTTCGTTCGTATTCCGTCTCCGACCGATTAAATCCTTCTTTCGTAGCATCATTCCTTCTTGTTCTGCTTCAAACTGCTCTTCTATCTATGCTTCATTCCGGCTGTTCTAGTTTCTGTCTTTGTTTTCTTGGAAGCAATCATTGTTCTGTTCCCACATTAAGCTTCATTTCAGCCATTTTTCTCTTCTTTGTGTTTGTCCCTCCTTTTTAATCTTTAGTCTGTAGACGCTAGCCGTTTCCTTTCATTATTTTTATACTCTTTTCAGTATTTGATCATGGCTGTACTCGTCGTCTACGGGATGCTGCTGTTAATTGCGTGCACGACATCAACATCGACACAAATGTGTGGACTTTCTTCTTTGGAAAACGTAATACTTACGGAAGAAACATTTAAGTGGAAGTTACATAACGTCTACAGCACGACAGTAATGACAAGAATAGATTGTTCCAAACTCTGCAACGACGACGAACAGTGCAATGGGATGATTGTCTGTCCAGGTGTCTGTCACTTGTTTGGCGTTTTCTATCTTCTCAATAATGTGTCACATTTAGAGGGAGATCATCAGAGCTGCAATGTGTTTAATATGGTAAGTATTACTCTTATTAAATTAACACCTTTCTCTAAAATCGTAATCCTCTTTTCTTTGTGTATGTATGTATGTGTATGTGTTTATATATATATATATCTGTATATTGTTCTGTCTTTCTATCTGTCTATAACCTTTCCTTAAGTTTCGAAAGTTTTCCTTTATTTTTTTCGCCTGATTAATATTAAACCTTGATTACAGAATACTTAATATTTACAACATTTCTTTCTGACACTTCAGAATCGTTGCAAGAACAAAGGTTTTCCAGATGAAAATGGTTACTGTGTCTGTACTCGAGGTTACGGAGGTCCGTTCTGTGAAAATACTGTAGACGGTAAGAATTAATTAAGTTCAGTCTATCAAATAGTAGGAACGTGTGCTGATGTTTATTTGTTCATGTTGCTCTCTATCTACCTACTTTCTTCTGTCTACTTCTCTGTCTATACATCTATCTGTTTCTCTGTCTGTCTTGATAACTATCTGTATCTCTGTATATATTTTCGACTGTCTCTCTACTTATCCATCTATCCATTTTATCATCTGTCTATCTGTCCATCTATATGTCTCTCTCTCTCTCTGTGTTTATAAATTTATTCCTCTCTCTCTCTCTCTCTCTCTCTCTCTCTCTCTCTCTCTCTCTCTCTCTCTCTCTCTCTCTCTCTCTCTCTCTCTCTCTCTCTCTCTCTCTCTCTCTCTCTCTGTGTCTCTGTCTCTGACTATATGTGTCTCCTTATATATATAATCTTCTCTCTGTTCGTCTGCCTGTCTGTCTGTCTCTTTCATACACACATACTCTCTATATACGTTTTGCTCATCTACGTATGATCGTCTGTATTTCAGAAACGTGTTATACCCAGTGGACGATGATACATGACACCACTAAGGATAATAGCACATTCGCAAAACTGAAAACTGCAATGACACAAACGTGTCACGTCCAGCAGAAAGTCCTTGTCGACGGAGCGAGGATCAGCACCGTGGACGCAAGTGACGTCGACAACGACATGACGTGGGCCCAGTCGGTGTATTCTCTGAGAAAGAGTTCATGGAAAACATTTGCAGACATCCCTGCAAGAGTCTTTGTGATGATAACCAATGCCGACTTACTTGACCTTTTATATGTCAGCATAGAAGGACGTCTGGAAGGAGGCTCTCAGAAAAGAATCCATGCGAAATGGTTTGTCAAAAACTACACTGACGGAATCGTTAAACTTCAAAACAGTGCGATCGGAATATCACTAGTAGGAGATTATGACGCGATTGTTTCCAAAATCGACCAAGGTTCAGCTTTGGCGACGTCTACAATCGTATTTCTTGACAAACAGACTCGACTCATTTCAGAAGATAGATATAGACTAGGTCGCGAAATCCTGACTGGTACTATAGAGTTTGTGACACCACCAGTTTGGGTTCTAAAAAGATACACAAACGGTGGTTCTGCTCTCGGTTTTCAGTGGGATATTGTCCAGGCGAAGACTACCTTTGATGCACTTAGTTTCGCAAAACACGTCTGGTGCACTGACGACTGCTGGATAAAAATCCTTACAACGGATCAAGATGGTAATGTTACCTACGGTTCTAAATCTGCACTTGGCAGAGCTGTTAAAAGCGGTCACAAACTCAGAATATATGCATCAGAAATGGCTCTTGGTGCCAATGCTGTCTACATCGGCAATGGAATCATCTCTGCATGCTCGGAGGTCTTGAAAGAAAAGACGAACGTGTACTTGTTCGATTCTTCTGGATTTGCTCAGAGTAAGATGTTTTTCTCGACCGGTCACATAGAAATAAGAAGATTCATATTTGACGCGGGAACTACAGGAGAAATGTTGCTGGCACGAGAGAAAATCGACTGGTTTGTCGACACACGCGAATGGATAAAGATTCTGTCTGTTTCACCAATGGAGAAGGTCAATAATGACTCACTGACTAAACTTTGCGACTTGGTTCTGAACGGAGCTTCTGTCCGCATCGTAGCAGAACATTCCAACGGGAGAGTGGAAATATTTGAAGCTCATCACTTAGATATCGCCAGCAACGGCCACGTGGCTGCTGAGGTCGTTTACCAAGAGTCAACCATATTTACAGAGCACGGCATTTCTTTCGACATTGACGCGCAGCAGCGGGTGTGGTCAGCGATCATCACGACGGAGGGTGAATTTCGAAAATACCATTACTCGTATCACATGACTGGTGGGTATCATGAAAATATCACAGACGTGGAGAGATACTCGTGGTTTGTTCAGACGTAACTAACTGTGAAAGATCCCGATAGTGTATTTGGACGTATCAGATACTGTCGTCTTGGTACGACTCTGACGAGATAATATTCAAAAAGAAATCTTAAATCCGTTCAAATATCTGAGTGACATTTCGCGATCTAACCGTGTGAACATCAGAGTTGACTGGAGTGGCAGCGTGATCAAGTTGGGTTATATGAAAAAATAAAATATTGTAAATCCTGTTTATGGCTATTTTGTCAATAAATTTATTTGTTGCTATGCAGTGACATCTCAGAAATGTATTGTGTGCATTCACAACAATCCGAAGCATAATTTCTATAATAATGATGAAGATAAAAATATTACTACTACTACTACTACTACTACTACTAATAATAATAATAATAATAATATTAATACTATTATTACTACTACTACTACTATTAAGAATAATAATAATAATAATAAACATAATAATAATAATAATAATAATAAGAAGAAGAAGAAGAAGAAGAAGAAGAAGAACAAGAAGAACAAAGAACAAGAAGAAATATCATTACAATGAATACTGTTTGTTTGGGGTTTTTTCATTGCTATGTATGTGTATTGGGTTTTGTGTGTTTGTAGATCTGTGAAGGTTTGTGCTAACATGAGCGATAGAGAATACGGATTTGTGTGTACCTCGAATTTCTTATATCATTTTTACACTTTAATTTATTTATTTATTTATTTGTTTGTATGTTTTTGTTTGTTTGTTTGTATTTGTTTGTATTTGTTTTGCTTTTCTTGTTATTAGCTCTTTTAAAGCAGAAAAAAATGACCCCCCTCAAAAAAAAAGTAGTCAATCGTTTTAAACTTAAACTTTAAATTATTTTATTATTCTAAAATACACAAACACTTATGCACACACTAACAGCCAGAAACACACACCAACGAGTTTATACCAATCCACAAAGGTTTACGTGTTTTCAGTAAACAAGTCTTTATCCAGATAATAATCCTATTTTTAAAAAAAAAGTTAAATGTCACAGCTTATCGTTCTTGTTCTTTTGTTGTCCTTGTCACAACTCACAGTACACTTCAAAACTGTTAATGCATTTGTCGACATGGCGATGAAAAGAATGTTTGCCCAGACGTCTGTCGAGAATAATAGAAAACACACAGCACTTTATTTATCTACAGTATACACTGTCTGGCTACTGTCCTACACAGAGTTGATTGGTTTTAAAAGCAGTGTATCGGAACAACAGCTACATGAACAGAATTTTTTTTTTTTTTTTTTTTTTTTTTGGTATAAGTCTTTTCCAAGCAAAACGAATTGTTTTAGTTTCTCGGTTCATGTATGTTGAACGTGTGGAGTAATTAAATACTTATTTTCTTCTGAGGAAGGTTCATGTACGCATGTCGTGGACCACATTTCTGAATTTTATAAGAGAGTTCTGGTGAAGATTAGGTAAGATTGGTGACGAACGACTGGTAATAGTATATAGTAGCAGTAGAAGTAACAGTAGTAGTAGTAGTAGTAGTAGTAGTAGTAGTAGCAATAGTAGTAATGGTTGTAGTAGTAATAGTCTTAATGTTTGTGGTGGTGGAAGAGGCGTTGTCGTGGTTGTAGTAGTGTTAATAGCAGTAGTTTTTAGTAGTAGTAAAATCAGCAGTAGTAATAGTCATAGTGGTGGATATAGTAAGACTAATAGTAATAGAAATAATGGTAGTGGTCGTGATAATAGCATTAGTAGTAGGTGTCGCTGCAGTGGTAGTTGTAGCCACAGTACTGTTGATATATTATTAGTAGAGGTAAGTAATAAGACAGAATAATTTAGTAATAGTAGTAGTAGTAGTAATAGTAGTAGTAATTTTTATAGTAAATCCTAGTAATAGCTGTTGCTCTATAACATAAATGTATCCAATTTAATACTTGTATAGTAGTAGTAGTGGTAGTGGTAGTGGTAGTAGTAGTAGTAATAGTAGCAGTAGTAGTTGTTGTAGTTGTATTTGTTGTTATTGTTGTCGTTTTGCTTTTTATTTGTTTTTGGTGTTATTGTAGCCACAGTAAATGCTGTAGGAGCTGGTTATTTACCTTTGAATGACACCCAATATCTGGTTTTAATTTTGTGCCGTGGTGTTGTGAAACAAACACAGTAAATGTAACTGATTTTATACTTACGTTATTTTAAATTTCAAATAAATGCGATCCTTACAGTATTCTTTATTATCAAATTTTAAATCAAGATTATTTGGTATGGAGTAAACATGATCACATTTCTTCTGCCCTTTTCTCGAACTGGAGTCGCCTCAAGCAAATCAAATTTCGAATCAACAGGCTTCATATTCAAACATTCACAGCATGTTATTGTGGATCATACATTCCACTGCAGAAAATCAGGACACGTAATATTCATTAACTCAAGACACCTTAGAAATGCACCCGCTGTATCAAACAAAAAATCACCCCCACACCCTCCGATATTCACACGTTATTGCGACCCCGCGGTCCCACTCAAGAAACGCCCTTATAGTATATCAAACGTGAAAATCGATACCGTTGTTATTCATTCATTCAGCACATTTCATTACGACCCCGATTTTGAGTATCGAACTGCCCTTGCAGTATCAAGGATCAACTCTAATCTGCCCCAGACGTCAAATCCTCACCCCTCGTATTCGTTCGTTTATTCACAGCACATTACTGCGACCCCGTTATCACATTCTGGAACAGCCCTTGCATTATCAACAGTCAAAAATCAATACCACTGATAATCAGTCAATCATGAATACTTTTATTGACAAGCTAGTCATAAATCTGTGTATGCTCTATTCTTAAAGCTTAACGTAGTCCGTGCTTTATTAAACGACTTTATATTTTTGCTTTTTGCTGATTGACAATTTCTCTGTCGCACGAAAGCGAACATGTACAGACAACGGTACGGTGGGTACAGAGAAGCGTCTGGCTACCACGACTTCGCTCGATATCTACGGGAACGACGTCAGCTGGGATATGTCCCTTCTGGTTGCAGTAGTTGGCGTAGGAGGCGTTACGGTCCATGTCGGTCGCGACCAAGACGGTTCGAAAGTTTCAGAGAGTGGCTGGCGAGGTACAATGAACCGTCCACCATTTCCAGACGAAGGGAGGAAACTGGAGAAGATAAAGGTGAGACTGAGATGCTGTAGTAAGATTTTCGTTCGTTTAATTTGTTATCGTGTTGAGTGTTTTGAATGTATGGGTTTTGTTATTATTACTTGATTATTGTTGTTGTTGTTGTTGTTGTTGTTGCTGTTGCTGTTGTTGTTATTGTTGTTATTAATAATATTATTATTATTGTCGTTGTTGTTGATATTTTGTTGTTGTTATTATTATTATTATTATTGTTATTGTTACTATTGTTGTTTTTTTGTTATTATTATTATTGTTATTATTATTATTATTATTATTATATTATTATTATTATTATTACTGTTATTATTGTTTTTGTTGTTGTTATTGTTATAGTCTGTACTAGCTAAGATTTTTGCCACTGATGTTTCTGTCAAAGAGAAACTGACACAAATAAAGAATAAACGAAAACAAAAAATAATAATAAAAAGAAGGAGAAGAAGAAAGGCAATTAAGTGAGACAGACAAAGAAACGAAGAAATTACAAAAATACAGAATAAAGCAATTTGCGCTTTTCTTTTCTCCCTTTTACAGAGAAAGAGCTAGAACCGGAAACGCTAACGGAAGAAGAACTCTCTAAAGAGCTGCACGTGCAGAAAGTTGACCTACATATTCAGTCTAACTGTGACGCTCATCACACTGACCAGTTTGAATGTACCGAGTCCAAAAACGGGTTTGTTTGTTGTTGTTGTTGTTTTCATTTCTTTATTTTGTTATCTTTCCTTTTCAGTTAGTTTTTTTTGTTTGTTTAGTTACTAGATGATAGTATTAATAATAATAATAGTAGCTGTGATAATAGTAATAATATTAATAAATCAAGTTATAATAATTATAATAAGTAGTATTATAATAAAAGTATTATTATTATTAATAGCAAACGTCGTAATAATACTAATATTATAGTATTAGCAGTATACATGTGGTTCCTGAACATGCTCTTTGTTTTGTTATTATTGTTACTGATGTTGTGGTTGTAGTTATTTAGTTATTTATTTGTTTCTTTATTCATTCATTCATTCATTTATTTCTAGCTCTTCTTCCGTGCTCTCTCTCTCTCTTTCTCTGTTTCTCTGAATGTGTATGTGTTTGTGCGTGTGTGTTTATGTACACACACACACACACACACACACACACACACACACACACACAAAGGCTGTCTTGTTATTCACCAGTGACAATATCAAATGAACAATATATTTCTCACACGTATGAAAGCCAGACCGAAAATGTGCCCTCTCGCATTCTTCTCCTCGTACTTGCTGTATTCTTTGTCTCAGCTTTCTAACAGCGGGTTTTATTGCTTAACAACCGCACTGAAGTCAAAACACTCCTTCCTACTCTACTCACGGCCAACTGAGGTCATTTTAGTAAAACTACATTAATCTAATGTAGAAACTGACTTTCATAGCCTGTTATCGAAACGCAGTAACAATAAAATCATTTAAACAGTTAAAAATAACGCTCGTATGTTAACGATAGGCAACGAGTCTCTCGTTTCTCTTCGGGTAGTGCATTGACAAAAGAAAACGTGACGGTCATGTCATTTATTTTGGTTGTCTTTCAAAGAAATCGACAGGTTTATTGTCTTTCGGTGTTAATAATTTTATAATTCAAAAATCGATGATATCATGTATTTTATATTCTGTGACGCTCAGGGGTATATCGATTAATTTCATATTCTTAATCGTTCCGAAACATGGAAAAGTATTATTATTTTTTTTTTTTTTTTTTTCACCATTTACAAAAAAAAACCCAGAAATTAGAATGATAAACTGAAAATAAGAAAGAAAGATTAAAAAATAATAATAATAAAAATAGAAATAAAGAAATAAAGAAAGAAAGATTAAAAAATAATAATAATAAAAATAGAAATAAAGAAATAAAGAAAGAAAACAAAATGATGAATACACTGAGGAAAGAAAGATTAAGGGAAAGAAATATCAAGAGAAAAGTTAGTAAAAGAAAGAAAAAACAAAACAAATGACAGAAAGAAAAAGAAATAAACGAAAAAAAGAAGAAAAAAGACGACGCAACAACAACTACTACTACTACTACTATCACTGTTGCTGCTGCTAAAATTACTGCTTCCACCAGTGATGATGATGATGATGATGATGATAAATAAATAAATAAATAAATAAGAAAACAAACAAACAAACAAGATGACAAGAGAACATATAAGTAAATAAATATTGAAATGAGATTACAAATCTTACAACATATCAGGTCATATCGCTTGAACAATATCGTTAAAACATCAAACAAGCACTAATACGTGTGGCTCTTCAAGTTTTGATTTACAATAAAGATACACTTCACACGGTATTTAAGACTTAGTCTGTTGTGACTATCTGAACTTGTATCGCTTGATCCAGCTTAACCCAGGCTTATCTGATTGTTTACTCTTTGTTTTTATGTAAAAACTAAACTTCAAATATTTCTCAAAGTAACATGAAGACCGGTTTTGTATGTTTTCTGTTAGAATTTTGTTGAATTATCCATACTTATTTATTTATTTATTATTTTGTTTTTTATTTCTATTTTTTCTTGTTTAGTTGTTTATTTGTTTATTGATGTTGTTATTTATTAATTATAAACATAAATGGTAACAGCAAACAAAGAAATTATAGGAAAGAAAGTAAAAATAAAATAAAAATTACTACTCCTTCTACTACTACTACTACTACTACTACTACTACTACTACTACTACTACTACTACTACTACTGATACTACTACTATCACTATTACTACTACCAATATCACCACCACCACCACCACTACTACTATTAATAATAATAATAATAATAACAATAATAATAATAATAGCAACTCATACGCGCATACTCTCTCTCTCTCTCTCTCTCTCTCTCTCTCTCTCTCTCTCTCTCTCTCTCTCTCTCTCTCTCTCTCTCTCTCTCTGTGTGTCTGTCTATCTGTCTGTCTTTGTTCTGTGATCTATTTACTTATATGTCTGAGTATTACTTTGGTTTATTTTTAAATTTCAGTGAAGATTCCTTTGACCCGGAACTAGTAATTCGAAGAGGTCAAGAATTTCTTATTACTCTACGTCTGAACCAACCTTTTGACAAAGACAGCCACGATTTGTCTCTGATATTTAAAACAGGTAACAACAACAACAGCAACAAGAATAATAATAATAATAATAATAATAATAATAATAATAATAATAATAAGAGTATTAGTATTAGTAGTAATTGTAATGGATACAATAGAAATGTATAAAAAGCCATAACGACAAAACCGTACAATATATATATATACTCACGTTTAAAACAAACATTAACAAACAATACATTTACATACAGAAATTAAAAGAAATTACATACAGGGAAACGTTGTATAAATGTTTCGCCATTAAAGCTAAATCACGTGACGTGCTGACGTATTCATTACCTAATTTTATTTCTATTTTCGTATGTACAGGCGAAAATCCCTCGGTAACAAACGGAACCTTTCGTGAATTTCCGCTCTCCGAAGAAGGAAATGTAGCATACAAACCATTCAGATGGGGAGCACGTATTATAAGAAATACCGACAACAACGTCGATGTCGCTGTGTTTCCGCCGTGCAACTGCTTCATCGGAGAGTGGGAATTTTGCGTCAAGACAACAGTACAACATGAAAACTCTTCTGACGTAGACGTATGGGAGTATCAGTCTCCTGATGACGTCACTATATTGTTTAATCCTTGGTGCAAAGGTAAGTCTCTCTCTCTCTCTCTCTCTCTCTCTCTCTCTCTCTCTCTCTCTCTCTCTCTCTCTCTTCTTCTTGTTGTTGTTGTGGTTGTTGTTGTTATTATTATTATCAGTTGTGAGTGTTGATAGCAGTTGAGTAATAGTAATAATTTGTTTTCTCTTATTTCAGTTTCACTTCTTTAAGTTGTCACCTTAAATTATATTTATAATGAATCAGTCTCTCTGTATATATATATATATATCAGTTATAATAATAACAACAACAACAACAGCAACTGATTTATATGCAGATGACGCTGTGTACATGTCACAGAACTTGGAGGAGTATGTTATGAACGACACAGGAGTGCTGTACAGGGGAAACTCCTACGCTCCTGCATCTAAGAAATGGAATTTTGGTCAGGTGAGAAGAGATTGTGATCATTAATAATAATTTCTCTTTTTTCTTTTTCCTTTTTCTTTTCGTTCTTTCCTCTCTTACACCTTTTCCATTTATTTTATTTTATTTTATTTTTTTTATCTCTCATGTCTGTCTATCTATCTATCAATCTTTCTTTCTTTCATTCTATATATTTTAATTCTATTTTTTTTATTATTATTATTATTATTTTTTTTTTTGAGAAGAAAGATAATTCTCACATGTAAACTATTATCTCAAAATTTATGTAAGTTTTGCAATTTAATTAGATTCTTTTTCCCTTCTATTTCATTTGTTTGGGTATGTGCGTCTGTAAATGTGTTTGTATGTATAAATGTATAGATGTGTGTATGGAAGCATGTTGGTTAATCGTCCATATGGATCAGTGTCTAGGTAAATATGTAAATAAATAAATATAATATGTGTGTGTGTATTTAATATATTTATATATGTGTATTATTTCAGTTTGATCGAGGAATACTGGATGCGGCTTTACACTTGATGTACATGGGGTTTGGTTACAGATCCTGGAGTCGAACTGGCGATCCCGCCAAAGTATCTAGAGCACTCTCTCAAGTAGTAAGTCAATAACAGCATCAGTGGTAACGCCTTCTTCACTCAAATCGAAATCAAAAGTGATAAAATCACCAACACAACAATAATAACAGAGTATGCAGGTATTATATAAATTATGATAGGTAAGCATTCCTTTCCTTTGTATAACCATTGATTTGTTTGATTGTCCAAGAGTTCCCATGTATAAAATACCTATGGGTGTATTTATGTATAGATATTAAATCACATTAATTTTGTGAATGTTTATGTTAATTATTTTACGATGTTGCAGGTCAACAACACCGGCAGCAGTCCAGACGACCCCAACTACGGCGTCGTTGTGGGCAACTGGTCAGGAAACTACGACGGTGGACAAAGGCCTGGTTCCTGGACGGGCAGTGTGAAGATACTGAGGCAGTTCATGAGAACAAAAAAACCTGTCAAATACGGACAGTGCTGGGTGTTTTCTGGAGTTCTCACAACAGGTGACAGCCTGTACATTATTATCATTATTATTATAGTTGTTGTTGTTGTTATTATTATTGTTGTTATTATTATTATTGTTGTTGTTGTTGTTGTTGTTGTTACTGCTGATGTTGTTATTAGTTTTATTGTTGTTGTTGTGTTAGTGTTGTTGTAGTTGTTGTACTTGCTGTTTATATTATTCTTGTTGTTACTGATGTTGCTGTTGTTATTTATTTACGTCAAAATCTTCTTGCTTACCACCTTCTTTCCGTATTTGTCTCTTTCTCTGTCTCTCTGTTATCTGTCTATTTATCTACCTAAGTATCTATCTGTGCGTATGCAAGTGCATATGCAACTTTGTGTGTGTGTGTGTGTGTGTGCAGTGATATATGCAATGTCGTTTGCTTTACGCGTTTTTACATTTTATTGTTTTTTGTATTTTACATTAGAACTGCGTTTGCGTTTGTTTGTTTATTTATTTAATTTATTTACGTTTATTTATTTATTTATTTATTTCAACCTGACAGTATGCCGCGCTCTCGGCATTCCTTGTAGGAGTGTCACGAACTTTGATTCCGCCCACGACACTGACGTCAGCCTCACCATCGACAGATTTGTTGACGAAAACGAAGACGACATCATTCGTAAGAACACTGATTCTGTCTGGTAAATGTTTGTTTCTAACTAACTGAATGTTGTTGCTTCTGCTCCTTTTGTTTTTATCATCGTTGTTATGTTTTATTTCTTCTTCTTCGTCGTCTTCTTCTTCTTCTTATTATTATTATTACTGTCATTGTTGTTGTCGTCGTCGTCATTATTATGTTCATTGTTGCTGTAGTTGTTCTCATTGTTTTGCTGCTGCTGTTGCTGCTACTGTTTTCTTTTCTTTTTCAGTAATTAAGTCATTTTTCTTAATCATTCTACCTGTCATTACGTTATACCAGTATATAATACATAACAACTTACCCACAGATTGAGTAGGTAGACTTCATTATTTATTTATTTATTATTTATTTATTTATTTTCAGGAACTTCCACTTATGGAATGAAGTGTACATGAAAAGACCGGAGCTGGGTGACGAGTATGGCGGCTGGCAAATCATT
This sequence comes from Chrysomallon squamiferum, assembly GCA_012295275.1. Lineage (NCBI taxonomy): Eukaryota > Metazoa > Mollusca > Gastropoda > Neomphalida > Peltospiridae > Chrysomallon > Chrysomallon squamiferum. The sequence continues at coordinate 14,733,718 of CM022667.1, read as the reverse complement.
GATGCAACTCCGCAAGAATCAAGCGAAGGTGAGTTTGATAAATGTCTTTAATTCTGATTGGCTAAGCAAATAGGTTAAGGTCATCAGGTCGAAAGGTCAGTAATAATAAAGGTTTTTTTTGCTAATTTTTCGTTCTTTCCTCCGATCTATGATTTATCCATTTCCATCCTTCTCTCTGTTTCTATCTGTCTATCTATCCTTCCATCCATCTGTCTGTTTGTCTGTTTGTCTGTCTATCCTTTTAACTATTTATCTACCTATCGATTGATCTACCTATATATATATGTGTGTGTATATATGTCTGTCTGTCTATCTAATTTAACCTTGAATTTTATTGTTTCTTTCCTTCTTTACGTATTCAGTGGAAAACATAATATATAGAATCAAAGATATTTACGTAAAATGAGCCATTTTGCTTAGGTGTGTAAAGATCTAGCCAATCTCAGGCGCATGGCAATGTCACGTGTCCAGACAACTATTTAAATTTTCTCTAGGGGTCATGTGCTGCGGGCCAGCGCCACAGATTGCGATAAAGAGAGGCAACGTCAACGTCGGCTACGACACAAGATTTATTTTCGCTGAAGTGAACGCAGACCAGATCACGTGGAAAATATCACGCTCTGGAGAGTACGTCGTGACGCACATGTCTACAGCCGCGTACGTATACTGTGAAATAGTCATGAAGTACATTAATGTGAAATAGTCATGAAGTACGTTAATGTGAAATATTCATGAAGTACATTAATGTGAAATAGTCATGAAGAACATTAATGTGAAATATTCATAAAGTACATTAATGTGAAATATTCATAAAGTGCATTAGTGTGAAATAGTCATAAAGTAGATTAATGCGAAATATTCATGAAGTACATTAAATTAAAAATATTCATGAAATACATTAATGTAAAATATTCATCAAGTACATTAATGTGAAATATTCACGAAGAACATTAATGCGAAATATTCATGAAGTACATTAAATTAAAAATATTCATGAAATACATTAATGTGAAATGTTCATCAAGTACATTAATGTAAAATATTCATCAAGTACATTAATGTGAAATATTCATCAAGTACATTAATGTGAAATATTCACGAAGTACATTAACGTGAAATATTCATGAAGTACATTAATGTAAAATATTCTTCAAGTACATTAATGTTAAATATTCATGAAGAACATTAATGTGAAATGTTCATGAAGTACATTAATGTAAAATATTCATCAAGTACATTAATGTGAAATATTCATCAAGTACATTAACGTGAAATATTCATGAAGCACATTCATACGGATTATTCATGAAGTACATTAATGTAAAATAATTCACGAACTTTTTATGTTAAATGGATCTCGAGAATAATTATTTGTTCACATTAAATAGTTCACGAAATACTCAGATTTATAATACTTTTTCATGAAATTTCGCGACCTATTGTTACTGTTGTTATTATTACAGAATTGGAAATAAAATTAGTACTCACAAACCGACGGGAAAGCCAATGGAGGGGGGATACCATAGTCGAACGAACCGAGACAAAGATGAGAGGATAGAAAGAATAGATATTACTCACCTCTACAAATATCCAGAAGGTGAGTAATCTGTTTAATCAAAGATACAAATATCTAGAGGACCAGACACTCATTGACTCACACATACAAAATAAAGGGTTTGGAAAACATTATGGCCAACCCACTGCAAGCTATTTTAGAGATAATGTAGAAGTTTTTTTTACGTGTTGTATTGAACTGATGTGCATTATGTTTGATATAATATAATAATGATAATAATAATAATAATAATAATAATAAGAAGAAGAAGAAGAAGAAGAAGAAGAAGAAGAAGAAGAAGAAGAAGAAGAAAAGAAGAAGAAAAAGAATAATAATAATAATAATAGTAATAATATAATAATAATAATAACAATGGTTTGTTGCTAATGAACGACATTATTTGATCATGTTATTACCTTCTAATAAATTGATTTTTTTTTTTTTTTTTTTTTTTTTTTTTTTTTTTTTTTTTGAACAGGAACCAAACAGGAACGAGATGCTGTGAAAAATGCCGCCAAGTTTTCCGCCATGCGTCACGTGAGGGATCCGTACGTGAAAAAAACAGACGAGGTTCTTCTTCTTCTTCTTCTTATTGTCGTTGTTACTGTCGTTGTTAGTAGTGGAACATGGCTATAGTAGTAGTAGTACTTAAGATAACAACAGTATTTGCAGTAGTGATTGAAGTCGTAGTAGAAGATACAGCAGTAGTTATAGAAATAACAAATGTGGAGGTGTATAGGTAGTAACAGTTGTAACAATAACAGAAGACGTAGTTGTAATGCTCGTGGCAGGGGGAATAATAATAGAAGCAGTAGTAGTGGTGATCGTAATAATAACATTTGTGATAGAGTTGATATAATAGTACTACTAGTGTCAGGTGCAATGTAGTAATAGTAACTGTTGTTGTTACATACATATTCATGCTGGAATTATTATTATTATTATTATTATTATTATATACAGTCTTTATGTCAGTTCGTCTATATTAACATTCCTCTGTGTCTTAAAAATGGTTTTTTGTGAGTTATTTTGATTTTATTTCATTTTATTATTATTTCTTTATTTCTTTATTTATTTCTTTATTATTATTATTATTATTATTATTATTATTATTATTATTATTATTATTATTATTATTATTTAAAAAAAAAAAAAATTATTTGAGTAATAACAGTAAATCTGTCTGTCATAGCCAAAAATGGCTTAAATTAAGAATCAAGGGTTAGAAAATTTAGAAAATATTTATTTTTTATTTTTCCCAGAGTTTAAAGGTGACGATCACGACTCCAGATGACATCATGGTGGGCGCAAACAATTTCGAAGTGGGGATCAGTTTTTACAACACTTCCGACGACCTGCGGTCATGTAGAGTTATCGCCCTTGTAAGAGCAATGACGTACACAGGCGAAGTGTTAGGGAAAGACCTCCATTTTCAAGTGTTCAGAGAGATGTACATTTACCCTAGAAAAGGTAATGTAATGTGTGTACAGAGAGAGAGAGAGACAGACAGAGAGAGACAGAGAGAGAGAGAGAGAGAGAGAGAGAGAGAGAGAGAGAGAGAGAGAGAGAGAGAGAGAGAGAGAGAGAGAGAGAGATGATGATGATGATGATGATGATGATAAAGGCAATTATATCAGGGACTGGAATGAGTACAGTAAGGAAGATAAAAATAAAAGAAAACAAAAGAAAACATTAAAGCGTGAAAAGAAAAAAAGAGAAATGTAATCTCTTAAAATAATTAGAAATATTATATCTAGGTATTTATTTATATCTGAAACTGTTTGTATTAGTGTTCAAATATGTCTGTCTGTCTATCTATCTATCTATCTGTCTATCAGTCTATCTATCTATCTATCTGTCTGTCAGTCTATCTAAGATTGTGGTGATGACATAATCTGAACCTTGATAATGACAATAATAGCAATGTTGAACATCCTAGACACTAACAATGAAATATCTAATCGTGTTCTTTTTACAGAAGAAAATATCAGTTTCACAGTTGATGGAATCAAGGCTTTTGAAGGTGCAGACGAGGACTACCAGTACAAAGTGACGGTTAAATGTATCACTAAAAGTGGCTTCACCGTAGACGTTCAGGAATTCACCAAAGTCTTCAGATACAGAATACCAGAACTGGAGTTTGAGGTAATCCTGATGAATTTTACAAGACTTTAATTTAATGGGTGTATTTTTATACAGTTATCTGTTATTATTGTACTGAGGATTTGATGCTTGACTGCAGTGTCTATGAATGATAGTTGAACGGATACTGAAGAATGGATGGATGGATGGGTGGAAGGATGGATGGATGTATGGATGAATGGATGGATGAATTAAAGACAGATAAATATATGGATTATTAATGAATGGATCAGGGATGGATGGATGGACGAGTGGTGGATGAATATATAGATGAATGGAAGGATAGATGGTGTACGGATATAGTACAATAGCGTTTGTTGTGGATTAATGAGTGACTGGATAATTAATGAATTATGGGAAGGATGGATGGTACATCGATTTAGTACCATGAATTAATTGATATCCGATTTACAAATGGTGAATAGCTAATAAATCAGCACTTTCCTTACCTTCATTGTTTAAACATCTCTAGGGTCCCAGGGAATGCAAATTGAATGAGGTCATCACTGTGAAAGTGACCTTGACCAACCCTCTGCATATCCCACTGACTCAGTGTGTCCTTGACATTGAAGGCAGCCTTGTTCCAGTTGATCCGACAAAAGACAAAATCGAACTGGAGTAAGTAATAACAGAGTATACTGTAACAGTTGTATCAGAAAAATTTATTTGATTTTTGAGATACAAATATTTTCTCATAATTACTTCCAAAAAAAAATAAATAAATAAATAAATAAATAAATAAATAAATAAAAAAAAATTAAATAAAATACAGGAAAATAAACAACTAACTAACGAAATAAAAAAAAATATAAAAAAAAGAAAGAAAGAAAGAAAAGATAATGAATAAATGAATAAATAAAAAAAAATAAAATCTAATTTTCCATCATTACGCATAAACAGCAACAAAAAAACCCCAAAACACCCATATAATTTAAAAATCCAAAGACTTACTGTAGATAATATTACTGTAATAATAATGTTACTGTAGATAATAAATTAGTTTGCACGTCGTATAAGATTCTTTTCATTCCTTCACAAACTGCATTAACAATAACGTGTATAAAATTTTGTATCTTGCATAAAACAAGCTATATACATATCTTCATGTTTTTTTTTTTTTTTTTTTTTTTTTTTGTTTTTTTTCTCCAGAGATATTCAACCTAGAACAATTTGGACTCAGGAACTAACCCTTCTTGCTCGTAAAACCCAGAGAAACAAAAAGTCACGTGATCTAACGGCTAGTTTCGATTCGAAAGAACTGACCAATATTGATGGAACATTTGTTGTTGAGATAATGGCCTAAGACAGAATTATTTTCACAGTGCAACTGTTTGAAACCAGTTCAAATAGAAGGAAAGAAACAGAGAGAGAGAGAGAGAGAGAGAGAGAGAGAGAGAGAGAGAGAGAGAGAGAGAGAGAGAGAGAGAGAGAGACGAAAACAAAACAGTGAATAAAGTTAAAGGGAAAATTAAAAAATATATTAATCACTTAACGAAAATGATTATTCTAAAATATGTACAGAAAAGGTTGTTGCTAAGTTAATTAATTACTTTCATTTTTGTTTTTAAATTTATTTATTTAATCATCTGTATTATTTATTTTTAATGAGAAGTGCTGATTATTCGTAATATTAACTATTTTTGTAAGTTCATTTCTTTAATAAAACAAGAAAACTACAAAGCTTTGTGTTGCATTTCAAAATAATTATGAACGGAATAATATTCTGTTTAGTGAGTTTTTATATATTTAATTTTTAAATGGCTTTTACACAGTCACAAAACATAGTAAGAAGTACCTGTGAATATATGAAGCAGTATCTAAGTAACGATTTATGGTTCACGTTTTTATTTATTTATTTATTTATTTATTTAGTATTTTTGACTCCCTATCTTAATTAATAAAAATGTATCACAACAATGGAGTACAGTTATAAAATATATAGACAGCAGATGTTTTCTATAATTGTGGTTTATTTGCTTTAAATTTCTGTTTAGCTGACAATCATTCATGTACGCTGTGACGTAACGATTTCAGTTCTGAATGTACAAAATGGCGGCATTCAAATGTTTTGTAAGCGCACTGTCCTGTTATCATACTTTGTTGTGAGTTATGACAGGGCAAACAAAACAGTACTGACATAGATACGCTTTAATATGAATAATACATAAACGTTAATTCCTCTGTTCACTGGTAGTAATGCTGCATATTCTATTTGTATTATTAATTTTACTGCAATACTCGTACACAATCAGAAAGAGAAAACTGAAGAAAACTTTAATTTAATAACTGATCTTTGAAAAACAGAAAGAAAATGTAGAGAAATAATACTAGTTTGACATACATATATACACACATAGATACATACACTATAACACACACATATATATATATATATCTATATACGTATAGGTACATACATCCATACAGATATTTATAAATCCATGCATACAACAACACAAAAATATATATATCGACTCACACACATTCACACACACCTGTTCACATAAATATATACAAGCATACATAACACGCAAGTACGTGGATATATATCTACGTTATTAATACTCAAGCTATAATGTCTCGCGGATATCGAGTTATCGATCCATGAAACCAATGTACTCCGCTATCCGGCGAGACTACTTCCTGTTTTTTGGTCAAGGTCAGAATATTTGCCTTTGTGAGTCCACTCGACCTTGCATTTTTCCTTGGAGATTTTCCAAGTCGTAAACAACAACACTAACTGGTAACTATTTGTTTGTCATTGGAGCTATTCACAATACTCTCCTTTGACCTGTTATTTATTTATTTATTTATTATTATTTATCTCTTTTTTTTAAATTTATTTTATTCATTTGTTTTTCTGCTTATTTATTTCCTATAGTTTGGGGTTTTTTTTTTTTTTGTTTTACTTTTGTAAAATATTTATTTTTATGCAAGTTGATAATCCTGTAAATATTCGTTATAAGAAGAACTAGCTGTAACGGGTTAGTGGTAACATATTTTAAAACTGTACTGATTTTGTTGTGATAAATTATTATTAATTAAGATAGGAAATCAAAACTAATAAAGAAATAAAGAAATAATAGTATCAGTGGTGGTTCCGGTAGCAATATTAGTAACAGAGACAAAAATGGAAATGGCAGTTAGTATAATAGTAGAAGTAAAGGTGGTAATAGTAGTAATAGTAGTAGTAGTAGTAGATAAAGTAGCAACAGACGTAGCAGTAGCAGTAGCAGCAACAACACCAGTACAAATACTAATTTTAGCTCTTGTTCTTATTGAAGCAGCACTACAGTTCTTACAAGAAACAAATAATTAATATACTTCCTGCGTGTGTTTTAATGACCTGCACAATCATACGTAAATAGGTACATACACACTCATATACACACAAATACCCCTCTCATACACATACCCATATACATGCACACAGAATACCCATACACCAAAAGGAAGGTATAAACTGCAGTGGTATAGATCTATCGCCTTTCGGGTCACCGTTGTATTTATGAGCAAACAATACATGCGGATATCTTCATATAGAAAAACTGATCATGCTTGAACAAGATATAATACACAAATAAATAAACAAAATACAACGGTCGGTTTGTTTAAGGGGTGACTCTTTTGATATGACAGTGTTTATAGATATACTCACTTTTCAGTCGCCTTTCTACAGCCAATGAAATCTCTGCTATTATGTCCTTCTTGGTTACAGTGTTTAGTTTTCCTTGTTGCAGTTTCTCCGATTGTCTGATTAAAAATACAAACTGGTGTTTTAGGATTGCCGTTGGAAACCACGTTATTTTTGTGGGTTTTTTTAGCCTTGAGAATTCTGATTGGACTGTTGCATATTTGTTAGATTCCTGCTGTTGACGTCATAATTTTTTAAGTAAGTAGAGAGTTTTATTATGTCGGTTCAGTTATTTACCAGCATTTGCATGTTACTTATATTTTTAATTGTGACGTAATAGTTTTTTAAATAAGCATATTATTATTTTTTTTATTATGATATGGTAGTTATTTATTATCAGTTGCATATTCTTTATATTATTGTTTGTGACGTCATTGTCTTTTAAGCAAGAATGTGGTTTTATTACCTTATATTTATTTATTAGCAGTTTTAAATCCTTATGTTAAATGTCAGTGTTAATGATGAGCAAATTTTAATTTTAACATTATTATTGTTACACACAGCAAACACATAACATACTCATAGAGAAACACATATTCGCAAACATAGATATACATATACAGAGAGAGAGAGAGAGAGAGAGAGAGAGAGAGAGAGAGAGAGAGAGAGAGAGAGAGAGAGAGAGAGAGAGAGAGAGAGAGAGAGAGCGCTCTCTGTATCAACATGCCTCAAATACAAAAGGTGTTTCCTAAACGTTTACGTGAAAAATATAAAAGAACATTTTTCAGTACGAGTGTGTGTACTAAATATCCTCATGTGATAACTTTAATCGCCTTCGACAGTTTAGAAAAGGAAACGCCTGACCAAACAAACTTTAAAGAGGGCAATTCATAAGAGACAGTCATGTACAAACATGTCATGAAATTTTATAATTTAAATATTGCATGTTTGTGAAAAGAATTTTGAGAAAAAAAAAGAAAAAGAAAAAAGCAGACTTCTTTCAATGGGGAAAATAAAGAAGAAAAAAAAAGAAAAGACATTCTCTATAATTCAATAATAATACAACGTACTTCAGTATAGCAGAGTTCAGTCGAAAGCATGTAATGTATATATATATATATACATACATACATACATACATACATACATACATACATATACATACATACATATATATATACATATATATATATATATATATACATATATCTATATATATATATATATGTTATTTCTTAAAAAGTCATATTTCAGTCATATATAAATCAATTCAGAGGTACCCTTATATTGAAATAACATCATACTGCCCCCTCATATAATATTTATACTTGATTTACCTCATATGAAATAACAATCACATCGCAGAAACGTAATATCACATTCACGTCATCACAACATTCACATCACATTTACATCATATCACATCATTATAGAATCGAATACTTTGTTTTTTGACAGCCATGTACGCCAGAAAACACAGAAACAGATGTGGACCTCCAAAATGGCGACGAGAAGTGACCAACAGTGACTTTGCCGGACGAAACAAGAAACTAAAAGATCGAAAATACAAGGCCACGGAAAGCAAGTGGCGAAAAAAACGTTACGGGCCGCCAAAACGCAATCCGTCAGCTCATGAAAAAGACAAGCCTTTCCACGGCTACGACAGCGACAGTGATGACGTCAGTAAGTATTAAAGAGTATTGCTGATGTTAAATTATGT
>CM022667.1:14654667-14719667 GCA_012295275.1 Chrysomallon squamiferum | reverse complement strand
AGAAGAAGAAGAAAAAAAAAAAAAAAAAAAAAAAAACGGCCATTAAGACTAATATTTTCATTAAATATCGTATTATTATTATTATTATTATTATTATTATTAATGTTATTGTTGTTTTCATAAATATTGTTGCTATTGTTGTTGTTGTTGTTGTTATTATTATTATTATTATTATTATTATTATTATTATTATTATTATTATTATTATTATTAAAGGGAGTCAGCTGGAAAGGTTTGCTATAGCTAATGCTTTGCAGTACTCTGAAGTTGAGAGAGACCCGTATGTAACAGAAATCCAAACAGTAAGTTACACCTACATATACACAGACAGATAATCACAATGTTGTTAGAGAATAATACAGTTGAACGTCATTGACATTGATTTATTTATTAATTTATTAATTGATTTATCATGTAGGGTGTAGAACTGGAAATTGATTTCGACGAAGACGTGTATCCGGGCGAAGATTTCAAGATAAACGTTCGCGCCAAAAACCAAACAGACGAAACTCGCTGCTGTCGCGTGACTGTGAAACTTATGGCGACGAAGTATACTGGAGAACCAGTGGAATATAAATCTTTCCATAGGGAAACGTTTGATCTGTGCACTTTACGTGCTGGCAAAGGTAAAGGACAAATATTTACTTATCTTTGTAAATATTATCGGTCGTTTTAAAACAAAAAGAACTTTCAGAATATTAGTAAATGAGTTTATGAAGTAAAGAAATTTGAAAAGCGTGGATACAAATAATAAAACGATTAAATAAATAAATAAATAAATAAATAAATAAATAAATCTTATATAAAAAAAAAGTAAATTCAAATATATATCGATCAACAGAAAATATGACGCCACGAATCTTTAGAGTCTTAATTAGGGGATTAATTAAAAAGCAACTATTAATTATTATGTATAAATGAATTTTGTTTACAGAAGAAACTTTCACAACCAAAGTATCAGGAGAGGAGGCTCTACGGGCTACAAAAGAAGACTTCGCTATGAGGATTGAGGCTTTTGGTGATGTGTTGGTTGGAGAACGTCATGAGAAAATCACTGATGAAGCCACATACAGATTCAGAGTCCCAGAACTGAAATTCGAAGTTAGTGTTTAAAATAATAATAATAATAATAATAATAATAATAATAATAATAATAATAATAATAATGATGGTGATGATGATTATATAATGACAGTCACAGTAATGATGATGACGGTGCTGGTGCTGGTGATGATGATGATGATAAAATTTCATTATTGGAAGAATTTTTCCTGGCCTTATCTCGCGTGTTTGTCAAACAGACTTTCTTCTTTATTTTTTGTATTTAATTATTTTTTTCTTTATTATTATTATTATTATTATTATTATTATTATTATTATTATTATTATTATTAGTTTCATGTAATTTTCTCTAGAAATAAAAGTACCTATTACTTACATAATTTCAACGTTCAGCATGCCTGTAATAAGTAAAGAGTTTGATGGTTCGTATTTTTTCAGGGACCAAGCAAATGCAAGAAGAATGAGGAAATCGAAGTAAAGATTACTCTGAAGAATCCACTGAACGTTCCTCTCACTAACTGTTGTCTCAGTATTGAGGGGAGTCTGGACTGCGTGTCCCACACGGAGGATGAAATGAGATTTCCGTACGTAGTCGTGATGACAAACTAATAATCATAATCACAAACATAATCGTTACGTACATAACGAAACATTTTCACAAACCAAAATCGAACGCGTGTTAACTGTAAAATTATGCAAACATGTTAATAAACACTTTATACGCAGTTCAAAAGACATCATTTTTTACGAGGTACTGTTTTCATATTTATTTTTTCGTTTTTTTTTTCATGTTGTTTTTTAATCTGTGTATTGGGCTTTAATTATGTATAATTTTATCTCTTCGTATGAATCTATAGAGTAATATGAACCATTTAGACTTTATAAGCATTTTGTTTTTAAAACCTTCTTTTACAGTGAGGTGAAAGCAAAAGAAACATGGGAAGCTGTGCTGAAACTTAAGGCGAGAGGATCCCAGCGAAACAAAAGAGTTCGTGATTTATCGGCTAGTTTCGACTGTAAGGAAATGCCCGATATTTATGGCAAATATTCTGTGGATATTGTAGTGTAAACTGTGTCGATTTAATTTTAAATTTAATATTTTAGATTATATAACACAAAATCGTACATATTTTCAATATATATAGTAATTTTATTTGTAGCGACTTTTACAATAAATATTATTATTACTACTTGGACTGTTACTCTTTGATTCAAATTATAATCATGATGTATACATTTATTTTAACATGTTACTTATCCACCAACAACACTGTTAATGAGTTAATAATTAATATTTTATTTTATAATTAATATATTTTTGCAATTGTTTAATGTTCTCTATTACAGAAATGATATATTTTTATGACTTTTATTTGAAATTAAAGATGAAGTTCATTGAGACACTATCTACGCATTACAACATATTATAGATGCTGAGAAATATTTACTTTCCAGTTACTTGTTATTTTTCTTGTTCCATTTTTACTTTTTTACCTGTTGTCAGGAATAAACAATTTTATGATCTAAACAGTTAAATGGTTTTTGATTGTTCTTATTTTTCTTTTGTACATCTGAGCAATCACATCTACTTTATATATACATACATACATAATATATATATATATATATATACATATTATATATTTGTCTGTGTTTGTGTATTTGTGCACATGATATTAATTTATCTTAAACTCTCACAAGCATTATAAAAACAACAAACCAAAGAAAGATGTGTAGATATTTATTACTAATATACTAAATAAAAATGTTCACTGAAATGTTTAAAACATCCATTTATGAACTGCATATTACATAAAACCATGACAAATGGTTCGTGTGAAACATGGCATTCAAAATAGATTTTTATTTTTATGTTGTCAAAGTTTTGTAGAAATCACATCAGTTTTCAATTATATTAGTTAAAACATGGAAGAAAAAGACTACTACATACTTATAGTTATATATGTATACCTATACACATACACACATACTGCACTGTACTAATATATGTATGTGTTTTGTATGAAGGTGTATTACAGGGAGAGAGTGAATTTGTGTTAAATTTATTGCTGTGTTTTGCAGAATGTATACATATGTCTGTGTTGTGTATGTCTGCACGTCTATGCCTGTGTTTGTTAATACATGCATCTCTGTGTGTGTGTGTTGTGCATACTGCACACTTTCAGTCAGATACTCAGTGTAGCTAGTCTATATAGCTGTTATGTGTTGTCCACTACCAGTACTGTTCTCGTGGGATATCCATCCAGCTCTGCAGCTATATATCTGTACTCATATTTCCCTTTATCATTCTGAAAATTAAAATTAAAAAAAAAAAAAAAAAATGAGAATAACAAATATATTCTTCAAACATATAAATAAATACTGGTACCAAAATTTTCAATAAAATGAACATCCCAATAAAATAAAAAAAAAATAAATAAATAAAAAAGAAGGAAGGAAATTAAAAATAAATAAATATCAAGAAGTCAAAGTAAGACAGATATGTCTTAGATAAATTACAAAAGAATTAAACAAACTGACTTTGAACTGTTTATTTACTAACTGAATGAATTAAAACTGATTGGAAAAATTAACTAATTGTGAAGACAAACCTGCTTGGCTTCTAAGTTGACAGTACCCTTGGCATGAGGTCCTTCAATGTAAAATCTAATTCTCATATACTTTACTCCATTTTCTATGTATTCTTGGTGACTGTAGAAGAAAATAATAATAAATAAATAAATAATACAGAAAAAAAAACAATAATATTTAATTAAAATAGTTATTATAAATCAGTAAAATAAACAAAAAAATATTTATCTATGTCAATAAGCCTGCTAAAATACCAGTGTAGGTTAAATGAAAGGTAGATAAATTAACAGATAAAAAAGGAAGACAGAGAGAGTGAGAGTGTGACAGTAAGAGATGGAGAGAGAAAGAGAAAGAGAGTGAAATATATTAGAAAACAAATTGTCTTAACCGAACAAAGCATCCATTTTCGTAAACTCTAAGCCACTGGTCGTGTGCCTGTTCATCTATTTGTTGTCATAACAACTGATGAGATGTTGACAAAAGATACTTGATTTACCTGACATATCTACGTCTGCCTCTTCGAGTAGTTTCTCCATACCCTTTTATTGGCTCACCCAACATTGACTTCAGCTGAAGCATCAAAATAGTTTATTAATTTAGGTAATAGAAATTTTTGTTTCCCCAACAGTAAACTAATTGCTAAATATAAAATGTTCATGAACTGAAACCATCAAATTAGTCAAAAAGATTGACAGATATTAAACAATTATTTTGATTATATTCATTAATGCAAAAATTGTTTTTAAAAAAAAAATTGAACAATCATATTTATTTTAAACCTGTCAACAAGTTTTTACTGGACTTGTGGTTTTCTAATAAATTTATAAATTATTGGTCTGTAAAAACAGATGTTAATTTTTATGATTTATGCAGTTAACTAAGATTCCATTTATTCATAAACCAGAGAAAAATATATATAATAAAAGTATAAAGTAAATAATAAAAAATAAAATAAAACAGGTCAAGCTAGTAAAAAGTAAAGAAAAAATAAAATAAAGGGCAAACAAAATTTAAAACTATATACAGACAATAATATTATTTAAAAAAAACAACAACAAATAAATAAAAAGAAATAAAGAAATAAAATTAAAGGGTACAAAAAATAAATTGTACTATTATTATAGACAATGAAATTAGTATCCACAAAACATAAGAAACCTGATCATTCTTTTGACACAATTTCAAGGCTTTTCCATAGAGACCACCAGGACTTTGTGAAGAAAACAGCTCTCTTCCAACTGCATAGAACATCACACCTGCAATACACATATCTCTGTAATATATTTTTAAATGTTAGTTAATATAAGAAAATCTTTTGATGTTGTCATAAATATTATTTAAAAAAGAATAAGGTTCACTCTGATTTACAGTTTCAGTATGAATACTGAAAGAAAAAGAAAAGAAATAACATCAGCTTATAATTTATCTATTAATTTATATATATATAAAAAAACTTCTCTAGTATAAATGAAAATAAAAAAGTTTTATGATAAATCCAGTTGTCTATGTCTATCTGTCTGCAGATCTAACATACAAATAATCATAATTCTTACCTATCAAACATCCTGCTTATAATAATTGTATATGGTTATAAATAATAACATATATCTGCTATCCCCTTGGATATGTAAATGCAGAAGAATACAAGCATTTTAATTAATGAAAATAAAAGTAATAACAGTTATCATTATTATTTATTTATTTATTTATATGAAAAAAAAAAAAAAAAAAGAAGAAAGAAAGAAAGAATATATACTATATCAGTATATGGCTAATATGATAATTCCTCACAAACTATATAAAAATGAAAATATAAAATGTTCCACCGCACATACCTGTAACACCTATACCAATAATTACAATACCAGCGTATGTTGCATCTTTGCCAGCTTCTTTCACTGAAACACATGAAACAGAATTAATTTTTTACCAATCATTTAATTATATTCCTGAACTGGCTGCAATTGCTAAACTAACATTCAATTTATCATCATCATGTCTCATTTCAGTGCCCGATTCCAATTATTCTTTATTTCAAGCAAAGTTTTTTCAGTCTTTAGTATCCCTGTCTATACCAAAAATTCAAAATCACCACTATCCAGTCTATGGTATAATACCATATATGTAGTAAATTATTATTTACCTTTTTCTCCCAAGGTCAGATGAGCGTAAGGACTTTCTTTGGCTTCCATAATTTCTTTTTTAGAACTCTGGTCATTTTCGCTTGTTGATTTAATAGGTTTTTCTGAAGCATATCTTTTCTGAACCTGCCACAGATTTCGTTGGTTTGTGAATTCTTCATTTTGTTTCGGGATGTGATACGAAGGCGCCTGATCCGCATGCTTCCTGCACTTGACTTGGGAGTGCGAATTGAAACAGGAATAAAGACATCTACTTAAATGCAATGAACCAACAATATTTACATTATTACGCATGTAACTTAATAACAGTTTGGATTTGCATGTCGTTTCTGATAAAAGTATATTAGTGCACTTTCCCAAAACGTTTCTGCCCGCTGAACTCATAATTAACCTGTGTATTTACGAGAGTAATTTCCCTTGGAAGTGATGCAAAATACAAGACGCCATAACGAAAAGACAATTATTATTATTATTATTATTATTATTATTATTATTATTATTATTATTATTATTATTATTATTATTCATTACCAACATCACTACTGTCATTATTATTATTATTATTATTAAAGATAAATGATTCTGTGAATAAAACAAAATAAAAAACAAGTTACCATGACACATGAATCAATAATAATAATCACGACGACGACGACGACGACGACGACGATGATGATGATAATAATAATAATAATAATAATTATTATTATTATTATTATTATTATTATTATTATTATTATTATTATTATTATTATTATCCACCGTAGCAAAATAGATATATATGGCAAATAAAGATCTTGTCTTGCCCATTTTTTTTCTTTTCAGTTAATTACATTTTAAGTTCATTATATTAATTTTTTCTGGTAATTACTTAGTAATTTATTATTTTTTCAGGTCTATACTGTCAGATAATGTGGTGAGAACAAAAATTAAACTGGTATGAAATTACAGTTTTAGATACAAACACAAACTTTAGGAACTATGGGGTTTTATGCTATTAAACTTAAGGGAGACAACTTTCATCCACCGGATATACGTTAATAATATGATGTGTTTTATGTTGTGGTGTACAGGTGAGACGACTGTCACATAATATCATAATTCTGTCGCTTAATTTTATTGATTTTTTTCAAAAAAATGGACACAATTAAAAGTAGTAAAATAAAACATACGATTTATGATATTATTTCCATTTTCTTTCTTTCTTTTTTATATTTTTTAAATTTTTTATCAATATCCTGATTTAAGTGATTGTGATTTGGGTTACAACGTGAACTTTATTCAAGGATTTCTTGGCCTTGTGGGTAGACACACGTTTGTTATCTTAGTTTATAAGCTTGATCACAAAAGCTGGAAGTGTATATTTATGGCTATTATTATTATTATTATCATCATCATTATCATTATCATTATCACAAAAGCTGGAACTGTATATTTATTATTATTATTATTATTATTATTATTATTATTATTATTATTATTATTATCATCATTACCATTATCATTATTATTATTATTATTATTCCCCTCTCTCTCTCTCTCTCTCTCTCTCTCTCTCTCTCTCTCTCTCTCTCTCTCTCTCTCTCTCTCTCTCTCTGTGGGTTTGCTCTATAGCACATAATTACTTGTAAGACAATGTTATGCAATATTTTTATTAATTTAAATTAATTTACATTAACATCTGAAAGCTAAATCTGAGAGTTGGTGTTTTATTTAAGATTGTAAAACAGATGTGATTTATATTTAAATATGAACATTATTACATTAATCTTTCATATATTTTTTAATTCACAGGACACAGCTGTGGACATGAGGTACACCAAGACTAATGTTCACTTAGTTGCTCTTTAGAAGAATATGTTTGAAATTTTTCCTGATGTAAACTACGCTTCATATCTAGAAAGTGTCAGAATGCCTGAGATTACCTTTTTAAACCTGATAAGCTGGATTGCTGCAGGAGCAATGATAGTTGGTGGAGTTTTCCCATTTATTCCTCAGTATCTCGATATCAAGAGGACTCGCAATGCTGAGGGATTTTCAACATTTGTGTGCCTAAATCTTCTGATAGCAAACATTTTAAGAATACTCTTTTGGTAAGACTTGAAGGCATTTCGAATGAATGAATATTTTAACTACTTTGTGAAAATCAAAAAGTATTGTTATTATTATTGTTTTCAATTTCAAATGAAACCCCTATTTGTAACAGTTTCTTGACTGTAAATGAATATCCTGTAAACTGAATTATGGAATCATGATGTTTGTCGTTTCCTTGTAATTCTAGACATATTTATCTATAAAAATGTAAAACATGTTAAGACATTTTTACCCAGCTCAGTTTGCGCTGAATCAGTAATACTATATTTCTTTTTTTTTTTTTCTTTCTTTCTTTACATTCAGGTTTGGAAGACATTTTGAGCTTCCACTGTTAGCTCAAAGTATACTGATGTTGTTTGCCATGCTGGCTATGGTTAGACTGTGTGTCAGTGTCACATCAAAAACTGAGATACTCTCATCCAAACATCACCGTTTCTTTGGTGAGCAATTGATAACAGTACTAATTTATTTATTTAGTATAAAACAAACTATTGTACCATTACTGACAAAAAGAACTGTAATCTTAGAAAGCTCTCAATATTCTAATTTAGTAATCACATAAAAATATATTTATACAAAACAAAACAAATAAAACTCTTATTACCTTTTGATATTGCACACGTGTGTGCACACACACACACACACACACACAGACATGCACAGATATATATATAGTTCTAGACAGAAGGTGTTAGAGAAAAATCTTTTAGTAGCAAACTGCAACATAATTTTAATTGTTATTCTCTTTCTAAACATAAATATATTAAATTTTTAACAGTAGACATCTATTTTTCAATCCACATTTTAACACATTTTATTTTTATTTTTTTACTCTTCCAAAACTTGATTGAGTATTACATATTAAATGTTTGTTTATCATTATCATTACCATCATCATCAAAATCACCATCTAAATATAATTATTAGTGTAAAATTTTCAGATTTTGACATACAGTATTTCTGGAAGTGGACTGATTTTCTGAGCTATGTAGAGTTTACAATGACATTTTCTCTTGTCGTTGGGACCCTGACATATCTGCTGCTGAACAACACAGTTTATATAGAATTTCTTGGCTTTATGGCTGTTTTTGCTGAAGCCATGCTGGGTACTCCTCAGTTCTATAGAAATTTTATTAACAAATCTACACTTGGGATGAGGTAGGTGAATGATAAACTAATATTTTACCAACTGTTTTAAAATTTGGTACATTTTGTTTTAAAATTCTAGGAATGTTTGGCTAGGAACGTTTTTAGGAGATATTTGTTCAGTATGTATCATGATGAATTTTAAATACAAATAAATATCCAAAACTAACTTTACAGTAGGGTGCATTGTTCTGTAGTTATATAGAATGCACTTTTTATAAGAAATAGATACTTTTAAAGTTTATGTTTTATTATCAGTTATGTTCTTTGATTATTTATCGTTATATTATTATTTTTTTAAAACATTATTATTAGTTTTATTTTTACATTATTTATATTTTATTTATTTTTTTGATTATATATTTATTTACTTATTTAATTTTTTAAAAATGTTTTATTTATAAAAAATATTTATTATTATTATTGTTGTTGTTGTTACTATTATAATTTTATTGTTGTTATTTAATTAAATACTTATTATATAATTTTTACAGTAAAAAGATGGTGGCTATGTGGACATGTGGAGATATTTTTAAGACTGGATACTTCATTCTTCGAGAGGCTCCGGTTCAGTTCTGGGTGTGTGGGGCTCTCCAGGTTTCGATAGATGTGGCGATATTCATGCAGGTCATAATTTACCGTCGCAGACCTCCACTCAAACCACACAGCTGACCAATTGTACAAATTTAAGTCAGTATGCAAATTAACAGAACTTGTTTGCTTTTTTGACATATTTTGCTTTTTGATTCACATATTGTACATAAAGGTTTATCAGTGTAACATAATGTATTCCTTAGCTTTTATATATGTGTCTTTCTTTTCTAATTATTATTATTATTATTTTTTGACGTATTTTTGTTTCATTAATCAGCAATTCATTTAGGTGTTTATTTTAATTAATTTATTCTGGGATGTAAATTTATTACTTATTAATACAATGTTTTTAGGTGGTTTATGAAATGTTTTAATTATTGCTAAATATAATTATTAAAATTTTTATCACTATCTAAAGCAGTTCCTTTTAATTTTTATTATTATTAATAATAGTGTTAGTAGTAGTATTATGTATCATCCTACATTAGCTCAGTCATTGATATATAAATCACACTTTCCTTTATATTCATATATTAATCATTATTTATTGTAAATAAAAAGAAAATGATATTGGAACAAGTTTAGATATGTAACAGATGTGAATCATGACATGAACATTAAGTTATTCTGTATATGAAACTTTCTGGCCAGTCACAAATTGCACCAATCCTTCAAAATAATGTAAACAAATACTGCTATGATCCTTAACTTTTTGTATTTGTTCAGTATATGTAAATAAAAAGTGATTTTTAAAGATAGATTTCTTTTTCCCATAATAAACATTTCTGAAGATAGTAATAATGTGCATCATTCATTCTAGAAATAGTCATATATAAATCAAGGTAGAAAAAGATGCATAATACTTTTTTGAAATCTTAGGGATCAAAATTATGAAGAAATTTAAAATATTTAATAGGTTTATGTCACAGCTATCTATTAAAACATAATTATTTTCACTAGTTAATTTTTCCTATATATTATGAAGTGATATGTAAAAGACATGTATCTGAATATATATTATAATAATTTAACATTTTGTTATCTTCATTTATTTATTTTAGTAATATATACAAAAAGATTTAAAACCCTAAGGGTGAAACAAACAAAATAATAATGGTAGAAGAATTTTTTATTATCATTTTTTTAACATTGTTTTATTATTATTCTTTTTATTATTAACCTTTTAGAATGTGTCAGTTTCTTATTATTTCTTTTGTGAATTTTTAATGAGGTGCAACTTGAATGCTAGTTACTTATAACTACATCTGTATATAAATAAAACATCAATGTTTTGAAATCCATATAATATCATTTGTAATGGGAAATGTACTTAAGAGTAATGTGCATTTCATTATTTTGCTTGTTTTTTGCAATGGCTATGCATGGAAAATGTCTTTGTGTATGTGTGTGTGGGGGGGGGATGTTTGATGCTCCCTAAGTGAATTATGACAAACATAAAATATTGTTGCTCACCTTAAAAATACAATAGTTTGTATGAAAATTTTTGACAACAGGAATATCGATGTCATTAGATGTTTTGGTAATTTATGGTAAAATATATATTCTTCACTTCAGGTTATGTGGATGAAAGAAAAAACCCTCAATAACCTACACATTTTCATTTTGTGGTGTCATTTTAGTATTATAGAAGTATTACATAAGATACATTTTAGTATTCTTCACAACTGCCTGCAATAACATCCATTCTAGTATACATCAAAAATGATAAGAGATCATATTTAGATGTCAAATGTTTTTGATTGATGTTTGCTACCAATAATAATCTTTGGTTTTGTATGCAGCCCGTTCAAGAATATTTACAACAGAAATGTATATAGGTTATAATACCATATGTTTTATATCTCAACATACTTATTTGTGATCTACAAATGATATAAAATACATTTTTAAAGTATGACTGCAAACAATCATAAAATCTTTACACATCAAAACCTTTATTAATACGAATTGTGAAATAATTTTAACATAACTGATGAAAGTATATGTATGTTTGCTTTAAATAAGCATTATTTTTTACTTTGTTTTCTTTCATCCAAATATGAATTCTGAAACAGTATAAGCATAATGGATGAAAATAACAGTTGTTTATTCTGATTACTTTTTGTCATCTTTTCATTGGTCCACATCAAATATGAATAACAAGCTGGAATTTTTTTCTTTGTCACTATATTTCATTGTGGGATAGAGATTATGACTGATTCTTAACTGGGAGAGGTATAGTTATGTCTTGCAAGACTCTAAGACAGCAAAAGCTATATATTTATGACATATAATGATTATAACTGCATCACATAATTTATCATACTTCTATCATGGTATAAAATTTATTCTTGGGGCTCCACTCAGAAAGGTTCTATGAAATATGTTGAAAAATTAATGGACAAGAAAAACTGGTTTAAATCACTATATTGCAGAAAGTTAAGTGGGCTTCTTGCTTAGGTTGTCTCAAAAAATAAAAACAATCGCACAAAATAACAGGGTTTGGATTTGGTGATGAAACACATAAAATACTGGGTTGGAACAAAGGCTCTTAATGGGTTTTTAAGTGAAATTCAAAAACTATTTAGATATAGGTACAGATTTATTCAAGCTACATGTGCCATTTTGTTCCATGTTTCAGAATATAAAATTGTTACATACTTCAGTCACATCTGAAACAAAATCATTTGCTCAAAAGCCACCTATGGCAAAAACTGATTCCAATCCAGTATTTTATTGATGGAAAATCTTTATTTAAGGAAAACAAATTTTTGATGTATACAATTTCAGCAGGGTCTGATAATAAAGTTTTAAAGTAAATCAAACAATATTTTGTCTGAAAAAGCTGTCAAGTTATTGTGTTTTATCGTTAAGAATAATTTTAATTATTTTATATTTTATCTGGTATGTTACATATGATAGTATATTTTTTCATATTATAAAGGAAAATTCCTATATTATTTATTTCAATATTTGTTAATCCACCTTTAAAAAGACAAATATTAGTACTTATTTTATTTCTCATTTTTAATTATTATTTAATGTGCACAGTAATTTTTTTCTTTTTTTAATGTGGGTGTTTTGTTTGTGTTACAGACTTTTTTTCAGATAATATATTTTATTGGTACAAAATTATTTTTTGTGATTTACAATGTACTATTTGTAATAATATAAATAAAAATGGTTTCTGAAGAGGTGTGCCCTGAATTTTTTTTTAATGAAATGATGAACGTTTGTCAGTTAAAGCTTTCTGCATCATATGTGTCTGTTTAAAAAATAGGTACATTTAAATTTAATTTTAATAAATGTTTACATATACAAGAAATAAAAAAATGGCAGGATTAAATGATTTTTATGTCTTCATATTTGGGATTTATTTATATATTTATTTATATATTTTTTATTTTCTTTCAGTTACTAAAATCAGAGATAATAAATAAATGTCAAAAATATATAAAAGTAACTGAATCACTGAGTGAGAAACATTTATTAACACATCAAAATAATAATAATTAAAAAATAATATTAATAAACAAAAAATTCTATGTTAAAATATTGTGTAAATACAAGGTAAATTGTAAACATATTTTTTATAGTTACGTATCTTTCAAATATATATTTGTCAAAACAATTAATGCGATATTAAGGTACAACCTTAAAATCTTGTTTTTCATTTAGTAAGTTTCATCGATTATAACATTACGAAATTAGGATCATATGGGAAATAGATACAATAACTTCACTACATTTCAAACCTTAATAAAAATATTTTAAAGCTTAAAATAGTTGTATTACCTTAGAAAGAAATAATATGCACACTTAAAAAATTAAACAAGAATAACTTAAAATATTACAATTTTTCTGTAAAATAATTTTTAAATTCTATTTAATATAAATAATATTCAAAAGCGATAGATGAACTTCGTCCAGTTGTTGATTTATAGTCGCTCCTGAAAGCATTGCAGCATCAGTGGTTTAGAGCAATCAAACATAGGTCGCCTGCATTTGCAACTTGAAATGCAAGTGCATAGTGCGCATTATTCTTTTGATTTCCTTTCCTCTGGGAAAGGAATAATCGTGGAACGTTTGCAGCTTGAAATGCCAGTGAGTAGTGCAAATTATTCTTTTTGATTTCGTTTCCAACAGGAATGGAATAATCGTGGAAAGAAATCAAACATTACTTTTATTTTTATTTATTTATTTATTTATTATTATTATTATTATTATTATTATTATTATTATTCTTTTAATTTTATTTTATTTTTTAAAAAAAATTCCGTAAAGAACATTCATATAAAGTGAAGCATTGTAAGAGTTTAAATCACTATAATTTGTTAAGTGCACATGAACATTAGATGCTGTAGGCTATCTACTGAAACTTGCTTAAGTGATCAAGGGACAATAAGTGTAAACGACTTGACACTGTAATTTTCATGTGCATTTACCAAATTATAATGCTCTAAATTAAAATGCAAGTCTACAGATGTGTGCTCGATGAAATAAAATATAAAAATAATTATAAGCCTTTCTTTCATTTATTTATCGCCGGTAGTCATAGAATATAAAACAATGTGGGATCATACCATTTTTATCCGGGTAACGGGCAGAGGATTAAGTTTGCACCAAACCTTGCCATATGTTATTATAAACTGTGTGACAAATAAGCGTATGACTAATGGGAGATAATCCATTTCATTAGATATGTTATTTCCGAATATTCTAAGGTAACGGAAATAGAAAAAAGACTGATACACAATAATAAAATCTTTATTTTGTATTTTGAAAAAGATTAAAAATGTTGACAAGAGTTCGAAAGCAATAAATTGCAAGTACATATCTATTTTAAATACTTTAATCATTTTAGCTCCTATTAAGAATTTGTTTTTTAATTTACCCTAAGATAATATTATGAATTCAAAACACCTTGAGTGAATTATTTAGCAATGGTATTAATTTCTCGCTTAAATGGATGCATTGTGTGGTATGAACATCAAACTTCCTGTCTATGGGAAAAATTCGCACCTTCGAAATGCGAATTTAATTTGATAAACCGAATTTTTGATCTTCTTTCCATGAGGAAAGAAGAAATAGTAGAAAAAGGAAATTCGGATATGTAGCTTGTGTGAAAGAAATGTGTTACTGACTGTGTTTGCTATGTAACTAAATATATATTCGAATGTAACCTGCCGCTTTATTACAATGTTACTTTTTACTACTATCTGAGATGTAATGTTATCCAATATTATTCAATAGTCTTTGTTTATTCAGCTACTAAAATATCGACGGAAACTGCCAGAAATGAGTTGTAAACAACAAAGTACGAATAATAATACAACATCTTTCTTATATTATTGTGATCGTTGCGGTTATTATTAAAAGTGTGGGAAAGTAAGATTTTTCCAAATTCTCTTTTCAAGTATAATTTTTATTTGATTTTATTTATTTATTTATTTATATTTACATTTTTTTTACTTATTTCTCGTTCATCATACTCTTTTCAGAGTTAGAGAACCAAATTGTAGGATGTTTCCAGTAGGAATTACGAAGTAATGTAGAGGGTATGTGTCTGTGTGTGTGTGTGTGCGTGTGTGTGTGTGTGTGAACATTCCTGTAACTACTGTCTACATACCTCATTTTTTTACGGCCCCAGTGGCAAACATGTTTTGTCAAATATCCGCAGAAAGATATTTATTGTCATTATAACCAGTATATCCAACCACAACATGTTTTCGGACAATGAGAAAATTCTGTTTTATAATATTTAAGAATCCACATTTCTAATTTTGTAATAATAATTTTAAACGTGCAAAGAGCTAACATGACTCGTTTCACGAAGTCAGTAAGTAGACTCAGTATGTGAAGAAAAAAAGAGAAAAAGACTGAGTCTCCAATAAATGTTTCAAAGTCTACTGAAAACCATTACTGACCGTATTTTATAGAAACATAGAAACATTACAAAAATAAAAATTAATAATAATAATAATAATAATACTTCGTATCGTATATAACTGAACTGAAAGCATTTTGTTATCTGTTACTTAGGAGAGATATATTTAGTTATTTGTCTTTTTTTCATTATTATTATTATTATTATTATTATTATTAACAAATTTACAAAGAATTTATTTTCTTGTGTCAATAAAATGATACGTACGGTTATGATGATGATGATGATGTTGATGATCTGCATTGAAACTCTATATTGTATCTTACATTTTATTATGACTCAATTTGTGCAATACTGATGACGTAAACAATACTCTGACGTTTTAATATTAATAATTCATCTTCATTATGCCCTGATGTTTACATCAAGTCTACTCTTCATTAGTATTTATTTTATTTTATTTTTTTTATTTATTTACTTTATTTTATTTTATTTTTTATTCACTACGTTATTATTACTGTATTTATCTGTTTGTTTGTTCATTTTATTTCCTCTTTGTCTTTTCGTTCTTACGATCAAGCTGTGTTTGGAGCAAGAACTATGCTGATAACATTGAAAATAACTATGAAAGATTAATTTTACTAAAACATTAACGACCAACATCTTTTTTTTTTTTTTTTTTTTTTTTTTTTTTTTTTTTTGAACCATACCTTATGAATTCGTGACTTTATTTATTTGTAGGGCCTAAATTAGAATGATACTTTATTCCAATCAATGCACAGTGACATATGTCACTCATATTTTAATTTTGCTGTCTAGAGGGGAACCCTTAACGTAGATAAATCATAAAATAGACTGAAACACAGTAACTTACTCGTAACTTGTCCAAATCTGACGTGTTGTTTAGAGATAAAACTGTTCACCAGTCGTCCCAACCTTATTTATAGTTTTGATAGACAGATGTAGTTTATTGCTCTCTCTCTCTCTCTCTCTCTCTCTCTCTCTCTCTCTCTCTCTCTCAATCACTCATTCATACACAGACACAATAATAATAATAATAATAATAGTAATGAATTAATTTATTAAATTATTTATTTTGTGCATATACATACATACATACATAAATACACATTCATTTTTTATACACACAGACATATATATATACTATAAAATCATATGTAAGTACAGAATTAAAGGTGAAGATGAAAATATGTTTGTGGCTAAACATTTAATAACAAAACACTGATGATTAAAGTTACATTGATAAAAGCAGTCGTAAAGATTTCCACGCAGACACTGTGTATCAATAAATCCAGGCGAGGGTTCTTGACAAACTGAAATTCTTAACGCTAATTATAGTTCTAAAGCTCACAAGGAATTAAGTCATCGTTTCTGTAGAAATCTTAGTCATCAGTCAAATGTGTTTGGAATCGGATCCTTGGTATCAAAGGGAAATAATCTCGTAAAACTATCCATCTTTCGTCTGGCTCCAGTGTCTGGAAGACTTCAAAAAGTGGCTTTGTTAATCAGGAACGGATCCAGGATTCCAGGAGGGTGGGAACTCAGTCTGTAAAGTTGATGCAACCTTTAAAAATGAAATGTGTGTGTGTGTGTGGGGGGGGGGAAATGAGAACAATGGTTGAAAAAAAGAAAGAATTTAGTGAGGTGGCGAGGATGAGATTAGCTCGTTCTGACCATCCCTCCCTCTGGATATAGTCATATGAAGAAAAAAAAGTTGGATTTGGTTTTAAATTTAATCCATTTTTCTTGGACGTTTATTCTGTCTGTCTGTCTGTCTGTCTGTCTTTCTTTCTTTCTTTCTTTATTTATTGATTTATTTATTGATTTATTTACTTAATTACTTATTTGTACAGTATATTGTAATATATCACTAACATGCACTTGCGTCATCTCTAATTTGCTTTTTACATGCGTTTACTTATAATATTTAGTGTTCATTCGTGCATACATATGTATCATTTTTGTGAATTAATACTATTTAAAAATCACGATAAGATAGACAGTCGACTATTGCTATAATATAGTCTGTTCTTATAACCGTAATTAATTTACAAATACTTTATCTTTCAACGACGAAAGCACGATCCTTTGATAAGCATGTTGTGTGTATGCTTTGTGTATACGAGTCTGTTTACAAGTGTGTGTGCGCATAGGTAGGCATGTAATATATGTTTTTACGTGTTTTGCAGATGTACGATTGAGAGCATATGTCGCTGTTTGTTGTTTTCTAGTCGTTTTACTGGTACCATTATTTAAACACAAAATAAAGCACATTTTGAAAAAAACAACAAGGATTTGACTAAACCCTGATGTACTAGAAATACTTTGTTACCTAGACAGGGGATTACATCGATCTCTTGTGAGAACTCACTGGTTTATCTACGTGTTCTTTATAGGTGAGCTCATCAGTCTTACTTACACAGTCCTAAATCTTCGCAAAAACAGGGATTAAAGTCCCCTTCAGAGTGCTTTTAGTTCGTATTGTATTCAGTTTCCTGTGCAGCTTGGCATGTCAGTCTTGTTTTATGTGCTAACGGGTCGTGTTATCTTTTTTTCTGTGAACAGATCCATGATTTGTATAAATGGAAAAAAAATGTTTTCGTCGTAATAGTATAATGCTATAATTTTAAGATGTAATGAGTTTTGTTATAAAGAATGAAAAGTACTGTTAGGTTAAAAACTGAGGTGGTAGAGAGATACCAGGATATTTTTCCTAAAAATCGGAGTTTTCAGAAACCTGGTTTTGAGAAGTGTATGATGTCGTGTCTGTTTACTACAGTTTTGTTCATTACTCTTCACATTTCTAGATTTATATATATAAATACACACACGCGCGCGCACGCGCACACACACACACCTGTTGTGTGGGTGTGGGTGTGGATGTGAATAGATAGACAGATAGGTAGATAGAAAGCCAAGAAATCAAGAAATTCGAGTAACCTTCGGTTTTCAAGCCTATTTGGATAAATGGTCTGGGACTGGTGTATATATATTGGGTGTAACCGATGAACATGCTTTCCCTATCAATTTTGGTTGTAGGATCAAACCTTTGCAGTTCGCCTATTAGACTGTTTCCTGTCATAAGCAAAGTCAAAGATATATTTGTCTATTGGAATATTCATTAAAAAAAAAATATTACTTGCTTGTGATCGAAAAGGTATATGTTGAAAGCTAGTTATATTTTTCATTAGCAGTTTGTTCCGTTTAATAACCATATATTTGTAATCGTAGATTAAAAAAAAGTCTGAAATAATATTTAAATAAATAAAAAAGTAATAAAACAGAAAATTCTTCGTTATTTCCTCAACGAAACCATTTCCTAACGTTCTGAGCACGATCGGTTTAAAAGAAGGAAAAGAAAAGAAAAAATAAAGAATAAAAACATTTAATATCAGACCAAAGCTACAGAAATATTATTTCGACTTTCGCGTTTTCAGAAGCTTCCATTATAAATGTTATTGATAATACGGAAACACTTTCATATTTTGTTCTTCCTTCGTGATGCATTAAATCATCAAAGATCATTTATGATATCTTTCTTTTGAGGCAAAATCTCAGAGATGAACTTGATGTATGGAAACAATATTTCATGGAAATTTAAGATAAATTTCGCGATTACATTTCCGTTTATTGGAAAAGATCTCGGAGATGCGAATTCGGCTGCTTCATCTTCAGTTTCTCCGACTTAATTTAAATCAGTTTTCAAGATTCGAAATCGC
Organism: Chrysomallon squamiferum; assembly: GCA_012295275.1. Classification (NCBI taxonomy): domain Eukaryota; kingdom Metazoa; phylum Mollusca; class Gastropoda; order Neomphalida; family Peltospiridae; genus Chrysomallon; species Chrysomallon squamiferum. Next base: position 14,700,411 of record CM022667.1, on the reverse strand, counting down.
TTTTTACTGCTGAATAGTCTGGCCATAATTCAAACTGTGGGTGATATTGGGACTCTGACGATCCCACGTTTAATATACTTCTACTGGGTTTTATTTATTTATGTTTGGTTTCTATCGCTCTTCTAACAATTTTCTAATCAGTATAGTTAAATTTATTGTGTCAGTTATGCTGGTCGTAGAGATATTGAAAAGCTTAGTAATAGAAACACAAGTAATATACTCACTGTATATATGGCGAGAAATAATGAGAGAGAGAGAGAGAGAGAGAGAGAGAGAGAGAGAGAGAGAGAGAGAGAGAGAGAGAGAGAGAGAGAGAGAGATGGAATCAAACTACTAGATAACCTTTAGTCAGACATGATTATTGCTACAAAAACAACATTAGAGAACAAAATCAAGTGATTTTATTGCAAATTCTTGTTAATAAGTGAAAACCATGCAGAAATGAAACATTGTACAAACAGTTTGATTATAAACAACGCTAATCTCTCAACAGATTAACTGAAAACTAAAAAAAAAAAAAAAAAAAAAAAAAAAATTGAAAATAAGGTACTTAATTGTTTTATAATTATTTATAGAAACTGGTAACAATCATAATACATCATGAAGAGACTACTGATAACTCGGTTTTTCTTCTGTAAAAGCAAAAACTGGTAGCTAATTATTTAATATTACTGACCGTAGAGTGATTAATAAATATTTTATGATCAGCATCTTAAACGATAAACGGGTCAATAAAGAGTTTTATCAGTGTTCGGCAACAGCATGAAAAGGAAACTTTTTTTTTTTTTTTATTTTTTTTCTTTACTTTCTAAAACTACAACCGAATAATTAGGTTTTTTTAATTGTTTTGGGACTGTTCCTGGATATGAAGACAAGGTAAACTATTCGCTATTTCTGCCAGTTTCCTGATTCAGTCACAACTGACTTGTTAAAGCCTTGTTATGTGATTCTATAATCACCGAGAGAGTGTATTTGCTTTATTTTTTTTTTTTTTTTTTTTTTTTTTTTTTTTTTTTTTAGTCATTGTTTATTGAACCGTGTGTTGGTAATAAAAAATGGCATATTTAAAGTTTGGGCCGAGCGTAGGTAGTCCCGTTCGCAAATATTTTCAGCTATTAACTGGATTGTCATTATTCTACAAATAACATGTAGGTAGATTTCTGTAAACTCGGTTCACATGACTTGCTGTCCCAACCCAAACAGAATACGCCCTCGGCCATTAAATAACTGTTTTACGACGAACAGGTAAATAAATGTTCGTGTTTTTTTTTGTTTTTTTTCATAATTTGTGGTGACAAGGAAATGGTATTTACAATAATAATATATATGCTGATAATCAGCAGTTTTATCATACCGTGGTCATTTCTTACTGAAACTGTCGGCTGATAGATATCGATTTCAACATCAGAATTTTTTTTTTTGTATATGGTTCAGGTACAAAAAATAACAATTTATTACTACTTCTGACAATAATTTTATTGTTACTGCAGCACAGCTTCGAAACTTCTGATTTTATCATGATCTAAGTATTAACAAGTTCATCATGGTCTACCGAAACCTTAAACAGACAATGAATAACTTTTCATTACTTACCGAAATTACACACATTACAACTAAGTTGTATCATCGTTCAAGAAAGCATAAACTAGTGTTTGTTTTAACTTTATTTTATTTATTAATTTATTCCTACTGGACGAATAGTTGTTACTACCGATGTTTCTCTCACATTGCATAAATAAGAAAACACTAAAATTGATTTCTGTGTACATTTCTTTGTTGTTTTTTCCCCCTTCTCTTTTTACCTCTCTAGACAGACAGAACATATCTTCCGTACATTCACCATATAAATATTAACTTCGTCATTAAAACCTATAAATCATAATTATGCATATTTCATACCATCATAGTTAAATAATATTTCAAATCATATATACATAATGATTAAGCCTATGAACCTAAATAACATGCATTCTGTATTACCAGGCGTAAAGATGGTTTTTTTTTTTTTTTTCTCACATCCATTTATATATATATATATATATATATGAATGTATATATACACATTGTTTTTGAGATGAACGTGATATTCATAAGTTCCTTGCTGACAGTCACATAAAAATCTCGTATTTACATATCTAAGAGCCGTACGTACATTTACACAAATACATAGATTTTATTTTTAACATACCTTGCTTACGATTTGATGTCGTAACCTTTAATAAATAATACTTAAATTATACAGCTATTCCACGTCCAGTATTTACATATGCACACATACACACATACACATACACACCCACACACATACACATACACACACAATAATATGAATGGACATCGTGTTTTTACGTAGTCAGTTAATCCAGAATATTCCAGTCAGCGTCAAGCCAGGAAAGTACCGTAAGACTGTATCGTGGTTCAAGCACGCATGTTATAGGCATGCGTTCTAAACCAAAGACGTGACAGTGAGGTAACAATTATTTCTTAAATATACTCAGATTTGTTTGTGTTTTTAACGCTTTCTCTTTTCTTCGTATTCGTAAAGTTGTTTTTATTTGTTGTAGATGTGAAAAAATGTTCAAGTACAGTTGTTATGGCTGTACACTTTGTGGTCAGTTCAAAATGTTTTATGTAATGAAACTTACCAGGTAAATCTACCTTCGTTGTAATTTTGCTTCCTAACCAAAGTTCAGCAATATTACCAGTTCTTCACGAATCGAATTACATTCTAAACAGTCACTATCATAAAGAAAATAACAAAAAAAAGTAAAAAAAAAAAAAAAAAAAAAAAGGAAGAAATATAAATAGAAGAAGAAGAAAATCTGGTATTTAGAGATCAAGAAGTGTATTCCAATAAATAAACAAATAAATAAATAAACCCTCTAATTACTAATTTTAAAAATAAATAAATAACAAAATAAATAAATGAATAAATAAATAAATAAATAAATTCTCCAAACAATATTTAAATAAGCAAATACACAGTTACCTGTAGAACATCTAAACAAATATTTTTTTACAATCCTTCATCAAATATGCTAACAAACAAAATACACAATTCTTCATCACAAACTCTACAACATTTTTTTTTCTTCTTTTTTTTTTTTTTTTTTTTTTTTTGGCACAGTTTAAGTAGAAGGGCGATGCTAAACGTTCGTTGATTCGTGGTAATCGTCTAAGTTTATAACTATTCGTTTGCCGTTCAAGTTGGGCGTTGAGGGAGAGGAGTCCGGCAAATCGTCTTTCTGAGCCGCCTCGATCATGTCCGAGAGTTTGTGCTGCAGATGACGATTTCCAAGCTTCATGTTTCTCTGCTTCAGCAGCTCCAGTTGAGTGTACAGCCGTCTAAACTCCTCCTGAAAAACAACGGGAATCTGTATGTTGGAGAATAGTAATTTCTGTCTTAAACGACTGTGTAGGAAAAACGATACTTAGACATGTTATTACAATGAATGGCGTGCTCAGGTCTCTCTCTCTCTCTCTCTCTCTCTCTCTCTCTCTCTCTCTCTCTCTCTCTCTCTATTGATATTTTATTCACCATGTTTTTTATATGAACAGATAAATGTACATTTGTATAAATACACATTAAACAGACAAATATATAAACACACAAATACTCACTATAACCGAGTGCAGTGTCTCGTTAAACGAATACGGCCTTAAATTAACGTTGTGACGTAAAAACAATACTTTGACGTCATGAAACGTTTGTAATGCAGAGACTTATGTTTTAATCAAATATTACTTCAAAGGTAAATTGTATTTATTTATTCATTTATTATTATTATTATTATTATTATTATTATTATTACTACTACTACTATTATTATTAACGTGAATATGTTTTTTCTATATGCCTATAAGCACTTTAATATTACTAGTAACATATATATATATATATATATATTTAGATATATTTATTTTATTATTATTAGTAGTAGTAGTTGTAGTAGTTGTAATAGTAGTAGTAGGAGGAGGAGTAGCAGCAGTAGTTGTAGTAGTATTTACTAATTCTAATTACTTATTAATCATGTACATACTTGTATATCTTTTTCTAAAAAGCTCTCGCACTCGGCAGCATCAGCATTGTCGCCGTAGCAGTTGTCGACGTTGCTCAGTGTGGACATGTTGGCGCCCATCGTGTACTTCGAGCCTCTGCTGAGCATCGTGGATTGCTGCTGCTGCTGCTGCTGACCTTGGTCTTTCCCACGATATTTGAAAACAACATAAAACTGAAAAGAATCAGGTAATCATATATTAGTGTGTGTGTGCGTGTATATGTCTCTCTCTCTCTCTCTCTCTCTCTCTCTCTCTCTCTCTCTCTCTCTCTCTCTCTCTCTCTCTCTCTCTCTGCAAACTAGTAGTTCTCTGCAAACAGAACGTATATAACGTTATTACACATACCTTACTACCAAAGAGAAAGGCTAATGTTACAGTTGTAGTTAATTGCGTGTGAATAAACAGCGCCAGATACAGAAGGTCTGGATTAGTTGGAAAAGGGCTTTTTAAAAATATCCTGAAAAAAAAAAAAAAATCATAATAATTAACACACAAGTTTCGAAATTTATTTTGAATATTTGAACTTTCGCATACACAGACATGCGCACACATAGGCCCGAACACACACACATTCGCGAGCGCACTCAAATTCGTGCGCACATCACGCAGACGTTATACATTACGCACACGTACGCACGTACACACGCATATTCATATCCAGTCAGCTAGTTCTTAGTACAATAATAACAATGACTTTCCAGACTTTATACGTCAGCGAAAAGTGAAACATACTTAAACAAAATACGTGCTTATATAATAAATAATTATTATTAGACACAGAAATGAACATATATGAACTTTTCTTTGTAAAAGGGTGCAACTGTTTTTACGCACACTCACGTACACACAAATATAGATAAATATATATAGAGATATATATACAGATAAAAAGATAGACAGACAGACAGAGATATATATTAGACCTATGCTATTTAGAAACTGATGTTCACAGATAGATAGAGAGATAGATGGATTGATTGATAAATAGATATACGCTTTCAAGTATATTTCAGTGATATTAAGCACTTAATTATATACACTAAAACAAAATAAAATATATACTAATAGAAAACTAATATATACATAATTATATAAGCACTTATTTTGTATTATTGTCAATAATAAAATTTCTTTGAAATATTTACTTTAGACACATATGCATGGAATAAGAAAAGAAAGGTGTTAATAATTAAGGGTGTACTTACATTGACACATTGAGGAAAAGTGAGAGTAAAAACTCATTGTATATCGCCCAGCTAATAAATCTGCTTTCATTGAACTCTGACGGGGCTTTTCTTACAACTATACACAGACGAACTCCCCACAGAAGAAATAAAAGCTCAGCTGAAAGAGAAATTAAAACATTAATAGTACTACTACTACTACTACTACTACTACTACTACTACTACTAATAATAATAATAATAATAATAATAATAATAATAACAACAACAACAAATTCTTTTATCGATTGTTATTACATTGTTATCATTATCATTATCATCATCATCGTCAGCCAGACAAACGGAAGAGAGAGAGAGAGAGAGAGAGAGAGAGAGAGAGAGAGAGAGAGAGAGAGAGAGAGAGAGAGAGAGAGAGAGAGAGAGAGAGAGAGAAACACATACACAGACACTTATTTAATAATAAAAACTTAAAAGATAAGACATGAATAATAATAAAAACTACAACAACATAATAATGAGAAAAAGAAGAAAGTGATACAGAATAGAAAGAGTTTGTATATCCAGTATTGTTATTATAATTTTCTTTCTGCTATTTTTGAAGTTATAAAACTGCCTAATATTATTTTAAACAGACAAAAGCGATATATCGATACAGTATAGGGTAAGTAAGTGAAAAGTGAGGTAAAATAAAGGTAAGTACTGACCAATCACTGCTGAATGGTCCCACCAGTCTGAAGAACACTGAAAGGCCTTCAACCCGCTCACATCTTTACCTGTTCAAATAAAAACACAGGTAGGAATAAAACCATGGCGATTAGAGAGAGAGAGAGAGAGAGAGAGAGAGAGAGAGAGAGAGAGAGAGAGAGAGAGAGAGAGAGAGAGAGAGAGAGAGAGAGAGAGAGAGATATTCACACTTTACAGATAAAAAGGATAGAAATACAGATATTTTCGTGCATATATACCTATATATATATATATACGTCCAGATGCACGTACGTGTAAGTGAGATAATATAATAATGTCAAATCATCATTAGTAAAACAGACAAAATGATACGGAGATATTCAGTAGACACTCAACGACATGTTTACACTGACAAACGAAGAAACACGAACAGACACAAACGAAAGCGACAGATGCACGTCTTACACAATTAACTCGAACTTTCAAATCTTTGAGGCTTTGGCAACAGCTGCCATTACTTTTTAACTCACCTTGTATAATTTTAGGTGGTCCGAAGATGGTGCGAGACACCAGATAGATAGTAAACACTAGCACTATAGCAACCAGCCTTTTTATCAAGTCGCCATCGGATATTTTTATTCTCTGAGCTGAACGAACTCGAAAAACTACTGATATCCTGAAACAACAACAACAACAGTAAGCAGACAGATAAGTAAATTATATGTGTTTGTGTGTGTTTACGTAGGTATGTTAGTGCATTGTATTGTATGTATGTAAGTATGTACTAATATGTGTGTGTGCCTTAAGAGCAATTTAAAGTGTTATATTATGTATACGTTCATTTACGTAGTTATATTGGTACTTTTTGATATTTAGATAAGCTGAAGAATGTTATATTAATATTCAAGCATGATGAGTTTCTCACCTCCATGTTTTTAGTAGTAAGGCCCCGTAAGATATTGAAAAACCTATTTGTCTAAACCAAAATTTCATACAACACGTTATAACGCTGGCCTCAAAGTAACCTATAATAAGCTGAAAGATAAATGAATGAAAGAGTGATGAACGAGTAAATAAATAAATAATCAATAATAAGTAAATAAATAAATAAATACATAAATAAATAAAATGAATAAATAAATAATGAAATGATGAAATAATGAAATTAAAATCACTAATGAAAATATCAAGTAAAAATAAAATAAAATAAAATAAAATAATCATTAAAGATATAAATTACAACAATTTTCATAGATAATCGTTATAGAATGCAAATTCCAAATAAACATTAACCAAAACTGATATCTGTTTTTTTAACATTTGAAGACGAAAACCATTAATACTATGGTCTCTTTCAAATCATTACGGTAAATATTTGAACAGGAAATTTTTCACTTTAATATCTTATAACTGACATTAGAAATGTTTCGTCAATCATATGCTTATCTAGTTTTCGTTTTCTGCAACATTCTTTATGCGATATATTGGAACACGTATTAATGCTATATATAGTCTTTGGATACGTATGATTATGTCTCAACACCTCTCTTTGTACATATATTATCTTAATAACTGAAATGTGTATATATATATATATATATGTATGTATAAATTCTTATACTTACTGGACAATATAGTAAAAAGGCTCCAAGTAATATAATTCTTAAAAGAACAGGACTAGCAGCCTTCAGCACCTGTGAGAGATTAAAAACAAAAAATAAAATAAATTAAAATATATTAATTACATATCATAGACACAGGTAGAGTAGTATTAAAATAACTGCATATAAGATTAGAGAGAGAGAGAGAGAGAGAGAGAGAGAGAGAGAGAGAGAGAGAGAGAGAGAGAGAGAGAGAGAGAGAGAGAGAGAGGAATAATGACGTATAATGAATGTACTGGCTACACAGATAGGTTTAAGTGGATAAAAACAGACTAAGAATTGATGCTGCTATTACTACCACCACCATCATTACAGCCATTATTATTATTATTATTATTATTATCATCATCATCATCATCATCATCATCATTTCATTGATAGACACGAAAATCAACTGTATTTAAATTTGTTTAATAATAATGATAATAATAATAATAATAATAAAGAGAAAAAGATAACGAATTACATCAGTCCCAAGAATCAAAGTTAATAAAATACTTTCAATTAAAATTTATACGACACAAATCATCATCATCATCATTATCATTATCATTATCATTATTATTATTATTATTATTATTATTATTATTATTATTATTATTATTATTATTATTACTCTATCATAACGCACGGCTGACGGAGATCCACGGAAATTGTGATTTAGTATTTCGTCCCAACAGACCACTAAACTCTTAAAGAGCCACGTGTTTCGTCTGTATTAAAGTCAAACCCGCATCCGCGGCAGTAATATCGTTTTAATGTTTTAGTTCATTATCTGTTTACTGCAACGTGAGAGTTATTTTCAGCACTCGATGCCATTAACAGAGACACAAACACTCAAACAAGAGATTCTTAACAACACAAACAAGTATTATTCTACTTTGTAAAATTGCCTTTTTTTTCATAAATCCATTGACTGGAGAAATTCGCAAAACGTGATTTGAAAAAAAAAAAAATATACAAAAACACAACAATCGAGTTTGTAACAAATGGGATGTGTAACATTCGGGAGGATTCCATTCTCACCAAAGGACACAGAACGTCATTTAAGTAGCTTCTGCTTAGAGAAAAACAAATTAGTTTCCCTTTGTTTTCTTAATCAAATTTTGTTTACGAGCGCTAAAATTTTTCAAAACTGATTAGTGAAATGCAATACGCCACATGCTGTGGGTACATTATTATGGTTGAAATACTATACATAAATAACAAAATGCAACGTATTCTTTATCCAGTGAAACGTAATGCAAAGACATTTAACGTAATGCAACATACTCGTAACGTAAACACACCATGTGCGTAACGTAAATACAACATACGTGTAACGTAAATACAACATATACGTAACGTAGTACAGCAGACATGTAACGTAACGCGACATCAAGGCTATTTGAAAATCATTAATTTTTAACGATCCACTTCGGAAAGACACGTGTTGTTTACAGTGGACTTGAAAATAAATATCTCCAGAGATGAAACAGAACTGTGATAAATCTTTTACTTTATCACTTTCGATCTGTCATTGGGAATTTCCTTTTTTTCATTTCACGTGAAGATCAAAGGAGTTTGTCTTGAGTGATTTCTATCGCATAGAAATGCTTCAGACAAATGATTAAGTGAATTATGATGAAAAATAATTTATGGTTTATTCATAATCTCCATGAAGGTATAAATACCACAAGAAATATGTTTTATGTCTGTAATGGTAAGCTTTAGAGTACAATTCTCTCTCTCTCTCTCTCTCTCTCTCTCTCTCTCTCTCTCTCTCTCTCTCTCTCTCTCTCTCTCTCTCTCTCTCTCTCTCTCTCTCTCTCTCTCTCTCTCTCTCTCTCTCTCTCTCTCTCTGTCTCTCTCTTCTCTCTTTGTTTTTCTTTGTATGTATCTAGCTAACTCTGCAATCTGGCTGTTTGCACAGAGATAGATGGAAAAAGAGACATACAGCGAGCTAGAAAAATTGGTACATTCAAAACATATACCAGTGTATTTATCCATTCGTCTGGGCTATTATTAAGCCATTTACACACACATACACACATAAACACATACACACATGCACACACACACGCACTCACGCACAGAAACAAACTATTACCTTGACGTCACGGTACTGCACCGTGAACCAGGCGAGTATGGGGATGAAACACATGATTAGGCAGGACACAGCGAGTTCGATTGACCGCTGCAGCCAGTTTAAGGAGATGATGCAGGGACTCGAGTCAACACACGTGTCACAACCGGGCGCACACCGCAAACACTCGAAGCCGTTGTCGTAGTTGTTCGGTTGTCCCTGTTATGAAGAAAACAGAAAATAAAATGATGAGTTCACTGCACAGTAGTATTAATATTTTATAATTCAATCCTTAACATCACAGAGTTAATATCTGAACTGTTGAAAAATAAAATATAAATGTTTTCATAGCACAGTTTTATTAAAATTTTATTTTTGATTAGTTCATTTCTTTATATATCAATGTTGATAAGATGTATATATGTCTGTATTTATAGATATATGTGTGTGTCTTAGACAAAGAGAGAGAGACAGAGTCAGAGACAGACAGAGACAGACAGAGAGAGAGAGAGAGAGAGAGAGAGAGAGAGAGAGAGAGAGAGAGAGAGAGAGAGAGAGAGAGACTGCGTATGCGCTGCTTGTATAAAATAAAGACAGACAGAGATACAGAAGGAATCAGTTATATCAACATGTGACAACGAAGTCAAATTGGCATATGCTCAGCCAACAAGAAGAAAGAAAGTAAAGAAAAATATTAAGGAAACAATTAAAGAAAGAAACAAAAGAAAAATATCTAAAGTACAAAACTACATATCATATTTAGCACTTGTATAAGCATGCTTTCAACATTATATTCCTTCCTTTCAGACTTCTAATTTATTAGCTTCTTTACCGTCGATCGAGTCTGGCTATTCTCTTTTTCAGACCTATATTATTTCTAACAGACACATTTTCTTTATGGCTTAGGCAATAGCCTTTGGAAAAAGAAGATTACAGTCTGAGGAGGCAGAGTTCAAACTAGTTCATAGCCAAGAAAATAACAAGAATCTCTTTCGAATTGAACGATCCCGTAAAAGACACGTAGTTAGTATTTGAGAGACACAGAGAGATTTATACACATAAAGTTATTATTTATTTTTATTTTTTAATGATACAGAAAAGAAAATTTAAAGAGAAACAGAGAGATTTATGTACATAAAGTTATTATTTATTTTTATTTTTTAATGGTACAGAAAAGAAAATTGAAAGAGAAAAAAAGAGAAAATAATGAAATGTTAATACACGGAAATGACAAAGCTTTGGCGTCATAAAGACGATAATAATGATGGTGATGATGATGATGATGATGATGATGATGATTATTATAGGTTACATGTATAAAACCACACTGGGCTACGTATAACAAGTGACATGATGCGAAGATAAAAACTGCGCTTACTTATCTATATATAAACAATACATTCCAACAATTATATACATAGTGTAATATGGGTTATTAATAACATGTATTAACCATTGCTTAGAAATTAGAAATATATGAAATTTTTTTAACAGTAATTCTTTTTCTTCTTCTTCTTCTTCTTTTTCGTTTCCTTCTTTGCACTCTTCATTTGTTTATTATTTTTTAACTTCTTTTTTTTTTTCACATTCCTTTTTCGTATAACCATTTTAACGTTGAAATAATGAAATGCTATATTTAAACTTATCTAAACAGTGTGCTTTAATAAATGATGAAGATCTAAGTATAAAATTATTGATCACAAGCAGTTCAGTTTTAAATTTTAAATACAAATACGCCAGCAGAAAAGCGGACGCAATTAATGAAATAAACTCTTCAGTAAAGGAAAACAAAAAGCTTCTTTTACAGGATCGTTGAATTCAGTAGAGATGTTCAGTATTTTCTATACTATAAACTTGTTCGAACTCTTCTACGTCAAACGTATAATCTTCTTTTGGTTTCTCCTAAAGACTATTTACTACCGTAAAGCATAATGTGTCTATTAGAAACAATATAGGTGTAAGGATCAGAATAACCAGACTCTGTCGACAATAAAGAAACTTAATAAATAAGATTTCTGAATGACAGGAGGAAATGTTAAAAGCATGCTTGTGCATGCTTGATATATAATAGGTAGTTTCATACATTAAAATGATAAAGTTATGAATGCAGTTGTATATATATAGATTTTTTTTTCGTTTTTTTTTTCGTTTTTTTTTCTTAGTAGGTTGAGCATATGCCAGCTTAACCTCGTTGTCACAAGCAAATATAATTATCTCTCTAATGCCTTTTTATCTTTTAATTTATCTATCTTTATAAATGTTATACACATACACACATTTATATATATAGATACACATACATGCATACAAACACAGACATACATACATATATATATATACATACATACATACATACACACACATAAACACATACATACTTATATATACGTGTGAGAGGGAGGGGGGAGAGAGAGAGAGAGAGAGAGAGAGAGAGAGAGAGAGAGAGAGAGAGAGAGAGAGAGAGAGAGAGAGAGATTGTGTTCTATTTATCTATGTATGTATATGTGTGAAGATGTATTAGAATTAAGTTATCAGGCGTCACGTTATCTCTAATACTGACATCATAAAGACTCTAGTAAGTGAATCTGAAGATTACGTTGTTTATTACGTCAGCTTAATTACCTTTCTCTTTAGAGCAAATTCGGCTTCTACGTCAGTTCCTTTGAAATAACGATCTTGTGCGTTAACCTTAGGAAAATAGAATCCATCTTTGCATACACATTTGTACGATCCTCGCTTGAAACCAAGTCCAGATATCTCGATACACTGTGAAAAAGAAAATTACAAAAATTTAAATAGATAGGCAGGAATCTAGATTCAGTCTTAGACATATTTTATCTTTATAACATTTGTACATGCTTTATGCGAACTACAGAATTACGTTCATTCATGTATACTTATAAATACACATATACACTTATACTAACAGAGATAAACGTATAAACATACATATATACTTTCGTTCGTTACACATACACACATACTATATACATATATAATAATACATATGTATTTGCTAAAACTAACACATACACTTATATACGCTTGTCTGAGAAACATGTAGAAAATGAAAAAAGAGATGCAGAGAAAGAAAGATAAAACAGATAAATATACGTAATTAGACAGGCATGCAGTTAAAGAGAAAACTAAACACAGAAATACTTGCAGATGTATATAATTATGGCCCTTCTAACAGAGTAATAATTATTAAAAATGTAGACAACTGTTTTACCTTCGTGGTTGTGTTCTTGCAGCGGTGAGAACCAGCGAAGACGTTAGGTGAAATCTTCGCCTCTTCGGGATCCTGAGGACACTGGTTTATGTCTACCTTCTGTAAATCTATGTCAATGCCGCTCGTACCTCTGTGAAAACAGTAACATGTGCTTATGTCAGAGCAGATAATTTTTACTTAAAATATTGTTTATTATGCTGCTGCTCTATATTACAGAAAATCAAAAAGGGAAAAAGAAAAGTTATATTGTTGCATGGGACAAAAGACTGGAATAACTGCTACTACTGCCACCGATACTACATCTGGTGCTTTTGCTGCTGGCTCTGCTGTTGTTGTTGTTGCTGATGTTAATGCCACTACGACTGATACTACCACTATTACAAAGCCATAATTATTTCTTCTAATACTACTGCAGCTAGTATGTCACCATCACCACAACCACAGCCATTATTATTACATTTATAATCTACTATTACTACTACTACTACTACTTCTACTACTACTACTACTGCTACTACTACTACCATTACTACTGCATATTTGTCCCTACCCAGATCTAATGATATTGTTGTCAATTACGACCATCATACAGTAATCCACCTACTCATATTCCCACACGCTAAACGTTTCTTGTTTAGCGTAGCCAAGTCAAACATACTTGGGCGTACTTGAATTTAAACACCTATTAATTCACCATCCTGCTAACACTATCTGCTGTGAATTTTTTCTTCAAAGAAACCAAACATTTTCTAACTTGACTTCACGTCATTTTCAATGGCCAGGAAAGGCAACCATCGCCTATTTCTGTGTTACCATGGGCGACTGGAATCTTTTAACGAACGGAAACCGCAGTTCTGATGGTTCATCGATTGATTATAGTATATGATTTGTACACAATCTCTTCTGCGCTTTAACCTGACTTATTAAGCTCAAGAAGACCCATCAGAGTTGCAGCTTAAGCCGACAGTGTTAAGACGCTGTTATATAATCTTTCGGAACAAAATGTCATGATGAAAATATACATCATCCATCCCGCAGACTAGTTTGTGTCATCGCAGAAAGTATATGCGATTAGTCTGGCTGGCAACCCAGCGTCAGCTGATTCCAACTTGCTGACCAGATAATCGGAAATCTTTAAAATTGTTTTAATAAGAGAAATAAAATAAATAAATAAAAACTGAAATGTCAGGAACAGTTCTTCTGCTCATGTAGTTTGCCGGGTCTGTATGAGTTATAGTAAAAGAATGTTTATTGATAAAGTGAGGGTGTTTTTTGGGTTTTTTAAATTGTTTTTGTTGGTTTATTATTATTATTGTTGTTGTTGTTGTTGTTGTTGTTGTTGCTGCTTCTGCTGCTGATGTTGTTGCTGCTGCTGTTATTGTTGTTGTTGTTAAAACAGCAATAACTACTACTACTACCATAACTACTGCTAATTACTATTACTACAATTACAGTTACTACTATTACTATTACTATTACTACAATTACAGTTACTACTATTACTATTACTACCTCTATTATTGCTACTAGTACTAGTTTTATTACTATTACTATTCTACCTCTATAATTGCTACTAGTACTAGTTTTGTTACTATCACTATTACTACAACTTACGACCACTACTATTACTACTACTACTGCTACCAGCGGCAATTACTACTATTACTACTACTGTTACTACAACGATTACTACTACGATTACTACTACTACTACTCCTACTAATACTACTGTCATTACTACTACTTAATGTCGAATTTTGTTGTTCTCTCTCTTTCATCACATTTTTTTTTTCTTTCGTACTTATGTCTTCTTCTCAACACTGTTCTTTTAACCGCGAATAATTTCTAATCACAGACTTGATTGATTAAAGAAACCTTGGAAATTCTCCTTGACATTAAACACTCTTCCAGATCGCTCGCTCCACAATTACAGTAACAAACAGAGCTGCTCCGAGAACCGACAGCCGCCGGATCAATCCTTCTCAACGGGGTCTTTGCAGATGTTTCCCCTTTCCAGACGATTTCCCCACACCTGTTATATCAAAGACAAAGTCGTGTCTTCTGTGAGGTAGAATGGTATTAAATTCCCTGTGTGAAGATGGGTATAAAAGGCCAGCACTTGCGTTTTATTTTCAAGAATATGCCATCAAATGTCAGCAATGATTTTCTTCGTGTACCATTATATTTATATTTATATATATATTTGTGTTTTTGTTGTTGTGTTTACCTTTCGTTTGACACCAATAACCGACATGTTTTTCGTTCTAGATTGTCATTAAACATTCATTCATTCGAGTACCGCATTATAACTTCTTACAACTTCAATACAAGAAGCTGCTGAAGAGCAGATGAGCAAGATTATTCATTAATTCGCTTATTTATTCACACGTTTATTCATTCACTGAACTGATTAGGCTCACTTCTGAAGACGGCAGATGCGGTTAGTGGACATATAAAGCAATGACGGTTATTTACAAAGAAGTAAAGGATGTTTGCTGAGCGAGATGGCAAAGAGGTTTTTATTGGGTGAAGAGGAGGGGAGAAATTACAGGGCTATCGAGAGAGATAAGAATTCATTGACCGAGAAAAAAACATAATTATATTGAGTATGGTCTTTAATCATTGGTTAAATAGGTTGATTATTTTATCTGCGGTTTCTAACCCTGAAACATTTTCTTTCCATGTTAAAATTTTTACGTTTAGAGTGACGTGCTTAT
Source organism: Chrysomallon squamiferum (assembly GCA_012295275.1). NCBI lineage: Eukaryota > Metazoa > Mollusca > Gastropoda > Neomphalida > Peltospiridae > Chrysomallon > Chrysomallon squamiferum. Next base: position 14,684,809 of record CM022667.1, on the reverse strand, counting down.
GGCTGTGGATGGATGGTTAGATGGTTAGACCGTTACTGGCTAAATATGAATGTGAAATGTTATTTTAATTTATTAATTTATTTATTTATTTATTTATTTATTTATTTATTTATTTATTTATTTATTTATTTATTTATGGTTATTATTATTATTATTAGTAGTAGTAGTTGTTGTTATAGCAGCAGCAGCAGTAATAGAAGTATTAGTAGTAGTACAAGTAGTGGTAGTAGTAGTTGTTGTAGTAGTAGATGTAGTGGTAGTAGTAGTAATATTAGTAGTATATATTTCTTTCTCCATGGACGCAGATACTGTTGGTACTAAGAAGATATGTGGAAAGTGTAATAAAACATTTGCCTGCTTTTAATGGTCTAACATTTCTAGCTGAATAATCTTTACTTGTTAATATTTGTACCACTCAGATTTTCACCGTTAACATTTTCACCATCGGCATTGTGTTTAGTGATATTTGTACCACTGATATTGTACTCCCTGTAATACTCGGACATTTGATTGTTTTTTGTTTTTTTTGGTTTTTGGTTTTGTTTTTTCAAACACTGTGACTAGACGATTTGCCCTGCGACATTCTGACCACTGACATATGTTCTCTCATATTTAATCTGTTGACATTTTATCCAGACATTTTGACAGATGATATTTTGTCAACTCATGTCTTCACTACGATACATCTGTCTACAAGCAAACTGGGAACGGGGGCGGCAGATATCGATGATTTCACAGACCACGTGATTCTGCGGTTAAGTCCTAGTTTTCATGAGAATAATGCACTCCAGCATTTACAGAAACAGACCGTTGCCGTTTCTGTTTCTTCCCAGCTATCAAGGGATTATCCTCAAGAGTGCCAGCTAATGGTCCCAGACCTCCTCGGAAAATCTTCAGTGTCTGTTGGAATCCCATGTGGGATTGGAGTATTTAGGTCAGTACGTTTTGAATCTGTCGCTAGAGGTGCGTTCAGACGCCGCGACTGATTGTAACGATTTGAAGAAGAGTGAGTTAATGAATTAACAGATCAGTTAATGTTTAGGATTATGATCTCTCTCTCTCTCTCTCTCTCTCTCTCTCTCTCTCTCTCTCTCTCTCTCTCTCTCTCTCTCGCTCTCTCCCCCACTTCGTCTCTCTAATATATATTTATGAAATTTAAAAGAGGGAACAGAAAGTACAAATAAACAAACAATTAAACAACTGACTAGATAAATAAATAAACAAATAAATAAATAGTTTATATATTTATATTTTTTTTTTTTTTTTTTTATTTTTTTTTTTTTTTTTTTATTTTATATATTTTATTTGTATTTCTTTGGTTTGGTTGCTTATTTACAGTTTCATAAATGCAGCATGTTTAACCATACCAAGCGGTTAAACCTATTCAAGTGATTATTATCAGTCCTTGAGTGTGATCGCACCTTTATCTGACAATGCACGCGGGATGCAATTATAGAATGAATGTATTAAGGTATAAGACAGACACGAGATGGTTTCAATGTCGTTTGATCTCAAAATCACTCGGATCACTGTACCGTGCTAGACCAGGGGCTAATAACTCTGTCAACAGCGACATAAATCGCGAAGAAAGAGCTCCTCGTTTTGACCTAGATCCAAACCGAGGACGATCACCAGACCGAACGCACGCTACTGGCAATAGTGTTATGATATGAATTTTATTTTTTTATTTTTTTATTTACTTATTTATTTATTTTAACTATTGTTGTTGTTTTGTTTGTTTGTTTTGTTTTATTTTTCGCTTATTTTTTGTATTTTTTAAGCACTTTTGTATTTGGTTATTTTTTTGGTTTTTGTTTTGTGTTGTTGTTTCTGGTTGTTTCTGTGTATGTATGTATGTATGTGTGTCTATGTGTTCTGTTCAATATTTACGAGAAGATGAGAACGAATGAGTCAAATTATTATGCAGAGATGTTATCACTATTTCATGTTCTTGTTGCTCATTGCCATCTTCTTTTTCGTCTTCTTTTTCCTTATCGAACTCTAAATGAAACTGTTGCTGAATAGCAGTAAATATTTTAAGCACATTTTCCCATAGAGAGCGTAGCATACAGATAAACACTCTGGATTTGGAAATAACCCAAAAGATACATTCACTAAGATTTCTCCTTGCATCAAATATGTATGTATATATGTATGTATGTATGTATGTGTGTATGTATAGGTGTGTGTGTCTGTGTGTGTGTCAATATATATATATGTGTTTTTTTTTTCTTTTCGAACCAAGAGACTGAAAACTTATCCCACTTTATTTTCTTCTCTTTAACCCGCTAACATACAGATTTCGATGTATTAACGTACTTAATTAACGGAAACCCTAAAATACGCAGCAAAAAAAAACCTAATTCGGGAAGTACAGTGAACCTTTATAGCAGGCTTACTTTTAACCTTACAAAAAAAAAAATAATAATATAAAAATAAAAAAGATATAAAAATAGTATGACGAACATGAGATGAACACGGAAACTGACAAGTTTTACACAAAAACAGATGCAACAATTTTTATCAAGACTCATCAGAAGTACAGCTGGTATTTGCAAATGATGATCCAGAATTATTATTTTCTTCATTTTCATTTTTATTATTTTACTGATATCGATTAACTGATTGGTTTATTTATTTATTTATTTATTCATTCATTCATTCATTCATTCATTCGTTTGTTTGTTATTATTATTATTATTATTATTATTATTATTAGTAGTAGTAGTAGTAGTAGTAGTAGTAGTAGCAATTGTAGCAAAATAACAGTAGTACCAGAATAGTTGTATTGGTTCGTACTAGTATTATTGTTGCTATTATTATTATTATTTTAAAATTTTGCTCCAGTAGTCATTTATTTACTTTAAAAAAAACAAAAAAACTTTAATACTAATGACATTTTTGTATTAATAAAATTAATGGAATTATTTTAGGGAGCTTTTATGAGAAAACATCAACGTACATTATGTTTATTAGTCGTGAAAATATTACTGAATGAAATATCAAAGATCAAAATCTGAGTTCGGCGGAATCAAATCATCCGTGGTGGAGATGGTAATGAATATGAATATGAATCAATAATAACGTTAAAAAATATTTCACACTAATTATCTAATACTATAATTATAAATAATAATTTGCTCACTTGAATTTGAAGTTTCCGTCTTTGTAACCAAAAAATGGAAGCGTGTACGTCATCATCCAAATATCTCCGCCGCCGCAGTCGAAGTACGGCAGACTCCAATGTCCGTCCTCGTACGTGACAGTGATGACGCTGTCGTTGACGAATGGACCCAGATGTGTGTCGTTGAAACGTATTTGTTCAGTACCTAGAACACAAGAAATCAAATATAGGATTTCCTTGAAGTGAAAATTGTAGTTTGAAGTAATTATGTTTATGGTATGTTCAGTTTGGTTCTATACATGAGAGAGAGAGAGAGAGAGAGAGAGAGAGAGAGAGAGAGAGAGAGAGAGAGAGAGAGAGAGAGAGAGAGAGAGAGAGAGAGAGAGAGAGAGAGAGAGAGAGAGAGAGAGACTTAAAAATAACAAGAAATAAAAGCAACCAGAGATTCATTGAACAGGACGATAATGAGGATTATTGACATACAAAAATGTATTAAAAATAGAAGCAAAAAACGAAAGGATTATTGGTTTGTATATTAAGATCGACATACACAGGCACACACACAAAGACACACAAAGACACTCATATACACCTGGGAATATATCATTAATTATGTACATTAAATGTTCACATCCATTCTCTATTAGCAGCATCCTTTATTATGATGTATATTTAGGGCTATAAATAGCATGTGAATGAAAATGCATATGTATTCTCACAAACATAAAAGAATAAAAGAAAACCTATGTGTAAAATCATTTCTGTAAACAATATCTGAATGAAGATGCACATTCATGCACACACAAATATAAACAGAATTTAATACTGTTGTCAATATAAAAGCGTAATGCAAATAATAGGTACACACGCATGCATACTCACGATAATAAAGTTAAGATACATGCCTTAGCACGAACAAAAATAAAGCTTTAGAAAATAATGAAGTTTGCAAACGTAAAGCTAATGAAAATAGACACGAATCTTAACAGATCTGAGATTGATTGTCAATGTACAAGCATTACGCGAATGAAATGCTGCACGTACATGCTGCATTCCATTATAAATTATACAAACATTATGTCATTAAAATTAAACATGCAAATACAGGCGAACTCAGGCAAGACATTAATACATTAATAATATTTAGAAAGAAAAGTAGGTATCTGTGCGGATGCATAAATAAAAACAGTCCTAACTAAAACTTTCCCTTCACTAAATATTGTCTGAATAAAAGCAATGTATGCGCTTATCTGGCACGGTCATAAAGAGACCTATTTAAACGTAGACACAGGCGTTACTGTCGTATTTAATGACAAAGCTGGTGATTCTAAGTTAACGATAATTAGAGATGGAGATGAATTAAAAAGGTTCGGGTTATATAATAGACAGACGTGTTAGTGAGTGAATGATGGACGCTATAAATCACTGGAAGAGTGACAGTTTTTTTTTACTTCTTGTACATTACAATTCCCGTGACGTCGAAAACGAGAGAAAGACAAGATCTAGAGAGTTTCCTTCAGTGTTTCAAAAACTTAAACTATGTCATGAGACCATCGTTGCACTGAATAAAGCGAAAAACGAATTAATTCAACACAAAGTCTACACCAATAGAGAGACATTTACTGGAGATAAAGTGTTCCATTGGGAGAAGAGTTTAATAAAGTGCGAAGAGTTTAACACAGAATTTCTTCCTGGTTTTGTTAAGGAATAAAACAGACACAAGTGAAATATGACCCGAGATGTGATGTCAGATAATTCCGTCCATAATATTTTCTATGCGTAATCTCCACATTTTATTTTGATTTACAGGGTGAAAAAAAAAAAAAAAAATGACTATAGAAATTAGATATATTTTAAAGAAAAAAAAGGTTTAATAGCAATAAACGAGATAAGAATAAAAGGACTTGAAATTGGAAGAAAAAAAAAAAAAAAAAGAAAGAAAGAAAAAAAGAAGCAAACAAAAAAGAAACGATAATGAAAGAAAAAAGAAAACAAATTTTGAAAACAAGTATGAACTCCGGACCTAAAACAGGAGTAACAAATGAAGAAATACAAATACCAATTTTTTTTTTTTTAAAAAGGTAAGAAAAAAACTAAAAGAACGATAAGGAGAAAAAAAAAAAAGACGGGAAAAGAATAAATTAAAGAAAAAAAAATGGAACTGAGAATATAAAAACACGGACTGGAGAAACCTGAAGAAAAAAGTAACGTCTTGGTAAACGTCATCGATATTCCGCCCAGCTTCAAACGTTGTTTTCTTTTCCTGTTCACGCCATGGGAAAGAAAACAGAACGCGGAATCGCAAAACAAAGCCTAACAATTAAAAATAAATTTAAAAAACAAAAATCCTTCGCAGTGGATTTGTTGTAGTGTTGGCTTGCTGCAGCAGCCACGGCCTAAGCCAGGGGGAGTAAATTAACGCCATTCTCACTTGGGACAAAGATGTATCAATTCATTTCCGTCTGTTTTGAGAAGAGATAAATCTGAGGCATAGGGGGTCACGGTGGCTCGCGCTGTTTCTCTTAAATAGCAGGGAAAAAGAATTCCCGAGTCGATCTCTGAGAGCCGATCAGTGTTGAGCTTGTCAACAAGAAAAAAAGAAAAAAAAAAAAAAATGTATTCTTTTTCTTTTTCCGTATGTCACGGCCATCGTTGGTCGGAATAAACAAAGCAATAACGAGAAGAAGACGAAGAATAAAGAGGATTGGGGGAGGGGAGGAAGAGGAATGAAAGAGAGAGAGAGAGATGGGGAGGACAAAGGAAAAGTAAAAGAATGGAACAAACGGAAACGAATTAAATGAAAGAACGATGAAGAAAGAAGGAAAAGTAATAAAGAAAAACAAAGAAAACAAGAGAAAGAGAGAGAGAGTAAAAGACGAAGAACAGTAACGATGACGATGATGATGATGATGATGATGATATTAATGATGATGATGATGGTGTTGATGATTATAACAAGGAGAAGATGGAGGACAAGTAATGAAGAAAACGAAACTAATAACAAAACAAAATCACTAACTCAAACAAAAATCGATAACAAAATACATTATTATAATTATTAAAACATTAGTAGCAGTATTATTATTATTATTATTATTATTATTATCATTATTATTATTAATATATAAATTTTTAATAAGCTGTAAAACTAGCATTGTATTTACAACAAACTGTAGCTGTGTGTGTGTGTGGGTTTGCGTGTGTGTCCTCTTTGTGCGTGTCTGTAGAACTGTGTTTACAAGTGAGTATCAACTCCTCACCGTTATAATGACAATCGCGTCTGGATAATACGACTGTCAGTCACATTAAACTGTTAGTGTATAATCTGTCAAGACGGTGAATGAAATTGTAAAATCTTATTTTCAGCTGTCAACGTTTCTGTGCAGTGTCCATCACGAAACTGTAACAAGGAAGTCACCTACTTCTTGATCATCTCATAAACGCTATGTATGTCTTCTTTTTTTCTTTCTTTTTTTTCAAGTGAATGAATCTATATACTTTTTTAACAATACCTAAGGAATTCTTTTTTTTCCGAGCGTTCACAATAAGTATCAAATAATGATATCTTCCTCGTGTTGCTGGCATGGTTGTTGTCGTTGTTATCGTTGATGTTGTTTTTATGAGATTTTTATTTTATTTTTCTTTCTTTTTTTAAATTTATAGGTTGCGTGCCCGGTGTTATGTCTTTATATCTGATCAAAACAGGCGAGAGGAAACCCGCTTCAGTGATATCAGTTTCAGCTATATTCCTGTATCTAAACACAGACACACACACATATACACGCATTTACACACATACACTCACATTCTCAAGAAACAAAAAAGCACATACGACAATTATTGATAAATCAGCAAAGAAAAACTGGCCCAAAATTTGAGATTAAAAAAGAGGTGGAACCGTGGAGAATTGATCCTGCAAACTGCAGCACTTCAAGCCACACCGATTATAAGCCTGCATTATCAACCGTAACGGATATTCAATTCGTTATGTAATAATGTAATCATTTATTCATAGAAAACTTTAAAAGGTGAGACTCGATATAGTTTATTCTTTAAAGCGATTACATAAAATCGTTGATGTCAATGTCTCACAAAGTAATGTGTTTCTAAAAATAAAAAATGAGAGAGAGAGAGAGAGAGAGAGAGAGAGAGAGAGAGAGAGAGAGAGAGAGAGAGAGAGAGAGAGAGAGAGAGAGAATTCATGGCACCAAGAAATTTTCTCTTTTCAGTTCCAGAAATTATGAATCTGTGATCAATAAAACATTTTGAAAAGCAGAATGAGTTGTTACGATATTAGCACTTGTTTGAGTTAACATATCGTTGTTTAGAATGCTACGTTATAACTATATGAGTGCATGTTCCCTATATGTATGTATGTATGTTTGTATGTATGTATGTATGTATGTATGTATGTATGTATGTATGTATGTATGTATGTATGTATGTATCTATGTATCTATGTCTCTGTTCATATGCATGAATACTTCCTTATCTATCTGCTCCTTGTTATTTTAAAACCGTACGGAACAAGTAAAAGCAACTAAAACAAAAACACGTCTCGAATATTCTACGCGATAATCAAACTGCAGACGTCACAAAACAAACACGTCTATTTTTAGCCGCGGATAATTGAAGCACGGTCTCAAGTACGCCATCTACTTCCACAAATACCGGAAGATCATCGCCAGCCTCGATTGTTTGTGCTAAATAATCCATAACCATTACGGATCGGATGAACAAATGTTATCGAGACAAATCGTTACTGTCGTCTTGTCTGAAACAGTTTCTGTTACTTACATACTTCTTTACCTGTCGCAAATTAAAGGACGTCTGATCGATGGGATGAGGAAGTTTTTAACAAACGCGCCCGCTAATACGAGTCGATGGGCTTTCTCGGCCTGGTGTGCTTCTCTTTGTTTTCGCTCATGCAGCTGACTATTGACTCTAATCGCCTCAACAGACAAATCAATGAATTGTGATCAATGTGCTTAACCTTAATTTGTCATCGATTACCAGATAGAACCGACTATTATTAATTGTCAACTTCGCCTTGTCAATTTGTTGCTTATATACATAGATATATACATATATATACACAAACATACATACCTACATACATACATATATATATATATACACAAACATACATACCTACATATACATATACATACATACATACAGACATACATATATATATTATTACTGTTAATACACATACTGATATACGCAATATATCAATAATACCCAGAGACACACAAATTAATAATAATAATAAAAAAGTTATTCAGCCATAAATAAAATTATACATGTCAATATTTTCTTCAGTTCAAATAGTCTTTCATGAGAAATAAACTAAATTCGTAATTAATTAGTTGCCTATAGTCTAACAAATGGCTGATTTATTTGATATCCCTTGTATAAACTACGGCCTTGAGGTTTTAAGTAGAAATCTTGACTGAATGAATGTAATATTTAGTAGTTTCTGTAGCAGAACCATATCTTACTTGGGTTTGACGTAATATTTAGTATTTCTATATAAGAATCTTAACCTGATAGGATCTGTGTAATTTGTCGCATTCTTCGAAACAGACTGTCTAGGATACCGTGGACGTTTTGAAGTCTGATTGACGCTGATAGCTAAGCAATTGTCCATTACAGAAGTATATAATGATTGTGTTTAAAACATTTCCATTATAATACATGCATTTCAAGTGTGACCGTATCGGACTTATCCAAAACATTCAATATCTGAACAGCCAGGAACGTTTTACTGTGTACAAGGACGGGACACCTTATGTCTATGATTACTTCATTAGCAGGCATTGCCCGGCGATGTCCTGATTTACTCTTTCAAAATGAAATCAGTTCAAATTTAGAGCAGCCATCCCCTATTCTAACCTACTTACAGCTTAACTGTTAGAGTAACACTGTTTTCTGACTGGTAATTCAAACCTTCGAATCAAATCGGGTAGTCGAATTACCAACTCCTTCTTCTTCATTATAATGTTTGGCGTTTGTCTGTGCCGTCCGTAATAGACTGATCCCTTGGTTCACGACTTCAGTGTTCGGAGTGTTTGGCGTAACAAATAGTAATTTTGGTGGAGTGTTTACAGTCAATACAACGCGATATATCAAAACCGCCGTCACTAAATAAATCACGCTAAGGCAACAGTCTACTGGCAAGGAAACAAACATTTGCAAGAAGTGTTACAGACGGTGAGAAAATACAGATGTTTTGGAAGGAGTGTAAAGGCAAATGAACGCAATCTGTGTTTAATGAGAAGTGCGTACAGCTTGTTTAAAGCGATGACTCTGGAAATGGGGCGAATCCCGTCCACTGACGAGCGGTTTATAAACAGAAAAGATTAAAGCAAATTAAATTAAAGTTGCCCTATATTCAATTCATCTTCTTCTTCTTCTTCTTCTTCTTCTTCTTCTTCTTATTATTATTATTATTATTATCATCATCATCATCATCATCATTATATTATCAGTAGTAGTAGTAGTAGTAGTAGTAATACTGTTAATGTTATTGTTTTCTGTTGTTGTTGCTGCTGTTCCAGCTGTTGTGGTGGTGGTAATAGTAGTGCAGTAATAACAGCAGTAGCTGTAGTGATAGTACTACAATATTATGACGATGATGATGATGATGATGATGATGATTATCAGCCATCATTCTCAGCATAATTATTTTTTTCCTTTCACAATCAGTTTAGTGTTTGCATCTGGCGTACCGCTGGTCGTTCTTTACAGACGAGATGCAAAACAAATCGCAAAAGGTTTTAAGAAAACAGATTTACTTTCAAAGGGAATGCGACTTTAAGTCACGGCCACTTGAAACAAATAGTTGAGCTAAATCAGACGCTTATCGACAGAAAGAATAAAAACACGCAACGCACGCTTCAGATAATGAATTAACAGTTCTTACCGGAGTTGAGAGACAAAAAAAAAAAAAAAAAAAAAAAAAAAGGAAGAGAGAGGGAGAGAGAGAAAAAAAAAGAAATAAAATAAAATAAAAGACCAAGCACAGCAGCAGACGATCAGAACATCTCACTGACGGAAATGGCCAGAGGGCGCTGCTAGCGTGTGTTCTGTCAAGTGGAGTTAACTCCAATAAAACTCGCTCGCCTGAAACAGACGATAAGTCCCTTGAAGTGAGCGTCTGAAAAAAATCAGCTTTCATATTCAACAATCAAAAATGAGAAAACGCCTCGAAAGCTTCGAATCGCAATCGCTTCAGCGCCGTTGCGGGTAATCTGACGAACGAAATCATCTGACGAACCGTTATAGTTAGATAACCGCTGTGAACAAACTTTTGCAGCTCAAACTAGGCATGGACTCTTTTATTGGCGCAAGAATATTTTAATGGTCATCGACAACATTAAAAGCTGTGGACTGTTTTATTGGCTGGAATCTATTTTCACAGTCTGAGGACCAGTTTTATAGGCAGATGAGTTATTACCTATGTTTTATGTATTAATTTTAAGTGGGCAGTAGACCTGACCAGTCGATAAACATCGGAGATGTTTGTTCGGAGTCTGAGTAACTGGAAGTTATGCTGAGACGGTATAAAAGTCGCGAACATAAATAACTGAATCCATGTTTCTTTCAAAGGACGAGTAAAACGGAGATTTATACATCTGGAAATTACCATTTCTGTCTTCTGTTTTTCTAATTTTTCTTCTTATTTATTTATTTGTTTATTTAGTAAGTTAATTAGTTAGCTAGTTAGTCAGTTAATTATTTATTTATTTATTTATTTATTTATTTATTTATTTTTGTTTATTTAATTTATTATATATATATATTTTTTTTTTTCTTCTATTTAATAAATCCGTTGATTACTATGCCAGTGATATATGAAGTGATTTGACTAATCAAGGGATTACCATATGTCTGCTAAACAAATTCATTAACAGCAAGACATATCTTTATATGGACATTTACAGAAACACGAGAGAACATAACGATGATCTGTTATAACCAACTGTACGACAATGGCTGGATTGGGAAATTACCCAATAGTCTTGTTAAGGGTTGATTTATGTTGCGTTTCCAATGCATAGTAATATACATTTGTTTAACGACTTGTTGTCTGTTGTCATTAATCATGTTAATAGTATTTAACTATCAAAGTACCGCCGTATGTCACACTTTTCACACAATAAACGTAGAATTCAAAAATGCTAATCTTCGTTTTTTAAGTATACAGTATATAAAGTATCTATTATAGTAAATTATATGTTTATTATTATTATTATTATTATTATTTATTTATTTATTTATTTACTTATATTCACACACACAGACATAAATATATATATATATATATAAATGCATACATACATACAAACATACATATATTCATACATACATACATACAAACATACATATATTCATACATACATACATGCCTGCATATATACATACATAAATACACACACATGCAATACACATATATATAATTATATTTATTTTATTTTTTTATGTTATTTTAATTTAGATTTGTTTAGTTTAGTTCATTTCAGTTTAGTAGAGTTTAATTTATTTACTTTCAATTTCCTTATCTTCCAGTATCAAATAAATACGCTAAAGCAAACTCTGTCGAAATTGTTATTTACTCTTGATTAAGACAAAAACAAAAAAACAAATAAAAAAAACATCAACAAAAAAAATCTACTTTATAAATTCGAGGAGGCGAAAACCACTTGTTGGAAAGTTAAAATCCAATATTCGCGACCTCTGTTGGCAGTAACAATTTCATTCTTTCAGGCCAGCGGTAACGAGACTTTCCTTGGCGTTAAAACGGGTTTCTCGAATCTGACACAAAAAAAAAAAACAGCAGCAGTTATTCAAGATTGGATATTCCTGCAGCAAAAAGTCCGCACTCGCTCTCACTTAACTCTTGTTCGCCTCGTCAAGTTCCGATGACGTTGGGCAATCAATTTCGTCCACATTTCAGCAGCAGCTAGCCTCGATTCAATCCCTTTGACAAATTACACCTTTGACAAACTTTCACGTCACATTTAGTCGTTTTTATTGGTGCCCAGTTTCTCGGAGAGATTTGACCCGGGGCTTTCAATGAACCAAAGATGCACTTGGAAGTCAAGTACACAAAAAAAAAAAAAAAAAAATAAGTTAAAATACAGATGAAGAAGAGATGTGATAATTGTGGATTGATTGCCGGTTTTTTTTTTTTGGGACTGAACGTTGTTTGGTGTGAAAAGGTGAAGTGATGGTAATATACAGAGCGAGCTTATAAATGACGAAGTGATTGTAATTTCATTCACTTTGGTTTTAATAGATTATCATACCTCCGTAGTCGGGATTTGTTTAGTTTAATAATTACCATCATCATCGTTATTATCATCACCATCATCATCATCATCATTTATAATTATCATTTCAATAATAATAATAATAATAATAATAATAATAATAATAATAATAATAATAATAATATATAGTTATTATTATTAGTTAGTTATATATTTATTTATTTTACTGTTTTTATTATCACCATCGTCGTCGTCGTCAGTTAATTTGCGTGTCTGCCAAAACGAAAATAAACTAAAATATATTTTTTCTTCTATCCACATTCAGAGGCATCCAAAAAAAAAAGTGTCTGTTTTATTTTTGTTTGAAACTTTCCTGTCTTATTTGAATGCAGACAAAGGCAAGTACTTATTTATTTTTTCCTAAATTAACTGCACATTTACTTATTATGTTACGACGACCTTTGGAATTAAGCTTTGTTGGTTACATTAAATGAATTCATTGTTTCCGATGTGTACTACATACAGTGATAACGGCCATCATTACAGTTCAGCTATTACCGAGCGCAGACTTAACCAGAAAGACAAACGTAATTTCTAGCCCTTAATTTTCCTCTTCTACTTTTGCATAATTATTTTTGTCCTTCACTCAGCTCAACTAACAACAGAGTATGTTGTTTATGTCTCCGTGGGATCAACATCTATTATCGCAATCATTCCGAATTGCACGTCGGCGCCATATTGGTAATGAACGGAAGAAGAAAAATCGCTTTTTAAATTCCTCCCAAGTTGTGTGGCACCAACGTGCTCGCGAGAGAGAAATTGGTCCTTCTCCTGTCTCCAAGAGAGAACTAACAGTGGAAAACAAAAGAACATTACAACAAGTCCCCTAGGCCGCACACTTAACCCTTCTTGGAGGACTCGTATTAGATCGGCGAAGTCTTGCACCGTCCCAATTTAGCAAGTGGAATTGGATGTCTTAGTGTCCAATTTAGGTTTGTAAACTATGAAAAAGATTGCGATTGGGTCGATCTGGCATACAAAAGGCTTGTAGACTGCTTGATGCGAGCTGATTTCTATTTGTTGGAGAGGTGAAAAATGCAGTAGTTACCCCAGTTATTGGTTAGGAAGTGGTCTGCGACGAGAATTTCCCGAGATACAAGTGTTCCTAATAGTTGTATGAAGATGGCCTAAATGCTTAGATAATCTATTTTACATTGTGCTGTTCTGTAATGTTGTCTTTAGTATACTGGGCGTTATTTTCACTTTTTTTCAATTTGTTTGTTGGGTTTCTTTATTCTGATAATGCATATTAGTACAATCTCAACTAGCACTACTACTACTGCTACTACTACTACAGATAGTATAATAGTTCTGAACATGCAAAGTGGGTTTACTCATAAATATATAAAATATTAAAAACAATTGTTGACGTCATTAATTGCTTTTAGCGTAACTGTTTCCTTACGGAAAATAGGAGAACAAACATGCTTAATCAGAAGGAAAATAACGTTAAGGAAATTAAGGAACTTTATTATTTTTATTATTAACATTTATTCACGTTTATTTTATTCTATTTTATTTTATTTTTATTTTATTCGGTCCGTAATGCAAATCTAGCAGTAACGTTTTCGCTGCTAAGAAGTAAATAATTTAACGGTAACAGAACATTTTCATTACCCGTACAAACGGAAGCTTCCGAATAACATCGTTGTAGTTCATTACCAACGTGACGACTGTCCGCAATTCAACTAAATCTCGTGTAATTTCGTTATTCATCTGGCGATGTTTGCCGAAATGTATAATAAGTAAGTTATCGCCCTTGAAAGACGACTATCTGACATAAGAATACGCAATATTTCTGGCACAGGTCAACGAACTAGTTACTTAGCAATACAAAAAAACTATCGAATTATATCACGGAATTTTCTTCGAAATGAATTAAAATCTATGTCAATACAGAAGTAAACCTGCGCGGAGCATTTAAGAACGATATTCCAGAATATTCCATTACTTCGTTTAAAATAATTTCGTGGAATCGTTTACAGTTATTAAGTAAGGATTTAGAAGGGATTTAAAATGGCTTGATCAGGATGAGTTGTATTATTTTGTGTGTGTGTGTGTATGTGTGTTTCGTAAAGTAATGTACCGTAAATTAATATTGCTTGGTTTTATTATTCAATCGATTATTTTTGTTTGTTTATTTATTTATTTATTTATTTATTTATTTATTATACGTCTGCTACTTTGTTTTTCTTTCCGTTTCGTTATTTTCAGTATTATTGCTTTAATTTAATTATCATCATCATCATCATCATCATTATCATCATCGCTGATATTGTTACTTTTCGATTTTCGACAATAAAATATATTTGTAATGATTATTATCATTTCATTATCATCATTATCATCATTATTATTATTATTATTATTACAACTATTATTATTATTATATCATCATCATCATTCTTATCATCATTATTATTATTAACGTCAACAGACGTTGTTGCAGTTGCTACTACTGTTAATGTCCTGGTCAACAACAAGGGTATTTGAACACGTCGTGGCCTGCGGCTGGGCATTGTGTTTACTAACAGCGGATGTTAACACTCTCAGTTAACTAATAACCAGCACTGAACGCGCAGATAATACTCTCGATAAACGGCTAGAAATAATTTAATAAAACGTGTAAACCAATTCGCTGGAAACCGAATATTACCGCCGATATTAATAGACGCAGTTCATTTCGGAGAGAAGACGTCGTCGCCACATCGCTAACGCATATTGCAGGCGTCCGGCGTGGGTATCTAATCTTGATAATTTAATCTAGTTAATTGATTTCCTATCTGGGTCATGCCCTTGTCAAAGGAGCCGTGAAAACAGGATTCACAAGCCGATCGTAATTAAATGATCTACACAAGGGACGCGAAGAAAGTCTATTCTCCTGTAAGAATGCGTTTGACCTTCTGGCTTGTCTTTGGTTAGACCCCAGCTCTCTTCCTGATTACTGAGTAATACTTAGTTATGACCTGTGTCGTGCATACAGAAGAGAGAGAGAGGATGAGAGAGAGCGAGAGAAGGGGGTGAAGAAAAAAAAGAAGAAAATTATGTTCCAAAGTCTTTTCATGAAGATTCATTTCTTTGCTTCTGCTTTGTTAAAATAAGCCGCTGAATCGATGTGTAATATTTTTCTGACATCAGAATCATTATTTTTCAGTGACTTTCTTCGATTCAAGAACATCGTTGGCTTGGTCAGTTCATTGATAAAATTATTTTAACTATGCGAGACATTTTGGTCAAATAAGTTGTTTTGCAGACTAACTAGAATATTGTCATGCCAACAGTATGATGATGATATCATTCAGAACAAATCTAAAAGAATCTGAAAAGATGTACAAATTCTGGATTATTAATTTTTTTATTAGATTATTAAGTTGTTATTTTACCATTATGTTCTTTCGTGTTTTGTTATAACTGATTCTTATAAATAATTACAAAATGAATAGAAAGATATATATGTATACATATATACATATACATCTCTACACATATATATACATACGTAATGCATACATACATACATACATATGTACATACATACATACATACATACATACATACATACATTCAAACATACATACATTCTTTATACACGTATGCATATGCACGCACGCATGCCAACAACAAACAACTGAATACATACAAACATATATTTACATACATAATAAAACGGAACAGACAGACTGTTTTTTTTTCTAAAAATGGCTGATACAAATAAAACCAAAACCTATCAGAAAGATTAAAAAAAAAAAAAAAAAAAAAAATTAAAAAGATGCTAGAATTATCTGAAACGGATAATACGTACATAAAACAGACAATTAAAAACAATCAAATAATGAACAACCGATAACAACCAGATCGTGTGTTGGACAACAAAACGTTCATCAACGCGAACGAATCTTCGCCGTCCAAGCGACTTCTCTGCCATGATGACTCTTAGAACACCGTGGTCAACGGAGGAGGAGCGTATAAACAAACATCGTCCTTGTCGACCTGTTAGTTACACACAGCAAATATTTGACCCCCTCCTCCGTCTCCTTTAACTAACTGTTCGCGAGACTGCCAAGGCAGGAAGCGAAATGAACGATCAATTAAGACGTATCTGTAAAAGACGGCGTAGACAAACGTGTCTGTCGCGGTGACACAGAATTCAATTAAACGTCATCACGTTGAATTTAACACGACTGTAATGTCACAACCAAGAGCTTCGCGCGACTAATAAATGTTCTTTTTCTTGAAAGGTTGTTGTTTTACAGTGTTCCCCGTGTGTGTGTCTGTGATGAATGATAGAACTGGGTTTTTGTTATTGTGTAGTTCACTAAAAAGAAGTTATTGTTCTATAACCAATTTTTTTTTTTTTTTTTTTTTTTTTTTCAGAATTGTTTTACCTATATCGTTTTATCTCGTCAACATCATTTATCATCATTATTTTGTTGTATATAGTTCAAAAGTAAATTTTGTCCTGAAACCAATTTATCATTGTTATAATTATTATTATTATTATTTTCTTTCTTTTTTTTGATAATGTACCCGTATTATTTTTTATCTCGTCACCGTTATCATCATCGTCGTCGTCGTAGTTGTTATGATCGTAAGAGAGCAGGATACAGCTTAGAGCTTAGATAGCAGGGTTTATTGGTCATTTAATTCTTGTGTCTTATCACTATTGGGGTATTTCTCGTTCCAACCAGTTGTTCCACGATTCTACGCGTTCTTTAGTGTCTACGGGAAGGTGCACTGGAAAAAGTCACCGACTGATCGATGAAGAGAAACTCAGTGCGAGGCATAGAGATTTCTTTCTTCATTATCTGTTTAGTTCTTTGCAGTACTTCTTATCTAAGACGTAAGTTAATGGTAGATTTAAACACACACATAGAGAGTACATTATTTTAAAAAGTTCTTTCTTTCATCCGTGACTAGATTATTATTTATAATGTAATTATATTGTAATCAGTATCGTCGTTATATCTGTTTATTATTCATCTAATTATGTTAGAAAAAAACGATTATCTCCATCACCATCGTTATGTTCGTCGTCGTCATTACCATCATCATCATCATCATCATTATAAAACACTTTTCTTTTTTTTTTACCTGTGGTTATTTATTGCTTACTGTCTAGTCACATTAAAGGAAAGAAGAGGAGGTTAATGAAAATGAGAAGAAGAAAAAGAAGATAGCAGCCATTAAAGACAACAACAACAACATTAACAAAAACAGTAATAATAAATAAAGACAGAAAAATACGTCAATTTACGAACGAGAGAGAGAGAGACAGAGAGAGAGAGAGAGAGAGAGAGAGAGAGAGAGAGAGAGAGAGAGAGAGAGAGAGAGAGAGAGAGAGAGAGAGAGAGAGAGAGAGAGAGCGAGAACGAAAACGATGCACTCATTTCTTTTAAATAAAAAATAAAATAATAAAAAGTAATTATTTTCGAGTGAAATTTGTCAGTGTCAAAACGTAAATCTATCAGTATAATGAAACGACAATGATTGAAACATCTATTATCACTGCAGTCTGTCAGATCTAGCAAGCTGGTTTTGTTTGTTAATCTGATTTCACTACTGGCTGTGTTGTAACAGGAACATCGCAGTTATAATTGAATTTCGTCCTCTCATTCTCCTCTAACTCTCGGTGTGGGTGTTGGGTTCCTCAAACAACTCAAATGAAGTTGCTGCGTACACAATTTACATTTCTTCTACATACAACTGTCCAGTTCATATCATTGTTTTTTGAAGGAGATAGCGATTTTTATTTTTATCGCAGGATTTTCGGATTCATTATCTCTCTCTCTCTCTCTCTCTCTCTCTCTCTCTCTCTCTCTCTCTCTCTCTCTCTCTCTCTCTCTCTCTCTCTCTCTCTCTCTCTCTCTCTCTCTCTGTTAATTCTAGTCTTTTTATTTCTTTGTTTCTTTCATTTAGTTTGTATTTAGTTCAAGAAACAGCAAAAACAAAAACAGCAGCAACAACAACAACAACAACAGTAATAATAGTAATAACAATAATAATAAATTTTAATATTAAAAAAAAAACAATAATAAAACTTAATGCTTCTCGCTATAAACTGTCGTATTTCAGAGAAAAAAGTAACCATCCCCACATTACGTGAAACATCAATTTAAAACTTTTTGTCCTTCTATCTCAACATGCTCTACTGGGTCACATAAAATCGTTCTAACACATCGATTCGGACAATGATTTGTGAGTATCGATTATCGGCAGGAAAGTCCCTTTTATCGTTTTAATCAGTTAAATGTAATATCCGTCGTCCCCTTTGGCCATGTAATGTTATTCATTGCGTAGGATGTTAAATTTATGACGTAACTAATTTCTTTGTATGGCCTTTGCTTTGGGATGAGTTCCTCCTTCGATCATCACTGTCTTGATTGCTTTATTTATTTTCTGATATTTATTTTCCTCATGCTTCTTTTTCAAATGCATGTTACTCTTTTTTCCCTGTGCTTTGCTTATTTCAATTAGCAGGTCAGTTTTATTTCTTAGCTTATCGGAAATTGCCACATGTTCTTTTCATACTGTGTTTTGTGTGTTTTTTTTGTTTTTGTTTTTTAAAGTCAGTTTTCGATCGTCTTTTCTCTTGTTTTCATTTATAGACATGTTTCATGAATTACGAACTCTTTCTTAATTTTGACGTATTGACTAACCCTGTCATTTGAATGCTCATCCAGAAAACGGGTGATTTACTGTACTTCTAGCTGAAGGGGAGTTTGGGAATGAATCGGCGTATTATTTCAAGAAATCAGTTTAGCTTTCGCTCGTGCGGCCTCGTGTCGTGGGTAGGAAGTAATTGACTGCCCGGGGACTTCGGAATAATGTTTGATTCGACTGAGCTTTCTGCGATTTTAAAAGGAAGTATTCTGGATACAGCTGTCCGTGACTAATTCCTGATTCTCCAGACAACTCGAGGAAAGCTGTTAATAATGATGCAGTCGTTTGAGAAAAACATATTTATATTTTGTTAAGATTAAAATGAATTTCGATGAATACATGCAGTAGAGAGAGAGAAGAGAGAGAGAGAGAGAGAGAGAGAGAGAGAGAGAGAAAGAGAGAGAGAGAGAGAGAGAGAGAGAGAGAGAGAGAGAGAGAGAGAGAGAGAGAGAGAGAGAGAGAGAGAGAGAGAGAGAGAGAGAGAGAGAGAGAGAGAGATACAAAAAGGGAACTAGAGAGAGTGAATGAAAAACCCCAGCAATTGAAGAAAATAGAGAGAGGAAAAAAGAGAGAGAGAGAGAGAGCGAGAGAGAGAGAGAGAGAGAGAGAGAGAGAGAGAGAGAGAGAGAGAGAGAGAGAGAGAGAGAGAGAGAGAGAGAACTGTTCTAGACATTGATAACTGATTTCATTTCTGTTAATAATACAGCATAAAGAAAACAATCTACATAAACTGTAGCAATAAACAGTAAGAACGAATTCATTCATTTCGTGCTGTCTTAACTCTTCAAGGGACTCCCGTGCATACGTCTACTCACAGTTAATGTTGCCGATGCTGTTACTTTCGTGACAACGTACAAAACAGTTAATGACCTCACACCTTTCGGGACACTTTTAAACATGAACCGTTATTTTAATTTTTGCCAGACTTGCCAAAATCATCAAGACGAATTATCTATTCACATTATTACCACAGAAATTTCCCTTTTCTTCACGACTTTAACCGTGGTCTAAGCACGCCATTCGTGACTGCTTCCATCATTCTGTCAGTGCAGAAGCTATAGAAAAACAGACCTAACAAGACGTATTTAAATGTTGATTACTGCCAAAGCACGTTTTCCTGATCATAAGACAGAACGTAGGTATTTGAAAGTTACGAGAAAATTCCAGAGATAAAAGGTTTATATATATTCATACACACCCATACACGACACACACACACACACACACACACACACACGCATATAAAGAAATAAAAAAGATATAACATAGTGAGCTACTGTCAGAGAACAGTTAAAACAAATTTCTGATGTTTACTTACAAATAAAAACAATAACGGAAACAATCCCGTTAGCAGTTTTATAAAACCCATATACTAGTAACTGATAACATTTCGATGAACGATTCCCTTTAATAATCTGTCCGGATGCAAAAGGATTAACCATTTTATTATACTTCATGCTCACCATATATTTTTATCTGTTGTCATATATAAAGGACAGGATCATTCAGATAACGAGAAAAAACCCGATTATTATTATTATTATTAATATTATTATTATTATTATTATTATTATTATTATTATTATTATTATTATTGTTGTTGTTGTTGTTGTTTTTGTTGTTGTAGTGATTGCTGCCGTTGTTGTTGTTGATGTTGCTATTCTATTACTACTACTACTATTTCTCTTCCTCCTCTTCTCTTTTTCTTTTTCTTCGTCTTATCGTTATTATTATTATTACTATTATTATCATCATCATCATTATCATCATCACCACCATCACCATCATCATTATCATTATTATCATCATCATTTTTTTTTTTTTTTTTTAAATTTCACAATTTTACTCACGACGATATTATTTTACATTACGTGACAAGCAACTATTACTTCGCCTGTTATAATCTGATTTGGACAAATCAGTAGTCATTTTCTCTTATTACATTTGACAGGACATTGACGCAATGAAGACTGAAATAATTCACCTAGCTAAAGAACACCGCATGACAGTAATTCAGCCTGGATAAAGCAGACGTCGGCGATATCCTCATCAACGTCTGATGGGACCAACGCTGCAACCCTGACAGCATTACACGTAATATATATTTTATCGCGGAAGCTAGTCACCGGAGAGAGATTGTACCGCTGTGGGAGGGATGGTTGTTGCGCTGGGTCGACTTGAACTCAGCAAATCCTCATTTTATTGTTGTTGTTTTTTTTACTCATTTTATTTCTGTGGGATATTTTTTGTGTGTTTGATTTGTTTTGTGTTGTTTTCCTTCGACTTTTTGTTGTTGTTGTTTTGTTGTTGTTGCTCTTTTACTTACAAAGAGAGAAGATGACAGACAGATATATACATGCACGCAACACACACACACACACACATACACATATATACGTACATAGATACATTCATACATACATACATAATAGATACCTACATACATAGATACATACATACATACATGTATAGATACATATA
This sequence comes from Chrysomallon squamiferum, assembly GCA_012295275.1. Classification (NCBI taxonomy): domain Eukaryota; kingdom Metazoa; phylum Mollusca; class Gastropoda; order Neomphalida; family Peltospiridae; genus Chrysomallon; species Chrysomallon squamiferum. The sequence goes on along the minus strand of CM022667.1, from coordinate 14,663,206 downwards.
TACATACATAGATACATACATACATAAATACATACATACACAGATACATACATACATACATACATGCATAAATACATACATCCACAGATACATACATACATACATACACAAATACATACACAGATACATATATACATACACACACACATACATATACACATACATACACATACACACAGATACATACGTACATACATACACATACAGATACATAGTACATACATACATACACACAGATACATACACATACATATACATACAAACACACACATATACATACATACATACATACATACAATACAATACATACATACATACATAGAGAGACAGACAGACAGACAGACGGATGCATGGATATAGATAGATAGATAGATAGATAGATAGATAGATAGATAGATAGATAGATAGATAGATAGATAGATAGATAGATAGATAGTCAAATAGACAGATACAGAGTTAGATACGTATATGAAAAGTGATATAGGTTTAGATAGGTGGATAAATGGATGAATGGATGATAAAATAGTCAGAATCATAAGCAGAAAGCAAATTCAACCTACAGGGTATCCAGGATTTCACACACACACACACACACACACACACACACACACACATAAAATATTAATTAATTATTAATAATAATAATAAGGAGAAGAAGAAGAAGAAGAAGAAGAAGAAGAAGAAGAAGAAGAAGAAGAAGAAGAAGAAGAAGATGACGATGACGATGATGATGATGATGATGAAGAATATAAAAAAAATATATTAACTTTGAAGATAACATGAATTTCGCAATAAGACATAAATAGGTTTTGATAACAAAATTAAGACCGGGCTCCACATTCGTCCCCTCCAATTTATCGCACCTAGATCTATATTTACCAGCAGAAACACTATTTCAAGTTTAATAATCCCGATTATTATACGGAATGTTTCTCGTGGAACTTTCCATATTCATTGCACACAGCAAGAACTGTATTCGAAATCTGACATTATTTCTCTCCAAAGCTGGTCTCAGACCATAATTATTTTTTTCCCCTAGTGTCCTCGTCATTAAGTATTAGAGGAGTTGGATAAATGATAGCTGTGAAGCATTTGTGATTATACATCTTCTTTTTTTTTCTGACGGGGGGAGACAGACATGAAAATGCTTTTGTATCATGGTGTTTTTGCATGACAGAGTTCAGCTTAAATGTATTGATCCCTCTGAGGCAAATGTATGCAGGTCCTAGGAAGGATTATTTATAATTTTATATTCTGGTGGAATTATTATATGACATAGTAGATAATTATTTAAATACGGAAGGGAGTAATTTCATCTTTACGACATCAACAGCAGCAGCAGCAGCAACAATAACAACAACGACAACGACAGCAGTAACAATAACAATAATAATAATAAAAAGAAGAAGAATAGTTGTGGAATAGTAGGTTTTTTTTTTTTTTTTCGTTTTCATTTTCGTTTTTTTTTTTTTTTTTTTTTATTGAAGACAACTATCTTACTATGCAATTATATTGATTTATTTAAAATACATTTGACTTTCTTTTTTTTTTTTTTTTTTCTTCGGTTTTTTTTTTTTTTTGTTTTAATATATTTTTAATTTGGGCTTTTCTGTTTACTTACATCTTAATTTTTACAAAAGAATATATTTTATTTATGACGTCATTTAAAAAAACGATTCTTTCCGAGTAGACTCGGTATCTTCCGAGTATTTTCTAATGACGTCAACAATTAAATCACATGACGCTGATTCACGCCAAAGCATAATTTCTTGTTTATAGTACACACTTTTTGTTTTATGGATCTGAATTAAGTTTTCCTTGTTAGGGATTTACAAATGTTTATGGAAAATGGGATATATGTTTGTTTTTAAATTCGGTGAGTTATCTATCAGTTAGCTCTAATGCTGATAGTTTAGAATGTGCAGTTAGAATCTACTTTTCTCTCTCTCTCTGTTAGTATTATTATAACCTTTGCTCTGTAAACTTCTATGTCAGGATATATGTATGCACATGGGATGTTTCGGATAAAGACTTAAAAATAATAATAATGTAAAAAACAGGCATAGATTCATATATACGTCAACTTACGCACACATACGCTCATATATATGTGTGTGTGTGTGTGTGTAAGTATGTATGTATATTTTTGTGTATGTGTGTGTTTGTGTGTATATGTGTGTCTACAAGTAAAAACATGTATAGATACATATCTACGTCAGTTTATATACATGCATGTATGCAAACCAATATACATCAAAGTAAATATCTTTAATAATAATAATAATAATAATAATAATAATAATAATAATAATAATAAATAAATAAATAAATAAATAAATAAATAAATAAATAAATAAATAAATAACGGGACATAAGATTCCTGGATATTGTAGTTCTTAAAACAACTGTCCTTCTCTTTCTACGTGTTGTACTGAATGCCACGTTTTAATAACGGTGACGATTAAATTTCTGTACCGAGTGACTCTCTTTAATACAAACTCATTTATATTTTGCCATAATCTCCAACATCTGATCTCTTCCAACAAAGTCTTCACTTATTAGTCATCGGAAACAGCTTATATGCGTCGGCATCGGCATTTCAACAACGTTTGGTGAAAATTAAAAACACTAATAGAGGCATAAAGTCCGCATCTCGCCCAGATTCACTGGGACACATTTAAAAGTAACATGCCTTCGGCGTACGAATTTTAATAGGCTACAAAGAGATGTTTCTGTCGTTATTTGCGGTAATAAAAAAGAGGACAGAGGGATGAAGCGGTCTGTTTCGGTTCCTGGAGTCGCTTGCTAGTTTACCCAGAGCGATTACGGAAATGATTGTGCAATGATTTCCAATAGCGAGAAGATAGACAGGACACGTTCTAAATGCACGTCTAGTGTTTCAGAACAGACGGGGCGATGTGAGTTTCTGCGATATAACTTTCGTGACGAAAGCAGCTTGATTTAAAATGAAAAATTAACCAGTTAACAAGAACAGTAGCGTTCGCGTACTCATGTATTATATGTTGGTATGTGTGGGCGTGCGTGTGTGTCTGTTGTGTATGTATATATTAATGTATGTATGTATGTATGTATGTATGTATGTACGCACGGATTATATATGTATCTGCACAGGTTAATGAGGGGAACAAAAGTTTTAAAGATTTTATAAAAAACGGATGATGGGTTTGTTTCTGCTATTTTGTACGTCTGTAAATAAATATCAGAAACTTCTGTTCAGTATTCTATGACAGTAATCTTCTTTCTTTTGCTTTTCATTCTTTGTATTCAATATTTATAGGTGTGTGTATTTATATATGTATGTATGTATGTATGTATGTATGTATGTATCTATGTATGTATGTAAGTATGTATCTATGTATGTTTGTATGTATGTATGTAAGTATGTATGTATATTTGTACGTATGTAAGTATGTATGTATGTATGTTTGCATGTATGTAAGTATATACGTTCATAATTATGTAGGTATGTATGCATGTAATTACGATATAGATTGATACGAGACAATGATAACAACGATAATAATGTGTTATGTTTTGATGTTACTTCATAGATAACATATGATATAATATTATTACCAGTTATTATATTTTGAGAAAAAAAAATCGCACCAAGACCAATTTAATCACATGTTCTAAAACAAAAACAAAATAACACATTAAAATTACTTATTAAAATCTGAGAATGTATTTGTAACGCATTCGACACATTAAAATAAACATTTTTACAAAAATTATCTGAAGCGTTAGAATAGAGAACTTTACGCTTACAGATCGTTATCGAAAATTGCTTTGTGAGAAAACACCTTTAAGACAGAAGGCGACGTGACTATATGCACTGTTATCACGGGACAGAAAAAAATGACGCGTTAGCAAGAACAGAAACATTTAATCAGTGACTGGCAGGCGCTGTAAAGGAATGACATGTTAAAGCGCGAGTTGTCTGCACCTGAACAATGAGTGTTACAGATCAGGCAGTGCAATGGGTTATTAATATTTTTTTGTTACCGCGGAAAAGCCTCGGGAAGTTGTAGTTTCATCTTTTGATAAAGCACGTACGGGTTTTACGTTGTGATCTTGTGTTTTTGGTCAAGTGAAAAGTAGCACTGATATCATGCTAATGTGTTTCTTCAGCTGTACTTTGTCAGTTTCAGTCCTTTGCTGTCTTTCGTTCATCTCTCTCTCTCTCTCTCTCTCTCTCTCTGTCGGTTTGTCTTTCTTTCTTTCCCAGTTATTATATTTAAACTGACATCATTTTCTTTCTTTTTCTGTTTTTCTTCTATCTTTGTTTAATCGTTCTGGTGTACCTACATTTGTGATTGCATATGTCAAAAGGATAGACTGATTGTATACATCTCTCTCTCTCTCTCTCTCTCTCTCTCTCTCTCTCTCTCTCTCTCTCTCTCTCTCTCTCTCTCTCTCTCTCTCTCTCTCTCTCTCTCCGTTGAACACCTGTGTGTCTGTGTGTATAATACTTACTATGCTAAATTTCATTTATAATTATTTTTGTCGTAGATATTTCGCTGCCTACATTTATGTTTTACTACGTATGAAATATTCACAAATATTTGAAAGTCAACTATTGATACGTTACACATTTTAAAAGTCCATAACTGTATTTGAATTAACAAGTTATTATGTTTAGTGTGACTTAGGTTCTTCTTGATAGCACCTCATCAGATTCATGACAAATGTCATTTGTACGATTTGTTGGGGTTTTTTTCGTTTCATTTTTAACTCTCATAAAAAAATGATTTAATTCAACAATACTTCCCCAGTTCTAACAAGTTATTTTAAAGTGGTCATATTGTCAACTAATGAAGCTGTGTAGTGGTCTATTTAACATAATTTATTTTGCCAAAGTGGTTTTGAAATCACTTTTTAATGTTCTTATTATGTGTTAATATTGTCATGAATGACAAGTTTAGTTGTTATATATTTTGTAAGTTTTCATTTTATATATATATATATTTAAATTTGTTGTCGATGTTTCATTTTCGAACTAGATATGCTTGAATTCATTCGTCTTGTATTGCTTTTGTTGTTTTAGTGATAACGTAACTAAAGCGGAGGTGCTTTTTAAGGGTTAGCAATAAAAAAAAAACTTACCATGAGTATAGTTGAAGTTTTCCAGCTGACTGGCTCTCATCCTAGCAGATATAAACCATTCGGAGTCGTTTCCTAAGTAGTCGTACTCCAAGGATAAATCCTTAACGTTAATCCTTCCGTCCTCCATGAGGTAGGCGTAGGGACAGAACAGGTAATAACCATAGAACTCCAGCTTGTCGTAGCAGTTGCCGGCGGCGAAGATGTCGGGGTCGCCTTCCACCATGGACCGGACCATGGTGTAGAACAAGTACTCCGAACGGGTGACAGCTTCCCCGGCGCGCATCCAGATCCTCGTGTAGAAGTTGGCGGCGTTGACGGCAGCCAGAGCCTGTCTTTTGAATCGTTTTAATCCGTACTGGCGAATGACTCCCTTGCCGAGGTTGTAGTGCGTCCCCTTCGTGCAGTTCTCTTTGCCCTTGTCGTACTGCTCGACGTGCTCCAGGAACATCTCCACGACGTCCATTTCTTGAGGAGGTTGCGGAGCAGCTCCTGTCGGCTGCGGAGCCGCGTTCGACGTCCCCTCCATCCAAATGCGCGTGTGGTTGTAGTCGTCCATGTCCGGGGAGTGGCTGTAGATGGTGTAGTTGATGTAGGAGCTTCCCGATCCGGGGAAGAAATCGAGGAACAAAGCGCACACGAGAACGACGCAGAAGTCAGCCCCTATCTGGTACACTCCTGATAAAGCACCCATGATAAAAAAAACAAAACAACAAAAGAAGTAGTTTTAATAGTCCTGCGTGTTAAAATATAAAAACCATACGGTTTTTTTCTTTTGTAAATTGCCACTGGATGATCAGAAACACAGATTAGACGTACGTTCAGAGATCAGTTTCCTAAAAGTGATACTGATATTAAAAGTTCGATTAAAGGTCAGTCTTTTCAACTCAGAATAACATTCAACGATCACTTTCCAGAGCCAAAACCGGACACACATTTAGAGGTCAAGACTTTGAACCAGTTAATGTTTATTATGAAAGCCAATTACAGAAGAATCTGCAGAGATCAAAGAGTTAGCTGCGGAAACCGCTGCTTCGCAAGACAAACGTGTCTGTATATGTCAAAGTACCTCAGACTTACTTAAAACACAGTTTGATCTCCTGTGTTACACTGACTTTTACTTATCCTTACAAATTTTCTCTGCATTTCTGTCAATTTACCTTTGGTCTGGAAATAAATAGATTTCATCAGTTCGCGTAAAGGAAGGGTAATTCGTGGTCGTTCACGTCAACGTACACTTGCCGTTGTCGGCGTCGTTGTCAAATGAATGATGCCTGAAAACGATTTTGTCTGCAACTTTTTACCTCGCGGCTGGGTCATATTGTTTCCAAAATAACGTAAAGCAATTACCAATTCCGCGAGATTCCATTTGTCTTCCACTAACAGCACCGTCGTGATACCTGCGGCTACAAGATGAGAAACGAATAATGGGTAACCAACTGTGAAAAATCAATTTAAAGATTTGACCACCGAGATTCTTACAATTAGCAAGGTAGGTTCGCTAATTAACCAAGCCTGGAGTGGAAGCAATTTCTGTTCAGCTTCAGATGTCATCATTTCTTTCCCTCTTCTTTTTCTTCGAGTTACATTAGTGTTGATCGCTTTCTTTCTCTCTTTCTAGCACTGCAAAAAAAAGAAAAAAAAGAGTTAATTCAAAAGCCTATGAAGATAATCGTTGATTTTTTTTTTTATATACGCCAGTGTCCGAAATATCCCTGTTTGTTGTATGCCATCCTTGACTTTATTTTAAGATCCGGCTATTTCTTCAACGAATAATTAATCTATTAGCCCCAAATTCACTGTTAACCTGGGCATAACCTTGGGCGTGACCGTATTGTTACTTCTACTTTTACACGTTAATTTCTTTCATTGATTTATCATTAGGAATGTCAGTTAAATTTAAAGAAGTTAAAAAAAATATATGTATTAAATCTCTTGAGAGAGACTTTTCGGTTAGATTGTCGCATTTAACTGTTGCTCAGCGAACAAAAGCAGTAATAAATAATTGAATAGCGTAAGAAAGTATTTCGCCCTAATTTATTTTGATCATGATGAAAACAAGAACTTTGCCGTTTCATTACATTAGATTTAAAAAAAAATGTTATTATTTTGTTTTGTTACTTTTTACAGTTTGTTAATAAATAAGAATAAATATTAAAATACGAAAATAAATAACAATAATAACAACATAAAAATACAATTCTTGGAGTTTCTTTTCGCTTTTTTATCTATTTATTTATTTATTTGTGTCATTGCTTATTTACTTACTTATTTATTTACTTACTAACTTACTAACTTACTTTTTTAACTAATCATATTTTAAATCTTTCTTATTTTCTTTCCTTTAATTTTTGTTTGTAGAAATTACGAACAAACACATGATTGAACGATTTCAAAATAAAGATCGCACGAACGACGCAATCAATAAACAAACCCAAATTAACTGACAGACTGGTTCTGCAATCAAAAACCGCGGAACGTGAGGCCCGTAAGACGCAGTGAAACAATGGACTGTCAACAGGGTGGCTGTCAGAGCCGAAATAACACGAGCGTGTTCGAGAGACTGCCTGCCAGTTACGCCAAATGGAATGCAGACGTACACGTTTGTGACCAAATACTTAAACTAAATGATTTTCTTAACGGAAACGGCTTTGTGGGCAAAAGACGGCGTAGGCCGGAATATCAGGCTTTAATAAATTGAATTTTCTCCGGATGGCTGGGCCAGTGTTTAAGCCACTGTCGGTAGTTATTGATCTCAGTTCTAATAATTGGCCCATACAGCGTGATGTGATCGGTGACAAATTTGACTAAAGTAACCCAATCTTTAGTTAACATAATATTATGTACACTCTGTCACTCTCTCTCTCTCTCTCTCTCTCTCTCTCTCTCTCTCTCTCTCTCTCTCTCTCTCTCTCTCTCTCTCTCTCTATCTCTCTCTGTGTATGTATATACATATATCTCGCTTTGTCTCTCTCTCTCTCTCTCTCTCTCTCTCTCTCTCTCTCTCTCTCTCTCTCTCTCTCTCTCTCTCTCTCTCTCTCTCTCTCTCTCTCTCTCTCTCTCTCTCTCTCTCTCTCTCTCTCTCTCTCTCTCTCTCTCTCTCTCTCTATCTATCTGTCTATCTATCTATCTATCTATCTATCTATCTATCTATCTATCTATCTATCTATCTATCTATCTATCTATCTATCTATCCATTCATCCATCTGTTGCTCTCTCTCATTTCTTTTATTATACCCGTATATATTTTCTAAAGTCTGTTTTAACACATTTATAATTCACCATCCATTTATATATACACTTACAGACACACAAGCACACATGCATAAATACATATATACATCCACTCATACATACATGTGTATGTGTGAACCCATACAAACAAACACAAAAACACACATACACACAAACAGAG
>CM022667.1:14637167-14649667 GCA_012295275.1 Chrysomallon squamiferum | reverse complement strand
CTCGTCCTGCTCTCTTCTTGTCCCCCCACCACCACTGTCGTGATTACAAGAAGAGTTCCAGTTGCCTTCTCCTCCGTTCAGTTTAATACGTTAATTCTGTGTGTATACGTAAAGCTGTATGTTTAGTTTACAAGGTGAATGGTAACAGAGTTCCAAAAACTTGTGGCTCAGGTTTCCTTTCAGTTGTATAATTATTTCAACAACGGAAAATAATTAAATTAAAATACAAAGAATATGTATATATATATATATTTAAAATATTAAACATTCAGACATTTAAAAGTTAGATTGATTAATATTAATAACAAAAAAACAACTACAGCAGCCGTAATGACGATGATGACGATAATAATAATAACTGCCTTGGTAATCATGGTGATAGATAATATCTTCACATTACAGTTATGTGAAATGTAATTTGGACATCAATCATTCAGATGGGATAAGAAAATAAGATGAGATATGATTAAGTAAATTAACTCATCCTTTCCTTAATTTCCATTTTATTTTATAATTTATTTTATTCATTTGTTTCTTTCCTTCTTTCTTTCATTCATTCAGTCATCTTTTAATGCATAACGTTCTTCATTCATTTAACTATCATTTCATTATTTTATTTTTTTCGCTTTGTCGTCAAAATTTATTTCCAGAGAAAAACGTGGTACAAGTTCTGTCGCTTTATATTTCTGCCAAGCTGTTGCAAAACAACTCTTTCGCATATTTGTACTGAGAAACATGCGAGCTTAATGTTTTTCTGTTAAGTAATCTTCGCAATTGATTTCCACTACAGAACTCGCTGTGGCGTGTCGCTCGATCAAAACCTTTCTGATACGCCTCTCGATACGTCAGTAAACTGTGTAAACACAATCAAATACGCTCAGCAGGATGTGACGCTGATCAACAGCAGTGAGGAAAACGGAAGTTATGACGTGTCATTTATGTTACCAGTTGATGATATGATGATGTCGGTTATGTGATGATGATGATGATGATGACGACGATGATCGTAATAATCTGTTTATGATTTCACTACTTTTGTTACTCCTACGATTACTACTACTGCTAGTATTACTACAAATAATAATAATAATAAGAAGAAGAAGAAGAAGAAAAATAATAATTGTTAAAATATAGAATAAATGTTAATCAAACTCCTTAAACATATCATTAAATATAATTATAAAATACAAGTCTACTAAATAATAGTAACACTAGAGTCTAAGATTCGAAAGCTATGGTTTCGTTTCATCATTTTAAAGGTTTTTTATTTTTTATAATAAAATAGATAACAGACGTTAAAAAACACAGAGCACTTTAAAACGTCAAGACCCCAGCTGTAATTTATGTAATATCGAAGAAAATCATGTTTGAAATTTTGCGTAGGTTCAGCCCAGTGGGTATTACGAACACGGAATTTTATTAGTATTGCTGAATGCAGTTATTCTGATTTTAAAACATGCCTCCTAAATTCGAAATTAATAATGACGGTTTGTCGAAACTAGATACGTGAGAGCTTAATATATATATATATATATATAATATATATATATATATATATATATATATATATATAGAAGAAGCTAGGGGGTGAAAATAAAAATTATCTTTCAAGTTAAAACGAAATGAAAGTTTTAAAAGTAATATAAAATAATTTACAAAAAAAATTATTATAAAATAACAGGAAGAAAATAAATAGAATAGAATTTAAATAAACAAATAAATAAATAAATAAATAAATAAATAAATAAATAAATAAATAAATAAATGAAATAAAATAAAAATGAAGGAAAGAAAGAGAGAAAAAAAATAGTTCAAAAATAGTTTAAATGATCTAATTAGGTAAAGAACTTTCCGAGAAAACTAGGGACATCACGATTATAAAAATCAACGTTATGAAAACATAATTTATCACGCACGCACTCACACACACACACACACACACACACACACACACACACACACACAAAATTATTACTTACTCCTTATCACCGAATCATACCAGACAGGATCAAATAACGCTAAGAACCACAAGCTATCAGAAATACCCTTACACGTCGCCTGTGACTATTTTCAACGAGAAATCCCAGTTTTTCACGAAATTAGCTTCGTCAAAGGTTTTCGTCGCGAAACTTTTGTTCTTGACCCAGCTCGCTCGGCGCCGAATCACAAAATTACCTTGATTAACCTTTTCCGTTTTTGTTTTTAACAAACGTAACGTAGGAAAAAGGCCCCTGAACATTCTCGTCTTTTATAAGCCGGATGAAACGTTTCTCTCATTCCTGCCCGTTAAGTGCCGCAATCGCCTTTTGCTGCTACCTTAGGCGGAACGACGTCAGGGGCGGGTTTCAAAACATCGGAACAAAAACGGTGCCAAGATTATGGTGATATGATATATAACTTTCGAAAAGTGGTAACAGTTATTTAAAATAAATAAATATCGATCGTAAAATATATATATATACATACATATGTACAGTGGTGCCTTGACTTACGAGTTTAATTCGTTCCATGACCGAGCTTCTAACTCAAATCTTCTCGTATTTCAAATTAATTTTCCAATTGAAATTAATTGAAATACCATTAATCCTTTCCAGCCCCACAAAACCGCCCCCCTTCTTTTTTTTTTTTTTTTTTTTTTTTTGTAACGTGTTTTTAGATAAGAAAAATGTATTTATAAATGACAAATATTGTATAAAAAAAACAAAATAAATGCGAATCTAAAGAAATAAATTGGTATATTTATCTTGGAGATCAGACATTATTTTAACGCCTTTGGCTGGAGTTACAGCCTTTATCGACTCCTTCTGCTTCAGTATGGCACTACTCTCGTACTGTCTAGCCAAATCGACTACATGCACACCTTGCTCATGTTTTCCTATGATTTCTTAGTTTAATTAAATGGACATCATCCGATTCTTCTTCTCAGCACTGTCCTTTGCACTCGCTTTCTTACGATCCATGGTCAGAAAAAATAAATCTGGCAAAATATTGCACAAAACGCAAACAACACAACAGAGGTGCCAAGCAGCGAGGTAATCACGTGAAATAAACGAGTGAGACACGGGATGCTGGCCGGATGTTGTGTTGTTCGTTGCGCCAACTAACGGCGGCGAATCTGAAGCTCGCTCGTAATTCGGATTTTGGCTCGCAACTCAAAGCAAGAAACCGTTCACGCGACTGCTCGTAACTCGGAAAACATATAAGTTGGGACACTCGTAAGTCTATGTACCAATTTTAACAAAATACCAGAACAAATAATAATTCGGCTATTAAATAAAAACACATATAAATATAAGTAAAATGAAGACTTCGTGTTTCATTTTCAAGTTTATTAACACCTAAAATTTTTTTTTTTTTTTTTTTTTTTTCGCGTATTAAATCAAATTCCGATTTTCTCCAAAATGATATGAAATAAAAATTACGTTTTTATATGAAATTACTTCTGTATGTTTTGCCTTTAAAATGCAGCATCAATGTTTTCCAGTAAAAAGAAAATACATTTATCCTTATGACAGTGTATCTTGATTGTTTGTTATCTAAAACCACCGTTAACAGTAAACATATATTTGTATTAAAAAAGCTATGATCGTTAATAAGAACTATGTGTGAAATTGTATGTAGTCCACGTTAAACTTCCATGCATATCCATTTTAATTTTGTTATTATATATCTGTAATATAGTCTTGTCTGTACTGTAATCCTACAGTTTATGAGAATAAAGTCATTGTCATTCTCATTGTCATAGTTATAAAAATAAAATAAAATAAAACAAAAATGTCCTGGAGTCATCTTTGTCTGATAAATCTAATCAGACTATATTTGGGTAAAGACTGTTGTCTGCTTTGAAAATGCTTATAACATCAAAACCACCCATAAGAAAGAAAACAAAGCCTTGTAGTTACAAACAAAAGTAATAGTAACAAACTAAACAAAATAAACTGTATAATTAATTGCTAGCATTAATTTATTTGTACGTTCATTTATTCGTTCATTATTTTTTACTGACGATGCTTTCAATGGTAGTAGTGGTAGTAGTAGTAGTAGTAGTAGTAGTAGTAGTAGTAGTAGTAGTAGTAGTAGTAGTAGTAGTAGTAGTAGTAGTAGTAGTAGTAGTAATAGTAGTAGTAGTAGCAGAAGGATAGAAGAAGAACTGATGGTACTAGTGGTAGAGCATTAGCAATTCTAGTTGTAGTAGTGATAGGAACAGAAGCGTAGTAGCAGGATAAATAGTGGGAGTAGCAACAGCAACATCAGTAGCAGCAGTTTTGAAGGTCTCAGCAGCAGCAGCAACAACAACAGTAGCAGCGATAATAGCAATATTGGTATTAGTAGTATTACCAGTAATAACAACAACAGCAATAGTACGAATACTACAAAATGTAATACAACTTCCATACAACTGAAGGAAAACAAATAACGAAGACGACTTCAACTATCAATCAACATTAATTCTTCAAACACTGCGAAGCAACGAATCGACCAAATACAGAAATAGACAAAACCTCACATATATATACAAGAAGTAAACAGTTCGGATAAAACAAAGTTTCACGTCAGTGAAGTAAATTAATTGATCAGAATCTATGAAACGAGTTCTACTGGAGACGAATCAAGGAACAGCTCATATTCGTACAAAGTTTGGCGTGAAATTGTTTCTCAAGCATATTGACAAGGCCGCTTTCGTTCTGTGTTTTGGCCCAGTGACCAAAGATTGTCATTATAGCTAGAACATTTGTCATAAACACGTTCAGTTAGGTCGGGTCTGGTAGTTTAGGGAGGAATCGATGGGAAATAAGCACAGCTGAAAAATAAACTGTTGTGCAGTTTTGGATATGGTTAAACATAAAATAATAAAAAAATTAAAATAAATATATATATATATATTTTCTCGATGTGTAAACACCATAAAAAAATTATTTTATTTCGAATGTGAATGTTGAACGTCAGTGATAGATTGGTAAGACTTTCAAAGGTCTCATTATCGCATTTTACACTGGATGTTAATTGTTTATAATTATTATTCTAATAAAGAAAGATATTGTTGTTATCGTGGATTATCTGTCTAACTCTCTATCTGTCTGTCTATCTTTTATCTATCGATCTCTTTATCTATTTACCTATAAATATAGATAGATATCATATAACATACATACATTCATACGTGTATATATTCATGCATACACACATCCATACGTACAAAAACATGTCTAGAAAACACACACACATGCACATACATACACACACAAACGTAAATCTGTCAAAACCATCTGATTCTAGGAGTTTTAATTTTAGAGCACATGCAGCAGTCTGTGGCAATCTTCAGTTTATATGACAAACTGGTATTTCACTTATCTGTAAACACTATGAATGATAAATTAAAACCACTGACAACATTTTACTCTAACATACACGATACCAACAACATGTTGTTTTGTTACTTCATACCTAATTATTTCATTAGTCAAAGAGTTCGCGAATGTGTGTCAAAATTGACACGTTCGCCTTGAAAAGGCCTGAATTATGTATGCTAGTATTTAGTTGCTGATGACTTTTCACTTCTTCAGTAATTTAATATTCAGCAGCCAACAGCAAAATTCTTGTTCTTTTTCTCCTTTTTTTTTTTTTCTCTTGTAGAGAGACTTTTTTGAGAAAATTATTAAAAGTTGAGAGTAAACGCTAAAGAAGATGATTATAGGTCATTCATACTGTAAGAGGACAGTTATGAATTGCATGGAAATATTGCTTCATATTGCAATGAAACACATAGAAATATGCGCAGAGTTATATCTAAATATAACAACTGAAACTGCATATTCTGCAAGAGAAAGAGAAAGTTGGAGACATAAATGGAGAAAGTGAGAAAGAAAGAAAGAAAGAAAGAAAGAAAGAGAAAAATGGACAAACAGAGGTAAATGGAGAGATAAAGAGAGAGATAAAAACAGAAATAAAGCGACAGAGGAGAAAAGGAAAAAATAGATAAAGAGAATGAACGAGAGAGAGAGCGAGAGAGAGAGAGAGAGAGAGAGAGAGAGAGAGAGAGAGAGAGAGAGAGAGAGAGAGAGAGAGAGAGAAGAAAGAAAAAGAGAGATTTCAGGCATTAATCGAAAACGAACAATAAGGCATTAACAATCACCTATTATCAAATAACAAGATTAGTGCAGTTTTGCCACGTAGGAGACATTACTCTCTTGTTAATAATTTAATAATATCGTATAATGAGTAACTGATGAACACTGCAATAGCGAGCGCTAACAACATCAGGAATAACACGGTCAAGCCCCTTCCTGTCGCAAGTCTGTCGTAACCTTTCTTGTAACAAACTGGCTTTGTATGGGTGCCATACAAAGACGAGTTTTGGTGGTGTTCATGTTGAAAAAAAAAAAAGAAGAATAATCGGCTAATGACGATCTGCCAAATAAATAATATTAGAAAACTAATAGTCGGAAATAAATTCTGCTGTTAGCAGTTTTATGATCTGCAACGCAAATTTGAAAGTGTTTCATTTTCAGTTAAGAAACGTTAGCGTTAATCTTAATTAATACGGAGACAGATATTGTGTGTGTTTATGAGTGTGTGTGAGTGCGTGTGTGTGTAATATTCATTCGACAGTATACATTTCATAATATTAAATTATTTCCAAATATGTTTGTATTACTGTATTCCAGATAGTTAATTTATTTGTTAATTTATACAACAATAGTAATTTGTGAAAATAAAAGTATTTCTATGTATTGATAAAATTGTTGCTGTGCTTCATATTACAATAAATAAAAATAACAATTATTTTAGTATTATGTTAGAAATGTTTAACGAAAAAAAAAAACCGAAGGTGAACAGAAATATTCTATTCATCTTTGTTTATTTATTTATATATTAACTGTTTATTTATTATTTATTAAATTTGTTTTTGTTTTGTTTGTTTGTTTACTTACTTATTTATTTGTTCATTTGTTTATTTTTATAATTGTATTTCATTATTTTAATTTTCTGTTATATTTTGAGTATGTCTGTGTGTATTTTGTTTTTGTTTTTGTTTTTATTTTTACTGATGGCGAGTGAGGAGAGATGATGACAACACAAAACACAAGGGAGACGTCTGTTTTACGTGTAAAAGCTAATGACGTTTTTCTAATCACTTCAGCTCCTGAAAAATCCTTCCCATTATCCGCAGCTTGTGAAAGTACTTCTGATTGATATGTAATGATTTTGATAATGGGAAAAATAAACTAGAAGCCGAAGTGGTTAGAAAGCTGCCATTAGTCTTATATGTGTGTGCGTGTGTGTTTGTGTGTGTGTGCGTTCGTGTGTGGCTGTGTCTGTGAATGTTCAAATAACTGTACCGTTGATCCGATTTATTCCTGGGATTTGGAATCCGCCATTTTGACATAATCGCGGTTGGAAAATATTAAAAGAAAATTTACTGTGCAGTAAACAGTATTCTTTTGCTAGTATACAGTATTCTTGAATTCTGCAGTTAATATAATTTTTAGCAGTTTTTAATTAGGCTTCAACTTCTAAATACGTACATGGCAAAATTGCTGCATTTTATGTGTCATAACAACTGGTTTTTTTGTACAGGCCGCGACGACAGAAAGGTATATAATTATATACCTGTTGTTGTCTGTTTCTCTGTATGCAAATTTTGTGTGTGTGTGTGTGTGTGTGTGTGTGTGTGTGTGTGTGTGTGTGTGCGCGTGCGGATGTGAGTGTGGGTGTGACTGCGTGCATAGTATTCTGTCGTAAGTATCAAAACTTTAGAAAAATGTGACTACCGCGACGACAAAAACAACAAAAACATCAGCGGAAACGGCAACACTTTCCAAAATTCCATTTACTAAATGGCATTGTGTTTTTTTTTTTCTTTCATCGTTTGAAATCTCACGTGGAGAAAACAACGTCTTTGTTTCATTACCCTGTAACGCTTATTGCCTGTTTGTCTTTATTGCCGTTTTAGCCAGGGCGAGCTCGGAAGCGATTACTGGCCATTTTAATTTATTGTCTTTTTACTTCCCCTCGAGGAAAGGTTTCTCGCTCAGGGAGACCGGCCTGAAGGTTTCTATCCTAAAAAAGCAATAAATAATATTAGCAACAACAAGGTTTTCTAACAGACATGTAAGGATCTTGATATCGAGCAACAGTTTTTTTTTTCTTAAAAATATGGAAGACTTTTGTTCTCCTTCATCCAGTATTGTCAGCAGAGGTCTTCAGATCGAATGATAATCACAATACGTTCTATGAAATATTTGTCAGTGTGTTGGTCTTGTAGGGTCGTGGTGTTTCGATCATTATAACTGTTGGTACGAATTTGTTTCTTGTGCCGATTCCAGCACGACTGATAAGACTTAATTTGTAAAATGAGGATTCGTGTATCATATACGTACACATATGCTAGATTTTAATATGAAATAACACTAAATGGCAATATGATTATAGTAGGTTCTTATATGTAGATATGTCTACCATGAAGGAAAGATATAATGAAAATCACAAATATTCATGTTCTGGAAATCTCATATGTTTGTAGGAAATACTTAAAAATCTGTATGAGAATTATTGTTTTGGTTTCAAATAAAATATCATTTGTAGGTAAGTTACACCAGGAAACTGAAGTCTGAATAAAATTAAAATCATTTACCACTGCGTACTTTATATATACAGTTATTACTTCTGTTATATTAAAAACAAATCAACTAGTGCTACGCCCATTACCACTACAGTTACTATAACACTGATGTTGACGATAAAAAGATAAGCATATAATATTATATACACACACAGAGAAAAACAATATTACTACTACTGATATTGCTGCATTTACTATAGTCACTACCAGTATAACCATAACTACTATTACTCCTACTGCTATCACTACAACAGCAGCTCCTTCTACCACCACTACTATCACCACCATCATCACTACCTTTCCAACCACAAACCGCAACAGCAACTACTACACACACTTTATGAACGAATCAACAGTGAAAAGAAAAGAAAAACGTAAATGCTTTTTTTCTTCTTCCTTTTTTTTTTCTATAAGGATTTGCTTTGGCTAAATGTACAGCGACGAGTTTGAATTAAAAATCTGTTTCGTTTCAAAGCCTGTTGCCGATCAGGAGCTTCCGCAACACACGTGGTCGATATCGGGATATTGTAACGTTTCATTTCTAGCTCACTTAATTCTATTAAAACGCAAATTGCTACACCATACCAGTGACCCGGCGATCTCGAGAAGGCGCGAAAAGCAGACGCCAAAAAAAAAAAAAAAAAAAAAGGCCCTCGCGCGCGGCTCGGAAGAAAACACCGATAATTACCAGTCCATCGCTGACCATCGCAAGCGGCCATCGCATCTACGTCAATGTTTTTATCTGTGTTAAAAGAGTTCATTGTCTCGCGTCGATGTGTTTGTATTGATTAAAAGGTTCAACGAGATGTGTTTCCCCATCTACGATCCGGTTGTTTTTTGTTTGTTATTTGTTTGTTGTTTCATGACAGAATTAATTCCCGTGTTATTAAGATGACTTTTCTGTGGGTGTCTTTTCTTTAAATGTTGACCGTTGTTTCGTACGACGCCGCTGATTTCGAGATATCAGACTTATTTCTGTCTCTCTTCTTTCCGATGATTCGTTATTTCATACGACAGTTTTGATTTCAGAATGTTAGAAATCATTGTCGATCTACGTTCTTTCACCTAACTAGTCTCAGTACGAGATTGTTATTTCAAGTTATTAAGCGGCTTTTCGTTTTCTGATTCATTTTGGTGTTTCAAATGACAGTGTTAATTTCCAAAGATCTAACTAGTTTCAGTTCATGTTCTTTAATATAATTTGGTGTTTCATACGATATTATTATCTCAAGTGATTAAGCTACGTTTCGATTTCTCGTCTGTTTTAACGTTTCAAACGACAGTGTTCATTTGAGCAGATTAAACTATTTTCGATCTGTTTATTTCGTATAACTAAGGTTTCATTTTCGATATTATTATTTCTTGTTATTAATCTGCTTTGGTTTTCTCATAGAGTTTGACGTTTTTAACTACAGTTATTTCAGAATATCAAATTACATTCGATCTATATTCTGCCAAATATTCATTGTTTCATATTAAAGTATTATTTGAGAATGTTAAATTATTTTCAATATACGTTCTGTCAAGTATTTATTATTATCAAGAATATTTTTTTCTCTTGAACTTTAAATCATTTTTCGTTTCTAAATTATCTTGTCAATTTGCTATTTCATGATATGATTAACATCCGAGTTACTAAACTATTTTCAGTCTTTATTTTATTATTTATTTTCTATCTAGTTATCTATCTATATATCTCCTACCTACCTGTCTCTCTCTTTCTGTCTATCTATCTTCTGTCTGTCTGTCTGTTTATCTCTCTGTCTATCTGTCTGAGTATCTGTCTGTCTATCTATGTATCTATCTACCTACCTACCTACCTACCTGTCTGTCTGTCTGTCTGTCCGTCTTTCTGTCTGTCTTTCTGTATCTCTCTCTCTCTCTCTCTCTCTCTCTCTCTATATATATATGTCTATCTCTGTTTATCTAGCTATCTATATATCTGTCTCTGTCTATCTATCTATCTCTCTATTTATTAACATACATTATCTATTTATTTATTTTCTCATTTATTTACTTATCTATCTTTCTATCTATTTATCTGTCTGTCTGCTTATTTTTAATTATTATGTAATCATTCATTCACTCAGTCAGTCAGTCAGTCATTTTATTTGTTCACGTCCATTTTGTTAGTGGCTTGTTTGATGGATTAATAACAGAATTTTAATCAAATCATCGATCCATACTCTTTGATTTACATCTTGTATAATTTGACATTTTAAAACATCTAAATAATGATTTTTATCTGCTATTTTTTCTTCTTGCTCATACCAACAGATTAAGTTACTTTCTCTCTGTGGTCAAGTATTCGTTTATTTCAAGTATCCAATTTTTGTGTGAGATTTTCATTACTGAACATTAAATTATAGTTATTTATTGTCGTACCTCGTATTAATTTAATACCGTAAAATACCACTTAATTCATACTAGTGGCAGTAGTAATAGAAATGCTAGTAATAGTTGTATCTGTAGTAGTACTATTACTAGTGATAATTGTAGTAGTAGTACTATTAGTAGTAGTAGTAGTAGTAGCGACAGTAGCAGTAGTAATGTGACAGTAGTTGTTTTAGATGTAGTGGTAGCAGTAGCAGTAATTGTTGTTGTAGACGTTGTTGTTGTTGTAATAGTGGCAAAGATATAACCGATTTACCGATAGTGTAATATCAGATTAATATCTGAAGCTCTGTTGTGAAATGGAGCTTCCGTTCTCTCGGCGAATTCACAAAAGAACGGAATGAAACCGTCTGTACGAAACGAAAACGTACAGGCATACAGAACAGATCCATAAAACATCCATTATTTCTCTCGCTCCCAGATGTGCGAATATTCGTACAGAAAGAACAAGTTTTAATGAAACCGCTCCACGCTCACAAAGCAAGTTCTTACGTTTAAAGAGCGTCGATGTTGTGTTAATGAATTGATATGCCAATCAAAACTTCCAGTCGTTTGTCCAAGTGCAGTGTTCCAGTAATTACAAACAGTTGTAGGTTTAACTTTCGATGACGAGCTCAAGACAGAATCACAACAGATATCACGATATTGTCAGCTCTTTGAAAATCCTGCTGAAGATGAATGGACTGGTTTTTTACAGTTATTTTATTTAGTTATGACTGGTTTCATCTCCCTTTGTGTAGTATCTGTCAGTCTCCCTCTATCTCTTTGTCTCTCTTTCTCCCTCCCGCATTCTCTCTCTCTCTCTCTCTCTCTCTCTCTCTCTCTCTCTCTCTCTCTCTCTCTCTCTCTCTCTCTCTCTCTCTCTCTCTCTCTCTCTCTGTTTGAACTCATCTTTCATCTTCTCTATCTTTCACAGAGAAAGAGCAAAAAAATGTTATGGTCTGCGTAAACTTGCTGGATGATCCTGATGACAATGATGATGATGATGAAGGTGATGTATGATGATGGCGTCGATGATGACGGTAATGATGATAATGATATGTTCATCGATTTTTAACTTTACCCTTTTCACTAAACTCATATATCATTTTAAAACGGCGGAACTCATGTCTTCATTTTTTTTCTTTTTTTTTTTTTTTCTTTTTGTTTTTAATAAAACTTAATTTTTTTTTTTTTTTTTTTTTTTTTCTGCACACCCCATCACCACGACATCTGGCTCATCATCAGTATAAATCATCTCTTTATTTTCATTAAAAACCGCCTTTTTTTTTTTTTTTTTTTTTTCTTTCTCTTTTATCCATTTCGCAAGAAAAACAGTTTACTTAAACACCTAATTTACTCCTTTCCCTCGTAATAGCGCGATAATTTCTAAAAATTCAATCAGCCAATTTGGCTAGCAGAACAGTCGGCGGTTCCTCTCCTTCGACGATGGATTGGAAAGCAAGAACAAGACACGCGGTCATAAATTAACCAATTATTATCG
>CM022667.1:14627167-14632167 GCA_012295275.1 Chrysomallon squamiferum | reverse complement strand
CGTCATCTTCATTTTTATTTTTGTTATTAATATTGTAATCATCATCATCATTACTGTAGTTGTTCTTATTTTTTAAATTTACTTTTTACTTATTTATTTATTTATTTATCTTACACAGACATCATATGAATGAGAAAGATCATATTTATATTGCTATATATATATATATACACATATATCAGTGAATAAATCAAAACAGAATTTAATCCCAAAACACTACGTCTAACTCTGTTACGAATATAAAGATGTACGAAACTAAATTATTACAGCTTTACATCAAAATGATGAACAGAACATACGAATGGGCGGCTATTCCCAATGGGACTTTACGTATATCTGACACTATGATCGATTCACTGCGACGACAGCGAAAACAAGACGAAAATTTTTCTTCTTTTTAAAAAAAAAAAAAAAAAAATCAAAAAATCGTATTAAAACAAATATGGCCGAAATCAGTTTACATTTCTGGCACTGCAGTTGGAATAGTTTCCGAGAGAAACCCATTATCAAAGTTTGATACACTGATAATCATTTTCCGTGCGATTAGAGAGGGGTTTCCATAATCACACCTATTTTTCATGTGTTATTTCGCCTTTCTGACAGCCAAATCAATGACTAGAGCCGACCTGGCAGCCAGTCAGTCCGAAACAATTAGAAGCAGGCACCACGAAGCTGGTGCGCATCACCAACACAGTAATGATAGCGTTTTAATGGAAAATGTTATATAGCATGGTGGAAATGTGAGAATAGTAGTAAATAAGTCTCTGGCTTTTTTTCCCACTTAACAGAAGAAAAACAGAAAGAAGATCATAAAGAAGAAGAGCAAGAAAAAAGAAGAAGAAGGCGAGTCCTTAAAAAAACAAAAAAGTTATGTATGCTGGATTGTATGGTGATATGGTGAAAAAATACTAAATAAAAAAGTAATGATCGTAATGATAAAAAGGAAAATTTTTTGTTTAGTGTACTGAATCAATATATTTTGAAATATTATTCTTTAAAAAGAAGAAAAAGCATAATTGACATATGATAACAAAAGTACAATAAAAACACGGATAACTCTAAACTCATGTGGAAATGTAAGACTAAGAAAAAAAAAGAAGACGAAGAAGAGGAAATCTTTATTTTAAAAAGAAACTGAAAATAGTACACACACACACGCGTACACATACACACACGTACACACATGAAACTGTTCTGATTTACATTCATTTAACATAAAACTAAAAATTAGAATAAATAAAACAGATTGAAAAAAAAAAGACAAAAAAAAAGGAGACAAAACAAATGAACAAAAAAAAAAGAGAGAAGAAACTGAAACAAAACACCCACTAAGTCGAGACTGTAATTCAAAAATATGAATCAGTCTACATGTCCATTCTGATTTTTTCGTTCGCTTACCAGACAAAAATAAAAGATTTCAGATACAAAGAGGAAGAAAACATTAGATCTATTGATATATGATCGATATTACACAAGTACGTATTTAGAAACAAATTAATCTTTCTTGTCACTTTGCTCGCTTCATTGCACTGCATGGAGTAACTCAATTCCAGAGAGCCATTGACGAAACTTGAACGTATGCCTCCTTAATAATAATAAATCCTGAGTCCCAGAGAGAGAGAGAGAGAGAGAGAGAGAGAGAGAGAGAGAGAGAGAGAGAGAGAGAGAGAGAGAGAGAGAGAGAGAGAGAGAGAGAGAGAGAGAGAGAGAGAGAGAGAGAGAGAGAGAGAGAGAGAGAGAGTCTGTGTATGTACGTATGTATGTACCTTTTTTTTACGGATATATGTGTGTGTGTGTATGTATGTATGTATGTATGTATGTATGTATATATCTCTATGTATGTATGTATGTATATATGTCTATGTATGTATGTATGTATGTATGTATGTATGTATGTATGTATGTATGTATGTATGTATGTATGTATGTAGGAATTAACAGTTCGTTTTCTTATCTGCATAAACAATATTCGGAATGTAGTGGCACAGGAATATGAAATCCAGTTATGATCTACTCACGTTATATGCTACTGACGAGATTTGAACGAATGGCAGTTCATCATTTGTCGACTATTTATTTATTTATTTATTTATTTATTTATATCATTACTTTTATCATTTGCCCGTTTTATATTCTTCGAAACAGTCCCATCCTTACACAGTATTATTATTATTATTATTATTATTTTTTTTTTTTTTTTTTTTGAATATTTAAATATTTTAACAGTTGAGAAAGCGAATTATTAAATATTTCATCCAAACCTTTTTCTTTCAGAAATGTTTATGTTATACGACGCTTTGCTATCTTTTCAAAAAAAAAACACCCCAGTGATCTGAAAACCATCAATCTTGTTAAAGCCAACACTTCAAAGTGCTCTGGCTAAGAACAGAAACAAAAAATAATATAAAGAAATTGTGGTTTTTCCGTGAGCCAATATCAAAAACGTTTCAGATGCTAAAGTTTTGAGTGCAGTGAATATCAACTATTATTTTAAACCAGTTATGTGAAAAGACGATTTTTTTTTTCAGTAATGTTGTTTCGTTTGACGTCGTTTGTTACTGGAACTGTGAAAAAAGTTTCATAAAAACTGTTTTCTTTATGAACGTTCGATAAGTGACCGATATTTTAAAACTGTATGGTTGATAATGATTATCATGATGACGACAATGAATAGAAGCACAACAAAAACTACAGGAACCGAAACAGTAGCAACAGAAACAAAAACAACAACAGCAATAATAACAATAACAATGATGACAATGACGATGATGGTACTAATTATAATAATAACAATAACAAGAATATCATTAATAATTACTGTAAGAAGAAGATGAAGAAGAAACAACAGCAACAATGCACTGAATATAAAAAATATTTAAATTTTAGGAGCTTTCATGTTTTTCTGTCCTTGACGCTAAGATGATAATATTAAGTCGATATCCAATAAATAAATAATGAAATGTAAATGTATTTATTCTGCATAATTGTACAGACAGTTATTATATATTAATTAATCTTTTTTTATTTTATCCTAAATCATCGTCGTCATCATCATTATAATCATGACTGTCATCAGCATTATCATCATCATAATCATCATCATTATCATAATTATCATCATCATTATAATGATCAACATTTATCATCATCATCATTATTGTTATAATATATATAATATTTCAGACTTACGTTTTTTTCTTGCCCTCTTCTATATTTTTAGTTACTGTTATTTCTGTTCTACATATTTTTACACCTTTCTGTACATTCAGCTCATTCGCTCTGTTTGTCCAGCTGTTTCGACGATGGACTAAGCTATGAGCATTCAGACGAACAAAACATAACAGAGGTAAATACAGGTAATTTAGTATGTAATTTTCCCACAGGTAACAGAACATTTCAAACGATCCTTAAGTGCAACCGCAAACACGATTCTATTGAATATCGTTAAATATTAAACACGTGTTAATAAAACAGAATGCGAGGTTTGTCCTTTTTACCGATAACTTTGTGTTTTGATATTTACCTTGTCCAAATCCTCAACTGTGGAAAAATAATTATAAGAAGAAGAAGAAGAAGTAGAACAACAACAACAACAGTGAAAGAAAGAAAGAACCAGAAGAAAAAGTCCAACCAAAAACCAACAACAACAGTAACCATAGCAATAAATAAATAAATAAATAAATAAATAAATAAATAAATAAATAAAAAATAAATAAAATTAAAAACACCAGAATTTATTTAACAAAACACTCGACAATTTATAGTATACGGTTATAAAATTACGACGTCACACAAATGGTTAATGACATAAACATTTTGAGCGAAAATCTAATCAGTTTTTGATTAACCTAAAGTAGTGGTGTTTTATATGAAGATTCCCAGAAACTGCAACGTGAAAATAGTCAAGCTGTGCACAACAAAGGATCGATCCTGCTGTCCTTCAAACCTTGAACTTCACCTTAATCACAGGGCCACGGTCCTTCTTTGAAACTGACGTCTGAAATCTACATTCATTGTGATCACCATGCAGTTTTGTTCTCGTTTGTGTTAACTGTACCAGTACGTGCATAGGTTATTGTCTCTCTTTATGGTTCAGGCAAATCACTATTAGCAGTATTTGTTGCTGCTAATATAATATGACTACAGTTATACAGTTTATGACAGTGATACGATTGGCACGGTATTGCTTTCACTGTCGTTGATGTAGTTGGTGCTGATAATGACGCAGGTAATGATGATGGTAATGTTCGTTAATGCGGTTGTATTTGAATTAGTCCTTACTGCAGTTGTAATAACCGTAGACATATTGACAATGATGGTCTTGAAGTTAATTGTTGAGATAGAAATAGTAGTAAAGTAGTAGTAGTAGTAGTAGTAGTAGTAGTAGTAGTAGTAGTAGTAGTAGTAGTAGCAGCAGCAGCAGCAGCAAGAACAGAAACAACAACAATCTGTATGACTGAGTTAAATATATTGGTTGTTTTCATTATTTTTATTAGTAATAGTAGTACTAGTAGTAGTAGTAGCAGTAGTAGTAGTAGTTATAAAAGTCGTGGTGGTGGTGATGGTGGTGATGATGGTGGTAATGGTAATAGTTGTAGTACTGGTTTGTAGATGTAGTAGTAGTAATAATGGTAGTAGTAGTAGTATTGTTGTTATTATCGTGAGGGATGTTTTTGTTGTAATTTATTTTATTTTATTTTATTTTTATTTATTTATTTATTTATTTATATATATTCTTTAATTTTCAATCGAATCCAACCAAAACAAAAATTATCTCAACTGTTTCCTTAAATCCTGCTCCATTTTCGTTTAAGGTCGATGAACTCAGACTCCGATGTTTGGAAAGCAGTATCTGTCTGTTTGAGATTTCTTCGTGCTGTGTTAAATCCCTCCCCAGTGTTATCAATCCCACAGAAAAGTGTTTAATCCTCAGACGTTGTGTTTACGATAACAGCAGATTCACAAGTTCTTTATTTTAATCGGTAATGTCCACTGCATCA
>CM022667.1:14557167-14622167 GCA_012295275.1 Chrysomallon squamiferum | reverse complement strand
GAAGATGTTTACGTGCGTCTTTCGCTGAATTTGAAAAACCCCGTGGTTAAACTTTTATAAACACGAGCTTTGTTTAAAATAATACAGATCAATGAATGAATGGACGAATGAATAAATGAAGGAAGGAAGGAGAGAAGGAAGCAACGAATAAATAAATAAATAAATAAATAAATGATGATGATGATGTTAATGATGATAATAATAATAGTAATAATAATAACAGTAATAATAATATTAATAATAATAATAATAATGACGAAGATGATGACGATTATAATCTAAATGATGATGATGATAATGATGATGATGACGATAATAATAATAATAATAATAATAATCATAAAAGTCGTATTAATACTATATTATTAACTTCAGATTGGAATGGATGCATTTTTAATATTAATTTTTACGATAGTTTAAATCAATTTGGAAAACTTGTATTGATTAGTTAGCTTAGTATATTTACCAACGTTACATTTCAATTTTAGTCTATGAGAGTAATATATTTCGAACGGACATTTTTGAAAATAATTTTCAATAATGCTACTGAGAGTTATGTATTTTCAAACGCTAGGTTTTCATTTATACTATGACTGATACATAATCAGAAAGATTTCTGAAGGGCTGAGAGACAGATTAATGTAAATCCAAAGAAATAAGAAATGAGTTAGGATCATGGAGTGATAAATGCTGATAAGATTCACCAGGGTCTGGATGTCCTAGCTCACGTCAGTGATATTTAATAACTGTACCACGGAACACATCTATCACTATTACAGTGTGTGTGTGTGTGTGTTGTGTGTGTGTGTGAGTTTGTGTGTGTGTTTGTGTGTGTGTCTGTGTGTGCGTGTGTGTTTGTGTGTGTGTGTGTTTGTATGTGTGTGTGTGTATCTCTGTAGATGTATATCTGTTTATGTGGGCTTTTGTGTGTGTAGGCATGTGTGTAAGTGAGTACGTATTTATGTGTATGTGTGTGTATATATATATATATATATATATATACACACACACACACACACACACACACATATATATATGTACATACAATATATATATATATATATATATATATATATATATATATGTGCGTCTACTTGTTTGTGTCTATGAGTTTTTGAATAATTTGAACATCGATTATTTCAAAAACTATATTTACTGCGCTAGACCATTCTAGATATGCGTCCTTCATTTCAAGCGGCACTTTTATATTCACATCATTTCCATACGTTTATCAATTTTTATATTACATAATTTTATATTTTCAGCTAATCTTTACTTCAAGTAGTAATTTTGTCTTACGAGTACTTCTGGAAAATTCTTGAGAGTTTTTCTTTCATCATATGTATGTGATTTTATATACTTTGGCCTAATGTTTAAAATAGATCTCTAGCTTCACTTTCAGATTTAGCGTATTTCCAGACAATTAATTTATACGCTGTAAATTATATAAGGATTTCTTTCTCTCTGAATTAGTAGTTTGATTACATTTGGAACGGTGGTTAAGAAAACAGAACTGTGCCTTAAGATGTATTGTATTTTCAGTTTTAACATCTTGACCCACGTATAATACTAAAACATTGTTCTATGTTATATTTGTTTTATTGTTTCAACTGCTGTCGTTGTTGCTGCTGCAGTGTTTCTTTTGTTGCAGTTGTATTGTTACGTAAGATGAATATGACTGAGTGTACTTGTGATATTCTGAAATGTGTTTATGACGTTCAATTTTTTTTAAACTTATTTTCTTTCTTTTGTTTTGTTTTGTTGTTTTTGTTGTTGTGGTTGTGTATAATCTTCAGTAAGTTATAAACTGTTTTTGAATTCTGGTACATACGTGTGTGTGTATGTATGTGTGTGTGTGTGTGTGTGTTTCTTTATATATATATATATAATTGTCTTTATTGGTTTTTGGGGGATTTTCTTTTATTTTATTTACTTTCGTTTTTCTTATATATAATAACATTTATTTTCATCTAACATATAACGTTACAAAATATCTGTTACGACAACATATTAAGAAATAGCATTACGTGATGCTGTACAGCTGCTATTTATTTTCATTTAAAAAAAAGTAACTGTATTAAAAGATCGTCATGTCATCATATAAGCAAATCTATCAACGAATTTAATTATTTGAAATTTCAGTAGTCTCATTTTCAGTAGCTGTATTTGTGTAACGTAATTACAGAATGAGGTATTTTAGTAACTTAAACACGGTTTAGATAGGTAATCCGATTTGTTTGTCAGTCTCATGTTTAAAAGATGAAATCTAGATTTAAAAAAAAAAAATTAAATCGATTTCTGTACTGTAATATAATCAGCCACAAGCCGGGAGTGTCAGTTGTTCTCCTATTTTTCAAAATATTCTTTCAGATCAAATAGTTTTCCTGAAATAAAATAAATCGAAAGAGCTATAACAAATGTCGCATGCTCGGCTTCAGATTAGTTTAGCATTTTTAATAATGAGAGGTTTAATACGTATACCGATAGTATGTCTACAACTAACAATGAATTAATACGTACCTATGTATGGATGTATGTATATGTGTTTATATATATATATACAAACACATATACATACAAACACATACACATACCTACAAATTCACACATACACACGCACACACCTACACAAAAGAATACACACATTTCAGGAAATAATCAAATTTTCCTTTTCTGAAAATTAGTTTGATTTTGTATAAGTAGACTTTATATATATATATATACACACAGTCTGTGTTTATATACGTCATAAACCGCTGCGTTTGTTCTAAAAACAGTAAAAACTTTAATTACTTTAAAAACTAATCACAATATTCAGGACTGACGTACACGGGTTACGAACTCACAACCTCTAACTCGTAAATCTAAAAATAACATTGCTATGTTTGTCAGACAGGATGTGCGACTGTGTCCTCGCATAATGAATAAGAACGGGATTTTCACCAATGATTTAAATAAGCGCATTACGATTTTTTTATTATTTTTTTTCTTCTTCGTCTCCTCCTTTTATTTTTTTATTCCGCTAGACTGAAGACGGTGTCTCGTTATGTAATGAATAAAGAAGATTTAAAAAACACAAAAAAAAATGTATCCATACCATGATCATTTAATTTAATGATTTCCAAGATAATTCTTTGTTGTTAGGGGGGGTGGTAGTTTTGTTGTCTTTATGTATTTTTTTTTTTTTTTTTTTTTATAATGTTTTTTGTATTTAGTATATATATATATATATATTTGTTTTGGACATTGAATTATTTCAAGAGACAGATTGAGCGAGATACAGACTGAGAGAGAGAGAGAGAGAGAGAGAGAGAGAGAGAGAGAGAGAGAGAGAGAGAGAGAGAGAGAGAGAGAGAGAGAGAGAGAGAGAGAGAGAGAGAGAGAGAGAGGGGTCAAATTAACTTTGATTTTGATGTAGCAGTCAGTCGTTTTTACAATCACGTTATCACTTAATAATGACGCCTAGCATCGGCTCTGTTTTTCAGTAACGTCATAACTTGACCGTCATTCGAGCAGTGAAAAGTCGTTCACACTCGTTAAATATTCGCTGTCGCTTGTGATGTGAACAAACAAAAACAAACACTGTTCTCCCCTTCAGATATGAAATAATACTTCAATATTTACATGCACGATTGGATTCCCGAAATATCAACAACATTTCTCAATGATCAAATGAGATCCCGAAATAAAAACGGAAATCGAGTTCAGAGTATTAAAGCAATCGGTCTTTTTGATGTCTAACTATAATATTATAGGGAAATTTTCTTTTCCGTTTTTTTTTTTTTATTTTATTATAATATTTGTTAATGATGTAAACGGTGTCATGAACTTTTTTCGCTCTGTGACAGGTTTGTTGTATTATTTTATTGATAGTACATAAATAAAAATAAATATTTGCTTCCTTTGTTTACTGATATTACCATGTATGCGTTTTTAATCATATCTGATTTGTAGCTGTCATTATTATTCTAGTTTCGATGCATGTGGAAATTCGTAAAAAATTAAACTGATTTAAATTAATTTTATGTTGAAGTCTGTTATTCTTCCTCTCTCTCTCTCTCTCTCACACACACACACACACATACACAGACAGACACACCACAAAACACACGTTCACACACTAGCATCGCACAGATACATCTCCTTGCACGAGGTGCGAGCGCACGCACACACGCACACCTATATATAAATATACATTATATACACACTCACTATTCATATATCTCTCTCTCTCTCTCTCTCTCTCTCTCTCTCTCTCTCTCTCTCTCTCTCTAATATTTTGGTTTCACTCTTTTATTTTTCTTTCTTTTTATTATATTTTTTTATAAGTTTTCTGAATTGAAAACCAGAATCTATTCAGTCTGTCTCTAAATATTTTATCAACAAGCAAAAATAAAAAAAACCTCAATAATAATAATAAGGAACGAAATTAAAAAGAAGAAGAAGAGGAAAGAAAGAAAATCAGCCTTAAAAATAAATCATTTAACGGGACGTAATTTTTCTGTGGCGCAAATAACCTGGTACACGTAGAAGGTAATACAAGAGAAGCACGAGTGATTTTTCAATTTATAAGAGCCATGCGGTTATAACGAAAACTAATATCGCGGAATTAGGCACCATTTACATGCAGAAAGAATCCATTATATATGAAACGAAAAGGAATAAATAGCAGTCGACTAACAGAAAATATTCTGCAAATTAGACGACAATTTCAGGTTAGGCGAAACCGCGAAGCTGAGGCCATTAGAAAACGTAATTTGTAGACATTTTATCCCAGATTAGCTAAACTTTCGACGATGCGCAATCGGCACACTTCGACTGCACTCGGTTACCGCAACGGACTCTTTCGCATCATTTCGTGATTAGCGGATATCATCGAAAAAACGACATGACAAAGACGAAAATCGTCACGAATTTGTTTAAAATTAAAATTAAATTTAACAATGCTGACCTTTACGGCGAAGAACTCAACACCAAGCAATAATAAAATGGTAATATTTGTGAAGACAACTGATACAGTTCTATTTCTTTTCTTTTCTTTTTTTTGCTTTTTAGTTTTCTTTTTCCAATTAAAGCTTATGAATAGTTAATATGTTTTTTCCAGCCGATCAATAAATCTGTCATGTTTGCGCAATAGTTTATGTGCTCGTTGTCACTAATTTAATTTGTGTCTTGATTTTTTATTGCTGTTTTTTTTTTTTTTTTCATACAGTTCTGTCTGTTTTAATTTCTTTGTTGTTCTCTCTCTCTCTCTCTCTCTCTCTCTCTCTCTCTCTCTCTCTCTCTCTCTCTCTCTCTCTCTCTCTCTATCTCTCTGTATATATATATATATATATATATCTGTGAAGATATGTATGTACGAACTACGTGCCTAGTATATATGAATGTGATTGTGTATGCTGCAGATATTCAGTACAAATCTATAACTTGCAATGAAACCATTATTAATACAAATCACTGTAACTGTCAATGCAAATACGAGTTACATGCATTAGAATCACTATTAATATAAGTCTGTGTAACTTAATATGTGTCAAATACTGCTGCCAATGTCCAGAGTTAATGCCATATCCGTGCAACGTAATATAGGTCGTTAGAAGAAAACGTGATTTATATGATGTTAAGTTATAATAGACCTGGAAAGCAGCCAAGCCGATATAAATGTTCAGAGTATTAATCATTCAGTGGACTGATAGATTATTACCTAGTAAATTGACGACGATGATGATGATAACGGTGGTGATGATGGTGCCATCGCAGTCATTATCACTGCCATTGTGATCATATGATTAGCTTTATCGTCATCATTATCATTATCATCATCATTCAGTTTAGGAGGTGATACTCTGTTAAATGTTATTGTTATTATTATTAGTGGTAGTTGTAACATTAGTAAAAAAAAGTAGTAGTAGTAGTAGTAGTAGTAGTAGTTGTTGTTGTTGTTGTTTTTTGTATTGCTGTAATAATAATAATAATAATGAAGATGATAATGGTGATGATGATGATGTTGATATCAACAACAAAACAACAAAATGTTGCTTGTTTATGACATAATACTAGTCCCTCAAACGCTGGTTCCGATTAAATTAAATTAAGTTTTAAACAAATTAAAAAGATGATATGAAAACTAATCTACTAAGAATAAAAAAAAAAAAAAGAAAACCCTAATATAACTGTAATATTAAACAGATTTTAGTATAGCTAATGAATCCTGATAGATTAATCAGTTTATACACATTTCCTCATAATGTATTAATAACATCTGCGTGTACGTTAACAAGACGTTAGTAACTCGTAATAAGAAGCCAGTGTAATATTATAACGACGTTACAAACAGATTTTAAGTAAACATATATAGAGCAGCTACGCAGACTGTTACAAAGATCTATGCAGTTTAACGACACCGTAAAGAACAGTATCATCATAACTTTACGTGTTACTGGTTACTTTGTATATTCTAAAAGAAGCTCGTTACCTAGTAAATTCACTTCAGTTTACCGCAGTAAAGCAGTAACGTAATAAATACAGCTGTAACGTAATTTAAAAATACGTTTCTGTGCTGAAACAGCTGTTCGGCTTTTGGTAACGTAATGAAAACTACGTGTCAACGTTGTTACAACAGCTATGTTATTTGTAACGTCAGTGAGACTGTAACGTAGCAATACCTCAAATATTTTGTAAACGAATATACGAGCCAACATTACAACAATGGTCAGCTCTTTGTAAAGTAATTTAAACGACAGTGATTTAATTCTTTTCACCTGTACAATACGTTTTTTTAATTCAATTTTTTTTTTTTTTTTTATGTTTTGTACAGACAAATGGCTAAAACTTTAAAAAAAAATAACAATAATAAGAGGTTAATGTCGATATGAGAAAAAAAAAAAGGCGAACGTATTTATCTTAGAGTATGAATTTGAGTTTCTTAACGCGACATCCACAATCATTAATTCTACAGTCTAGACAATTGTTCCTCCGAGACCACGCATTTGTTATACAACAACAAAAAAAGAATCTTTTACAAATCTCGTTTTTCTCCCCGCAGTGCAGTACACGCCAGCTTTTTTTCTTTTTCTTTTTCTATTTTTTTCCATACCAGACAGCATGAAATATGATAAGAAGAAAAAAAATGCCTCGTACGACAATTTTTCATTACCATAACCGCCGCACATCGCTTTAATCGAAACCATTAGCCTGGCGTTAATGGTTTCACAAAATGCTTCAACATCTCTGTTAATTAGGCTGGCGGCCGAGGAGTCGTCAAACGACGTCTGCGCACGGCGTCTCTGGAGGAGACGTTGTACGTATCTTCCGAACGTCGTCTTTTACTCGCGTGAAACATGCGGAATCGGAGTAATTTTCAGATTCATTCAGCGGTCACAATGCGGCACTTTGTACGTCTCGGACAAGCGCCGGCTGATAAGAGAGGGAAAATGGCGTCTGCTAATGAAATGTATTTTGTTGAATTTTCTGGCTGAGTGATCGTTACGGGGAAAGACTGACAACATTATGGCTTTGTGAACGCGCCTGTCACATTTGCCGTCTAATTCGTCTTCAATGCTTTCCATTTGGCGATGGTTTAATTGACTCTTTATAGGGGTGAAGGTCACTGGAAATTATTATTTTTTTTTATCATTATTTTTTTTTTTTTTGTTCCGTGTTGTTGTCATCTTCATAGTTTCTTTGATCTTTCTAGCATAGCAGTGCTCTGTGGCTTAGCTAAGAGTTTAGAGAGAGTTGAATGGTCTGTGATTAGGTGTTGACATTGTAAATGAAAATATTGTTTTTATTATATATATGTACTTAATAAATACTAAATGATGACGATAATAATAACAACAACAACAATAAATGAATACATAAATAAAGGCAGAGACAACAAAGAGATAGAGAGAGAGAGAGAGAGAGAGAGAGAGAGAGAGAGAGAGAGAGAGAGAGAGAGAGAGAGAGAGAGAGAGAGAGAGAGAGAGAGAGAGAGAGAGAGAGAGAGAGAGAGAGAGAGAGAGAGAAAAAGAAGAAACAAAAAAGGCTGTTGTGTAAGTTGTCTGGAATTTCAAATTAGTTTTAAACTTAATCGATAAGGAAGGTTCGATCCCAGCAGATCCATCTTCTTATGCCGTTTCTATTTCTTCACAAAGAGTTGTCGCATGCATCGTCGTTATGGAAAAACTCGATAGAAGAAGATCCAGAAACTTATATCATATCTGTTTCTCCACGGAGACGCTGTCGTGGTCGTTGTCACGTCTTCGCTACATAAGTAAGCCGATTAAGAACTACGGAAGACCGTTATTATCATCTTCCCTGAACTCGTTAAGGGAAATAATAGGCGATTGGCCTACATGCAGGTAAAGGCGGTTATCTAGTGAAAGTAAAGCGAATTATTAACGGTTCTCAGCCGTTTTGCTGTTTCTCTGTAGTTGTACATGCAGTGTGGAATAATAACTTCTATTGTAGTGGAGATAATGTTATGTTTTACTAATGCGTGAATTTTTTTTAAATAAATAAATAGAATCGAAGAAAACTGAAGAAGTTATTAAACCCTGAAATATCATCGACATCAAAGAAACTGGAAGAGAAATATCGAGTTATAGCTTCAGAAATACAGAGAGAGAGAGAGAGAGAGAGAGAGAGAGAGAGAGAGAGAGAAGAAATGTCAGACAGACACAGATAGATACAGACAAACTGCATTTAATATATAATTAAATTCAATACGACGGAACAGTAATTTCACTAATGTAGAAAAACATGAAGACATACGGTTTCGTTGTAAAGCTTCACGAAAAAAAGAAAGTAATTGTTTTACGGGTCTTTTGCCGTATTACATTAGAAAAAAAAAGAAGAAGAAACCCCCGCCCTCCCCAGTCTTTTGATTAACAATAAAAGGGTTTATGTTACAAAAAGTTAGGATTAGTTTTAAGACCAATAACAGCAAAGTTATTTCAGCCAGACAGTTTGATATTTACGGTTTCATATTTTGATGTGTTTTATATAGATTTAATAAATAAACAAACAAACAAACAAATAAATATCGTTCTAGAGGATTGGAATATATTTATATTACTGCTTTTGTCGACTTAAAGCGTTCATTGCAATTAAAGTAATAATCAACACCATCATGTTTAGCTTCTTCATTTAACATCATGATCATCATCGTTATTATTAATAACATCATCTATTATCATCATCAACATCATAATCATCATTTTTTCAATCATAGACATAGCTCTTGCTATTCTTTTTATTGAATTAATTATTTTCGTGACGGCAATGGTGTGGTTCTGATTCTGCTGTGTTGCTCTCTGCTTTTAATAAAAGCACGACAGTTGAAATGACATCGTAGCTCTTCTGTTGACGCCTTTCGTGCACTAATTTCTATTCTCATATTAGTATCACATTTATCCACTCTGTCATTTTGTTCAGTCATTAGACATATTTATTTCCTTTCCCACCACAACATCGATAAACTTTCAGCCATTACGTTATTTAAATGAGAACAGAAATCAAATTATTGGTATGGGGGAAAAAATCACCCCGTCGACCCTCAAATTCCCAAACACCCCAAAGTCATCATTTCTGGAAGGATCCTGAGCCGGGAACATTCGCTTTGCGGCCACTTCTCTCTATAATTAGCAGAGATTGAACAAATTAATTTCGCCTCGTTATTCCACTGAAGAGTTCCACTCGACTCGCAAACTGCTGTCCGTCAAACGTCGTGTTTATGAGTGTTGGTTATCTCTTCAGCTTGGTGAGTTTGTTTTGACAGAAATGAAGAATGTGAAGATACAAATACAAGGAAATTCGTGCAGGCAGAGAAAAGGAGAAAAAGACTGTGAGAAAGAGGGAGAGGGAGAGAGAGAGAGAGAGAGAGAGAGAGAGAGAGAGAGAGAGAGAGAGAGAGAGAGAGAGAGAGAGAGAGAGAGAGAGAGAGAGAGAGAGAGAGAGAGAGAGACAGACAGACAGACAGACATAGATAGAGAGAAAGAGAGCGCGACAGACAGACAGAGAAAGAGAGACTGGATGTAGATTTTTTGTAAGTCAGCTAAAGAAAGAGATGAAGAATGAAAAATTAAGATAGTAAGTGAAGGAAAGAAAGAATGAATAAAAGAACACCTATAAAGATACTCATTTTAAAATAACATTCAAACGGATGATTTTTGCGTATCAGAAACTGAATTAAGAAAGAAACACAGAGAGATACAGAAACTAAAAACAACTAAACAAGAAAGAAAATAAGACGGTAAAAAGAAAGAAAATAAGATAAGACGGTAAAAAGAAGGAAACAAAATGTTGCAATACTTGTGTCACCTTCATCTCGTTAATTTTAAGTTAATTCTTGTATACCACATGTAATCTGAAATGTCTATATCAGTCTGTTCATTAGTGGACTATTTCTGAGACAGGCAACCGTTGTCACCTCCACAGTTAGCAACGTAACCTAATTAAGATACTTACGTCATACTTAGTGTCCAATTTATCTTGGAATTATTAATTATTGAGGCAATTTGTTCGTGTCTAAGCCATCTTAATGGATTTCATTTAATGTTCTGGATGTTTCTCTGTATATCGTCATAAGAAAACGAGTGTAAAATAAAGTTTTGTTGTGTTTTATGTCCTTAAAGTCTTAAAAAATAATATATGAATGGATCAGATAAAAATGTAGTTAACTTCAGTTATAACAACTAGTGTTAACTCTTGTGACTTGCTTTCGTGAATGTAAATGGTAAGAAATTTCATTTTTATTTCAGTAGAATTATTTAGGTTAGAAACAAAAATGCTATTATACTATAGGGTTTTTTTTAATATACGCACGGTCATAGAATGAAATGGAAAAAAAAACAGAGAAATATTCTATATTATGACATTTAAGTTATTGAAATTGTACACTATTTTTAGTCCATGTGATGGGCCCCAATACAACCCCCAGGAATCAAAATGAAGCTACGCCCACTATATGTTTACACGATGTACTCGAGTTATTAATAATCTAAGCGTTATTTTCCACTTTATTTGTTTACTGGAATTTAGGACTGCTACGTCACATTCGATATTAGTCGTAAGTACGGTACGGGTCTATTTCGGATGAAGATTTTTCAATAACTCAAAATCGAAAAGGTTTTAGTGACGAAAGAAAGATAGAGAGAAAAAAAAAAGATTAATCAACATCATTGCCAAAAGCAAGTTTTTAAATGAGGAAATTTAGCGCAATCAAACCGTCTATTTGTAGAAATGCAATTTATGTATCATATTGATGTCATTATCTTCAAATTTTAAACAGGAAAAGTCATTTCTTCTTCACAATTATATATTGCTTTTTGTCACCATCATCATTATAATTTCATCTTTAATGTTATTATTATTATTATTATTATTATTATTATTATTATTATTGTTGTTGTTGTTGTTGTTGTTGTTGTTATTATTATTATTATTGTTGCTGTTGTTGTTGTTGTTGTTGTTACATTCATCTTATATACGTCATCATTATCATCATCATCATCATCATCACTATACAACTTATATATTCTACTATTGTCATTTTATATATATATATATAAAATAGCTATAGAAACAAGAACTATCCTTGGCAACGTAACTACAACCACCATTACCACGACGACATCACTACAACCATCACCTCCAGCTTATTACCATCAGCACCATGTCTACTGATTTACAGATGTCCCTGTTTTGCAAACAGCTGATGCTGGGATCCGTTCTGTTTATCTGCAGATCAGCCAGCAGGCTAATACACTAAACAAATGTTTTTATAGAAATGATTTTGTCGCGCTCAAAAAAACCATGTGTTTGCTGAATGGATGAGTTCGCGCAAAACGTAGGCACGTCGTTAACCCTGGAGGATCGAAAGTAGATAAATATTTCATTTCTATTGAATTTGTTTCGCTTAATTAGCCAGTGAGAGCTGCAATTAAGCTCGTTGATACACAGTGCAGATTAGCCAAAGGTCAGAAGCAGAAGCTGAGCCTGGTTGCAGTCAGGTTCGTTTTACGTTTGTGTCAAACAGTTTGAAACGTCGCTTCCTTATTAATTGTATGGACGTATTGGTATAAGAATTGTTTTATTTGTTTATTTATTTATTTACTTTTACTTACTTACTTACTTACTTACTTACTTACTTACTTACTTACTAACTAACTTGCTTACTTATTTGTTGTTGCTGGGGTTTTTTTGTTGTTCTATTTTTTTAATTATTTATATATTGTTTTGAGATATAACGATAACAACAACAACAACAATGATAATAATAATAATAATAATAATAATAATAATAATAATAATAATAATAATAATAATAACAATAATAATAATTCGGTGCGTTGGCCTGAAAACAAACTGCAGTATTGAAACCTCATTATTCTTATTCTTTATTTTTCTTTTTTCTTTCCTTTTTTTTTTTTTTTTTTTTTTTTTTATTTATTTATTTATTTTTTTTTTGTAATAAGACAAATTCATTTTTATTATTTTTTATTACTTTTGTACTTGTTTATTTTTCCATCTTCTGCCTGTCAGTCTATCAAATTGTTTGTCTGTTTATCTGTCTATATATATAGTCATCTCTCTAACCCATTTATTATCTATCTTTATTTCTCTCTTTTCCTTTCATCTCTTGTTACATCTTCTTCCTTAGTTTCGTTCTTTCTATATTGCATTCGCCCTCATTTCTTTCTTCTTTTTTTTAAATATTTTTTTTAATCAGGGAAATGTGATTTTAAATCATCACTCGTTCTATGAATATGCTCCTCATTGCTATCAATCTGTTTGCAAGCCCATGCGCACGTAATTATATAGAACACAGTTATTACAAACATATAGGAAATAGTCAAAATCTTCACTGGCCTTTTTATTTCCCAGAGGGGCCTTGAACGT
This sequence comes from Chrysomallon squamiferum, assembly GCA_012295275.1. Taxonomy (NCBI): domain Eukaryota; kingdom Metazoa; phylum Mollusca; class Gastropoda; order Neomphalida; family Peltospiridae; genus Chrysomallon; species Chrysomallon squamiferum. The sequence goes on along the minus strand of CM022667.1, from coordinate 14,609,282 downwards.
GTGCGACACAACCATGATTGCAAATTGGCTTCTGCAGGAAGAATACAAAAAGGCAAAGACTTAGATACCTTGTAAGATGTGTTGCATTTTCTTCTTTTTTTTCGATATATCTGCAGCAAATCTCGGTCGAGAATTACTGAGCGGCTGAGGGTTCCGTTATTTTTTTTTTTTTCTCTACTTATTTATTTATTTATTTATTTATTTATTTATTTATTTATTTATTTTTTTTTTTTTTTTTTTTTTTATTTTTATTTTTTTTATTTATTTATTTATTACTGTTGTTTGAGACGAAGTATTTAAAACGATGTCGTAATCTTAACCAACGTCATCGACGACATTGCGAGAAATCATCGATAAAATATTTTTGGCCTTGCATGAAAATAAAAATTCTAAACAAAAGAAGCGATTCCTTTAAATTTTCTATAACGAGAGCCATTCGCCATATTGTTATTATTACAGTGAACTGTTTGCATATCTTTAAGCTGATTTTAATTATTAACGAGCACAGATTAATAACTGGTACACGTTAGTCGGAGCTTAATTAGAAATATTAATTAATAATAATATTCGTGCTCCAGTGATCTATATTCTTGTTTACACAGAGGCAGGTGAAACATATTAATAAACTGATGTTCAGTTTAACACATACAAAAAAAAGTGTAATTAGGATTTCATTTGTTTGCGTTTCATGAATGTTGGTTTGTGTGTTCTGAACGTGTATATAAGTGTGTATGTGTGTATGGGTGTGTACATGTGTGTGTGCATGTGTGAGTGGGTTTCTTTTCCGTTCACACACACACACACACACATATATATACACATAGATAGACAGATAGATAGATAATGAGTTTTGGTGTTTACGAATATAAGGTTAATTTTATATTTGGATGTAATTATTAAAGTATGTATGTATGTATGTATGTATGTATGTATGTATGTATGTATGTATGTATGTATGTATGTATGTATGTATGTATGTATGTACGTACGTACGTACGTATGTATGAATGTATTATGTATGTATGTATGTATGCCATTTCTGATTTTGCGAGTCCTGTGTATTTCAGCGAGTAGTTTTTGCACACATAATGCTTTATCTGTGATTTTATGGATATGTTGCGCTGCATAAGAATGTATATGTCACATTTAAAAGTATCTTTCTAAAAAAAACTAAATTTTTTTGTACGTTATTTACACAACAAAAATCTCTTGCTCTTTGCTGAATATTTCCTCTCTGCGGCAACTACAAACAGCTATAATGAATGTGTGTTAATTAAGTGCTGAAAGCATGACAGCTTTCAAGCGACACCCCAAGAACCGTAAACTGCTTTATCAAATAGAAAAATACTCGACAAAGATGAAATAGATTGAGGAACTGGGCGTTCGGCAGTTATGTTTTCACATTCTCTCGCTTCAGCAGATTCTTTCTGCTAAATAGATTTTCTTTTGCTCTGTGTTGTTAATAAAAACCGTTTAACGAGAAGTTATCTGTTTCGCTCGCCCGTGAACCGGCGAATAAAGCTCACTTCTTCATATCCTTTGCTAAGGTGATGTGGCCAATAAATCTCGGAAATGGGCCTCGTTGAAAGAAATACGACGATGCCATGCAATAGTAATCATAAAAATGTTATGAATCATACGATCGGAGAACGACAGGGTCGTTTTCGATAATCCGCGTAAGTCGTATAGAGAACAGTTTCTCATTTTTTTTTTTTTTTTTCACGGCGTCCACTGGTTCCCAGATTTCTGCCGCGCGACAGGAAGCGTAGCAGTGTACTTTATTTATTTATTTTTTATTTTTTATTATTAATATTTTTTTTTTTTGTCCCTTTTCTGTCAAAGCTATCGTCTAAACGTCATATTTACTGTTGATTCCGCTATGCATGATCAGATTTTCTTTCAGATTTTTTTGTCGGATGTTGTACGTAATGACAGCAGAATATGAATGTTGACACCAGCTCACTGACTCGGAATATGAAATTGGCAGCTTGGAGGTTTTTTTATTTTTTATCGTCACTAGATGACTCAGTTTTTGACGATTAATGTTACTTTGTTGTTGTTGTTATCCCGACAACAGCCACTACTAACATTTTTATTATCATCATCATAATCATTATTATTATTATTATTATTATTATTATTATTATTATTATTATTATTATTATTTTCTCTAGGTTTTCTTTTTTCTTTCTTCTTTTTGTTTCCTGATACTTACACTACCACACTTATATTACTATTACAATTACTACTACTACTACCAAATAATAATAATAATAATTTTTGTTTTCTTCCAGTGACACGTTATTCTAAATATTGCATACATTCTTGCTATATTCATCTATTTTATTTTATTTCATTCTGCATTCCTTTCTTCAGTCAGGTTTTCTATCTCTGCATATCTCTAGACATTGCCAAATGTCAGCTAATGACAACAGATGCGCTTATTGTCAAACAAAATTCCTTTCTATATTTGTCCAGCTACAAGACAATGCTTGTAATTGTTTTGTTAGAACAAAAGAAAAATATAATAGCAGATTCATATATGTTCTTTAATTCTGTAAAATAGTCATTTAAAACTTGTTACATAGTCTCTCTCTTTCTCTCTCTCTCTCTCTCTCTCTCTCTCTCTCTCTCTCTCTCTCTCTCTCTCTCTCTCTCTCTCTCTCTCTCTCTCTCTCTCTCTCTCTCTCTCTCTCTCTCTCTCTCTGTCTGTCTGTCTCGTCGTGCTATAAATTTTGGTACTGCTAATGCAGATAGATAAAATAATAAATAAACATTTCGAAAAAAAGAAACAATTTTTCAATACTAAAGCACTTAAAATTCATTAACAATCGCACGGTCATATGTGAAAATTTCCATGCACATCAAGATGTTTGTTTGCATGCAAAACAACTCATTTTCTCCACACTAAATCTCACTCACATTTCCGAACATGAATAGTGTCTAATTCTTTTCACTAACCCAGTGTTAAACTCGCCACATCTGAAAATACTCTTAGTACTCCAGCATCAAGTACAGAGCTTTCTTTTCCCAGTTCTAGAACGGAGTATATGGATTTGTATTCAAAACAGCAGCACCGAGAGCATGTTCTTCACCATAACAGCATCTCGCGATTCAAACACTTCGTGTGCTGATAGGAAATGGTTTAATAAAATTAGTTTAATGTTCCAGTTTATTATTTGATTATTTTAGAGGACCTAACATCGCTCGTAACAAACTATGATAATAAATCCATGTGAAAGTCTTCTTTTTACTCCGTCACAAGTGGAGTCGTTACGACATCGCGTACGCGGGGTAGTCATAGATGCTGTTTTTCTTTTCTCCCTGTATGTTATGACGTCATTACGATAGGGGACAAAAATGGCGGCGCACAGATTTTTGAAAATGTACTCTTCTGTTAATATTATATTATATAAATAATTGAAATAAAATAAAATAACAATAATAAATAAATTAGTTAAAATAATTCAGAATATAATTATTTATTCTGTTGCTCTCTATAACCAAAGGTACAGTTCTTCGGTTAAACATTTTCAAACGTGATCACGTCCAAAGAAGTGTGGCATGTCTGTTCATAACATTATTAATATAACACAGGTTTATTTAATAAGAACATGAAGAAAGCCTGCCTGTGCATTTGCCTCAGAAATAAATAGAATTCCGGTATAGAAATAATACTAAAATTGACGACCAGTGAAGGCTACGGTCGAGGCTGTTTAAATAGCAATCACTCTGAATGACCACTTGTTGAAGTAATCATACAGAATTCCACAGTTCAGTATAATTACGCAGTTTTTCAGTGTTTGCTGCGTGTGTGGTGTGTTGTAAACAACAGAATTACTGGAATACATTATTACTATTATTATTATTAAGAACTGTTCTGTTTACGACTGTTCTTTTCAAGCTGCCATCATTCGTAGCCAAATTCCTAAAGTTCAGAATTCTTTTTAAATTATTAATTTATTTTACATATTATTTTTCTGTCTTCGTAAACAAGTGTTTATGATATCTGGAAAATGACTGTGCATTCCTTGATAAATGGTGCTCTCTCTCTCTCTCTCTCTCTCTCTCTCTCTCTCTCTCTCTCTCTCTCTCTCTCTCTCTCTCTCTCTCTCTCTCTCTCTCTCTCTCTCTCTCTCTCTCTCTCTCTCTCCCTCCCTCCCTCCCTCCCTCCCTCTCTCTATCTGTCTCTCTGTCTGTTTATCTGTCTGTCTATGCATATGAGCGTGTGTAAATTATTATTAATATTGTTTTATTTATTTATTTATTTATTTTAATGATGTTGACACATGCTTATACTCATAGATGTATATGATATATATATATATATATATAAATGCCTGTTTACTTTTAAAATACTGTTGAGAAATTTGTAAGTTAATCAACAATGAAAACTCAGAGATAATATTATAATTAGAAATAAATGAAGAAAGCAAAAAAAAACAAAAAAAAAAAAGGAGTGACAGAGAAACTTTGTTAGAGAATAAAGGAAATGTCGAAGGAAACCTTGAAAATAAAAATAAGAAAGAAAAAAATTGTAGGAGAAAGAACAAAAATTAGCCATTATGGAAAACTAATTGAAATTTGTTTTTCTTTGAATTCAAGTCAATACCGGAGAATTTAATAGTTCTTAGGAAACCAATGACGCACTGAAAGTTGTTTTAGAAATTTAGTTATGAAAAAAAAAAAAGATTTAAAGAAACTAACGACCAAACAAGATGATAAAGAAAACGAAAAAGAAAATTGCTAATAATTGCAACTAGTTATGAAACTCGATAATCGATAGTTATATCGTGAAAGAATAATTTTTTTTTGTTTTTAGTATTATTATCTATTTTTTTTAAGCAACACTTTGAAAATAAGAAGAGAAAAATAAGAAATAAGAACAGATAAGTGAAAAAAAAAAAAATTATATATATATATATATGTATGTATTCCAAAGGAATTAATTGGTAAACCAAAAAAAAAAAATAATAATAAAATAAAATAAAAAGAAATTCGTGAAACACGAGGAATGATTAGATGAAATGATTAAAACGCTGAAAGTAAACTAATTATTAGAAACTTGTTTGGTTTTTACGTGCGCGTTGTAAACAAGCACTAATTAATGACAATGATTAAACTACGTCGAATGGTAGAAATAATTTCAAACGCGATTTGTTTTTCTGTGAAACAACTATTAACGCCATCGACTGGAGCCTGTGAATGTAACGTTAACATTAAAACAGAAACGTACGTGAAAGCATGGCACTTTCACTACATACAGCAGATGCTATTAAAAGAATTATAGTTGTGTGCACAGTGCGATGGTCCATAGAAATGGCTCTGAGGTATTCACAATTATTAATACAGTGCTGGAATAATGACAATATGTGTCTCTATTTTAGCTCTAGCGATAAATTTAGTGTGTTCAGTTCCTATATACATACACACGTTGTTAATCCATACACAGTTTGAATAACAGCGTTCAGTACGTGTTTTACGTAAGGCAGATTGTATTAATTGTATTCAACACTGGAATAATTTTGGATTTAGTTTGATTATTCTTATTTACACGTTAATTGATTATTTTTCCCGTAGGAATTAAAGTGTTACTTGTCTATAGAGACTGTACTTTTAACGATTAGCGTAGATCCGTAGGTTTTAGTCTTCTTCTTTTGATTATTTTCTTTTTCTTTTCTTTTCCTGTCATTTGTATTCTTTCTTTTTTTTTCTTTTTTGTTTTTTTGATTTATCGTTATTTCATTTAACATACGTAATTATTCAGTGCATTTTAATGTCGTCGTTAAAACAAAAACATTACTCTTAAAATTAATATTTAAGAAGTATTATATTTACGTCAGATTGTTTATATAGGTTATTTCAAATACAAACATAAAGTCTTTATGTTAAAATCACGTTAGATATCCTTTATCCGTGATTGGGAATATCCTGGATTTTAGAATACAAGGACACAGCTTGAGTAATGGACGAAATCTTAACACAAAATTGATTTATATTTCATATACATCTTCTATTAACATCCGTATGTACATTTGTATAATATTGTTTTAATAATTTTATGAATAAAATAGAGACGATCTACACTAAACCGTTCGGAAACTGAAAGGTATCATCCATCATCTGGTCTACTCGAAACATTTTGAATTTCATGATTTCTTATAAGCGATTATTAACACGTATGTTGCAGAACAAAACGAACAGTGCACATCATAAAATTAAAAATAAAGAAATATTTTCAATGTGTTTTAATACTGTGATCATAATTTTCTGTTTCACTGATACATTATTTGTGACAACCACGATTCGATTAGTTAAAACAAAACGAGTCTCAATTTCAGTTATCTTATTCTGAAAGTTAATTTAGTTTTTCTAAATCTCTTTTGTATGCTAGTCGATGAACTATTTAAAAAAAAATAATAATAAAATAAAATAAAATAAAAATATTAATAATAATAATAATCATAATAATCATAAATAATCATAATAAAATGACGAAAACGTATCAAGAATAAATTGTTTTCAGATTATCATGATGGCTCTGGCTTTTTCTTGAATTCGCGGATCTGATAATGATTTGGTTTTAATGGTGCCGGGGAGATAGCTGTGGTTATATCGATGACAGTAATGATGTTGATAACAATGATCACGGTGATAATAATGATAATGATAGTGATGATGATAGTAATGATTTTTAATGATAGTAATGATGATTTTTGATGATAGTAATGATGATGATAGTAATGATGATAGTAATGAAGACAGCAGTAACGCACGTTTCTTTCAGTTTCCTCTCCATTCATTTATTTTATTCTATTTTCCTTCTTTTCGTTCGTTCTTTTTTTTTTTTATTTATTTCTTTATTTGTTTTTGTCTTTTTATTATTATTATTAGTAGTAGTAGTAGTAGCAGCAGTACCAGTAGTAGTAATAATAGTAGTAGTAGTAGTAGTAGTAGTAGTTGTAGTAGTAGTAGTAGTAATAGTAGTAGTAGAAGTAGTAGTAGTAGTAGTAGTAGTAGTAGTAGTAGTAGTAGTAGTAGTAGTAGTAGAAGTAGTAGTAGTAGTAATAGTAGCAGTATAATAATAATAATTATTATTATATTGCATCAGTTTCTTTTTTCTTTTCTTTTTCTTTTTATTATTATTTTTTATTTGTCTCTATTTTATTTTTATTTTTATTTTATTTTGGCACCAAAAGCACTAATTTATTTTAAACGACGTTATTGATTATTTTATAAAAGTTTAATCTCTGACGTCTTTCTCTCTAATCGTGTAGTTATGTTTAAATGTTTCATATTGACACTGTTATTTTTGTAACAGCTGTTTGTTTTTTTAGTACGATCGAACGGAAAAATAAAAGAAGGAACGTGCGAACGAACAAGTGAGAGAACGAACGAACGAAAGAGTGAACAAACGAATGAACGAGTGAATGAAAGAACAAATGTTACGAAAGAGCGAACGAACGATCGAGCGATGAAACAGTCGAAGGAATATTGTTTAACGACTTATTAAAACTTTTTAATATTACCAGTTATCAAGTGTCCTATACGATAATGAAATTAAATGAAAGAAAGAAAAAGCAAAACAAATATTATTTGTATATATTTATATATATATCTGATAAAAAGGTTGTGGAGCAGTAGCTAGAACGGGAGAAAGAGATTACTTTCGAATATAAAAGGATTAACTGTGGCATAAACTTTCATACAGAGATGATTCTTCTTCTTCTTCTTCTTCTTCTTCTTCTTCTTCTTCTTCTTCTTCTTCTTCTTCTTCTTATTATTATTATTATTATTATTATTATTATTATTATTTGAACTTTATTTTATTAAAGAATCAGTAATCCCAATAATTCTTCAGTGTTTATTACTTATGGATTAATAACATTCAGTAACTGATACGACGATAATTGTGCATACAGACTGAGTGACTCAGTCTTATAAGACGTGGACGACTATTGTTGCTTCGTGAATAATAATTACTGACAAAAAAACAATAATGTGCGATTTATAGGAGTGGAGGAATAAAGAAAGAATCAGCGGATCACGTAAAAACAATTGTATCAGTCAAAATATAAATCGCAAAATTAAAGTAACAGAAATTAAAATAGTACAACTGCTGCAAAATAATAATAAGAAGAAGAAGAAGAAATAAGAAGAAGAAGAAGAAGAAGAAGAAAGAAGAAGAAAGAAAGAAAAAAGAAAGAAAGAAAGAAAGAACGAAAGAATGAAAGAAAGAAGGAAGGAAATAAATAAAATAGGTGATTATTGTTACTTATTTATTGTTCAGTCATATTCCCTGAAAATTCATTTCTAATTGCTTTCCTTAGTCAACATTATTAAATAATGAATCGGCTTACATAACAAAGCATTACAAGTTAAGTAAATCTAGATTAGTTATAATTGCCTGTATTAAATGACGGACAATGTTATATAGATTTTTCGCAGTCACTAATTGAATCCGAAGATTCGGAAACAATGGATTATCGTGTATTAAATTTATATATTGTGTAATATACAGGCAGGAGTCCCCCTCCTCCTTCTGGAAGACATGATTTAACGGAGAACCGGCTTTGAAAAAGTATATTTCACTTGTATCTGTTAGATAGATACACTTTGGTTCTTCACTTATCACTGTTTAGTTTGTAGTTTAAGTACCCTACTTACGACCTGTTTACGTTCTTGGCGATCGAACGTAAATCGGAATGGATGTTAATCGGAATTTACTTAAATTTCTTTATTTCTTAATATTACCCAAATAACGTATATATATATTTTTTTTTTGCCTTTTCTCTATTTTGTTTATTATTATTATTATTATTATTATTATTATTATTATTATTATTATTATTATTTTATTTTTTTTTTTTTATTTATTTATTTATTTTTTTGTTGTTCTTCTTCTTGTTATGATCGTAAGTACAAACGTAAGTATGAACGTAAGTACGAACGTAAGTACGAACGTAAGTAATTCGCAAAGGTCGTAAGTACTGAAGCAAACGCATTGAGCCTTGATCCAGAAAACCGTGAAAAACCATCTAAATCCTGGTCGTTTCTGGTCCCACCCAGCTTTGCCTTGCCAGTGACCTGGCACTGCAGAGATAACGTGTAAACAGGCACTTTAAACTGAGACAATAGTTAGAAATATTAAATATGAATGTATATCAATTATTCACAGTCGCTGTTCCTCTCCAGTGTTAAATACAAAAATATATTAAATATTTACCTGGTGAATCAACTCGGTGAACTTTTAGCCAATAGACTGCAGAGGGAACAAGTGATAGATTCTCTGCCGCGGCTCAAGAAATACGAAAAGCGTTCTTGCTGCTGTATGATTTACTTTAATGTAATTGTTTGGAATAAAAGCGATTTTGATGCTGTACGATACATTTTAAAAGTCTTCTCTGTTGTAATTTGGTTTATTTTATGAAATTTCGCTAAAAAAAAATTTTAGGATTAAAAGTGCTCTTGATGCAGAACGGTTTATTTTAAAACTTCTCTACTCTTATGTTTTGGCATAAAAGCACTTTTGCTGCTGTATTTTCAGATTCTTCGCTATTGTAATTTGTTGAAAAAAAAAAAGTGTGCTTCAGGTTGTAAGTTGAATTTAATGATGTATGTTTATTAAGGATTCACAGCCAATATTTGTTCTTACTCTTTCAGGTGTCTTTAAACAAGGCTGTTAAATAAAGATATTTAACTTTCTTTCTTTCTTTTTATTTTTTAATATTTTTTTGGCGGAATGTAAATTCATTTAAAGAAAAAGTAAAAATATGTTTATTGCTAAGACGTTTTATTTCTGTCACATAAAAATGTTCTTGCTATTATCATTAGAAATAGTTACATTTCTTCAGGAATGTAAATGTTAATGTTGAACTGTATATTGCATGTTTTATTAACTGTTCTTTTTATCACGGCATCTTTAAAATATTCCTTTTATATATAAAAGTATCTTTATAACGGTATTTTATAACAATATCTTTATAACGGTAACTTTTATAACAATATTTTTATAACGGGGTTATCTATATCGTTTAGATTACGCTACTTTATTTTATACTAAAACAATTTTTAGAATATTACTTTATTCTTCCTCGACTTAAATTTTTTTACTAAATCTATTTTATATTAAAATAATAACAATGAATAAAGTTTTTAAAAACGCTTCTTAGTAACTAAATGTATCTAGATAAGGTGTTGTATGTATAACTGGATGATTATAAAAAATTAATAATGATAAAAAAAAAAAAAATAACGGAAAAAAGGTCTTGATCTTCTTTATCTTAGTAATACAAAGCAACAAAATGCATTAAAACAATCTAAACTTTTTTTTTTTTTTTTTTTTTTTTTGTATGTAATTTAAACACACAACTTCTGTCAAAAACTTTTCGCGGAATAATTCAAATGAAATCTAAGTTTTAGAGTTTTTAAAAAGTCTTAATACTTACAAAAAAAGAAACATTAAAGAAAATACCCTCAAAAAAAAAAAAAAAAGTAACAGTCATCAAAATACAATTTTCAAAAATAATACTTAAAAATAAAAAATTTAAAAAAACCCATATACCTGTATTAAAAAACATATTTTAATAAGAAATTAGATATAACACTAATGATTAATATCACGAAGTTGAGAGATGATTAGTAACAAAGAAAATAATTTAAAAAAAAAAGAAGTCAAAAACTTACCTCAGAAACGAGATATTCCCTTAAACAGAAATATCCTTCACACACAACATGACAGACAAACTGAACTGTTTGATAGATACATTCCCAGAGAACGTCAGTCCGATCTCGCAGTTCAAGAGATTGGTTCCCATCGATCGTCAGTTCATTACATCTTTGATATACGGAACACAACTGGAAGCGCGGCCCGCGAACGCCAAGCCAGAACTGACCAATGAGCACGTCCGTAACAAGCCTGCAGAGTTGCGGCCTGTCGAGCCCGAGTGTTTCTCACTGACCAATCGCCGAGTCCGTAACATCGGTATTGTTTTTTTTTTTCACAGATCCCTGGTAATAATCTCTGTGTACGGTCTCTGAGGTTTTTACGATTTTCAGTTCGCGTGTGGTGAGTTAGATGAATGTGAAGAAATTTTGCGGCTCCGAGTTCAAATTGAGACACACAGAGAGACCGTCAGTCTGAGGGGTAGGCAGAGAGACAGAAAGACACAGCTACGGACGAAGACAGAAAGAAAGAGAGAGAGTTAGACAGAAAGAAATAGGAGAGAGTGATATAAAGAACGAGTGAGACCGAGAGAGAGAGAGAGAGAGAGAGAGAGAGAGAGAGAGAGAGAGAGAGAGAGAGAGAGAGAGAGAGAGAGAGAGAGAGAGAGAGATCAATTTATCTATGAAAACGGAATTTTTCTGATACATACACCTATACATTGATTGATATATCTATCTAGAATTCCATCACGCTTTTATACGTCCAGATTAGTGTTCGTTCAGGACGTGATTTGAAATGTACTCAACTGAGAAGTCCATATCAAAATCAAAACAATCTGATTAAAAGAAGACTTAATTCGAATCTGCATGACGAAAAGTGAGCAAAACAAAAATTGGTTAAACCTATACCAAACTGAACTCTTAAATTCTAATATATGATTTATCACCTATCCTAGTACTAGAAGTAATAGCAGTAAAAGTAGTACTAGAATAATAGTAGTAGTAGTAGTAGTAGTAGTAACAGTAGCGATAGTAGAAGTAACAGTAGAAGTACTAGTAGTTATTTTAGTATCAGTATTTCTAGTAGTAGTAGCAGCAGCAGCACTAACATTAGTAGTAATAGTAGATGTATTAGTAACAGTAGCAGCAAAATCAAAAAACATTATTAAAAGACTGCTTAATTCATTCAGTCTTCGTGACGAAAACTGAGGAAAACAAAAAGAGGTTTAACCTTTACCAAACTGAACTTTTAAATTCTAACATATGATTTACCATCTATCTGTAGTAGTAACGGTAGTACTAGAAGTTGCAGTAGTAGTAGTAGTAGTAGTAGTAGTAGTAGTAGCTGTATTAGTAGTAGTAGTAGTAGCTGTAGCAGTAGTAGTTGTTGTAATAGTAGCAGTGGTAGTGGTAGTAAACTCAGTAGTAGTTGTAATAATAGTAGTAGCTATAGCAGCAGTACTGAAACTAATGAAGTAGTTTAAGAAACAAAATGGTATAGAAAAACAAATTTAATAATAAAAAAACTAATTATTCATTTATGTCGTCGTGATTAACGTGACTGTCTGTGACTGTATGACGTAAACTAAGTCTATAGTATTACCATTTGTTTATTTATTATTATCGTTGATTGCTTATGAAACGTTTCATATTAAAAACTATTTTATTATTATTATTTTTGTTATTATTATTATTATTAGTTTTTCTCTTTCTTTTGCTAATCAATACTATTATTTTCGTTGCAGTCGTCGATGTTGGCGTCGTTATTATTTCTTCAGTTCTTGTTTTTACCGGGATATTGTCTGTTTAGAATCGAAATATAATTTGTCGTCGTCATTGTTGTTTTTGTCGAATTTTACACTGCGTTGTAAGGACTCTTTTAACGAGTGAAAATTGCTATGTCGCAGTCATTTTTATTATTATTATCATACTTTAATACAACTTTTTTCTTTCTTTTCCTTTCCATGTTTAAATAATAGGGATGTGATATATTATTCTCTGGCCGTTTTCAACAGAATTTAGTCTTTTTTTCCTGATTGATTGCTGTTAACAGCTGTCAGCTTTTGTTTCTTTGTTTCTTACTTTGTTTTCTTCTTTTTATATTATACTTTCTCTTTTTATTTTTTGCTCTTTTTTTTTTTTTTCAAATTTGTCTTCTTCGTTTTATTTTCCTTCCATTTATACAGTTGTAATTTATTATTCAGAACCAGTATAACTGAAATGTAATAATATATTTGTCTATTTTTCGCTTATTAATTTGATGATAGCAGGTAAAAGCACTTCCTCTTTCCGTAATGGGAAGTTCGATCGTTGTAAAACGTTTCACCAGGAAGTTTGCAACACAAACGTAACCCCGATCACGTTACCAGCAAAAACGTAACACCGATCACGTTACCAGCAAAAACGTAACACCGATCACGTTTCCAGACATTTCACGACGATACTGAGTCAACAGATTCCGTTTGTTTCTGTGTATCTGACTGTTTTAAATGTCTTTGTTTCTCTCTCTTTCTTCTTTCTTTTTTTTTTATCATTCTCAGATACTCAGTCACTTTCGTCCAATCTGATTCCATCGTTCCATCAGTCTATCAGCCTATCTATATGCATCTGTTTGTCTATCTATCCATCTGTACTTATGAACACGTACATACCTACCTATATAAGTACCTATATAACTATATACAAACATATACATGCATATATGTGTGTATGTGTGTGTGTGTGTGTTTGTACATATATATCTATACAAACACACACACATATATATATTTATGTCTGTCTATTTAGCTTTCTATCTAACTGTCCGTCTATCTTTCTATCTGCTCTGATTCTCTGGATCAGTTATTGCCCCCTCAGTTTTGCTTTATCTCTCATAAACACGCTCTGTCTATTTCTGTTTTCAAACATCAGAATAAAAAAGTAAACGAATTTTACAAAAGGAACTGCTGAATCTTCAGGCAAAGACAACAAGACAACTAAATCTCGTTTTAAATGCCTTGACGGCATCTATGCAGATTTTTTTTTTTTTTTTTTTTAAATTGTTTTTTTTTAACTTCCATGTTAAATGGCAACCTTCTTAGAAAGTGCATTCGACACCTCTAATCCACGATTCGCCCATTAAACGAGAGAAAAGACGATTTTAAAACTGGTTGTTGTCACGTCTTTCAGAACACCGGTAACAAAAACATCACGCTTTGTCGTTGTGCTGTCGACGACGTTGTGTGTACTTTTATTGTCACTTTTCAAAATAGATTACAACCTTCAGTAATCTAGGCTACTAGGATTAAGATACGAATTCTTTTATATATTTTTTTTTCTTATTATTTTTTCTTATTATTATTGTTAATAAGAAGAGATAAAAAAAGGAAATTAATGAAGAAACAGATTCTGGATTGTGAAATGGTACGTAGTGAAAGAAAAAGAAAGAAAGAAATTTCTGTCATATAGATGATGATTATGATGATGAGCACAACAATGGTGATGAGCAGTTTCAGATAGTAATGATGGCAGTTATGACGACAATGATTATAACGACTTAATGATGATAACTGACGAAGATGATAATCATAGTAATGATGAACACCAAATACAACTGATTAACACAGTAAAATATTTGAAGATTTGGAACAACTTTTGTTTTACACAAACACACAAACAAACACACACACACACGCAAACAGATATATATATACACATTCAAATTTCGTTGTCGTTGTTGATGAGGGTGAGTCACTAAGACGGCTCATAAGTAAAAAATGAGTAATTCTGAACTGTAGAACCTTTCATTAGCAGTGTATACAAATCCGCTTTCTCACCTTCCCAGGAAAAAACTGATATCTTAGAACATGTTCTAGTCATTTGCTATTTGTGTATATCACAGATGGATAGATACTATATACAGACAAAGCCAATAGCTAAATAAATTAGTTACTATTCTCAGATACCAGTTTTTATTACCCTAGGAAGGTAAGAATGCGGATATAAATTATATATATATATATAATTTAATTTTACAAATAAAAGAAAATCCAGAATCGTTACACGATTGATTTCACTATTCCAAATCATCGCTTTACAAGTGTCACAGCAACACCTCAGTCTGTCGATGCTATTTCACAATACGCATTTGTATATATCGACACGTCTTTTCTTCTCGTATAGATATTAACATTAGCAAAACAAACACAACGTCTTCAGCGTCGGCCACGTCAGTGTCACACAAATCCTCGATGATCTCCATCCACCCTACTTACGTCATCGACCGTGCACGCGCTCCCGGCAGGGTAGCCATGCAACCGTTTCTCGTGAAGTGACTCTCCTGTGCCAATCAATTCCACAGCACCGCGCCGAGATCTGCTGTTGTCAGTGAAACAGTTTTTGCGTGCAGAACGTGGTGTACAGATAAAGGGATTGTTTTAAAACAATGTAGAAAAGAGCTGGTCGCGTCATTAAGTGCACAGAGAGAGAGAGAGAGAGGGAGGGAGAGGGAGAGGGAGGTGAGAGAGAGAGAGAGAGAGAGAGAGAGAGAGAGAGAGAGAGAGAGAGAGAGAGAGAGAGAGAGAGAGAGAGAGAGAAAGAAAGAGAGGGGGAGAGAGAGCGAGAGAGAGAGAGAGAGAGAGAGAGAGAGAGAGAGAGAGAGAGGGAGAGAGGGAGGGAGGGAGGGAGGGAGGGAGAGAGAGAGAGAGAGAGAGAGAGAGAGAGAGAGAGAGAGAGAGAGAGAGAGAGAGAGAGAGAGAGAGAGAGAGAGAGAGAGAGAGAGAGAGTTCCAATTATGGTTCGATGTCTGCGGTTTAAAAATAAACGTCGTTTTCATTAATTGGTATAAAAAAAAAATATTTAAAAAATTATTAAACAGCTGATTTTATACTCCGTGCTGATACGGCTAAAAACAGCAAATGGTTGCCGCTAAATCAGGATACATTATTTATTTCTGAAACTGTACAAAAATAAACATGATTTTTTATCGTGTCCTAAGTTTTGTTTCATTTCGAAATTTGTTATTTTATTTTATGGTTTCTTATTTTTTTTTTAAATTTATTGCACAGATACACAATATATATGAATACACACACACACGCACACACATACATACACACGCACACGCACGTATAAATAAGGGGACACACAAATCTTTTAACTGGTTAGTGCTTCTAAAGGCGTTAATCGGGCTCTGGATAGATCACTGGACGTACAGACGGATGGACTGTTGAATGGCAGATAAATAAATACCCGTCAGTACATTAAAATAATGGAAGATAAGACACCCACTATTCACTTGGACAATAAGTCTTCACTGTTACATACAGATAATACGTTAGCTAATGGACATTTATTTTCCCACACCTATTTCTCTTTGCTTTCTCTAATTTACACTCTTGTGAGAAATGTCATTTCACTCTTTGCATTATGTACAGTAAAATGGCAAACGGAAAAGAGATGGGTAAAGCCAGCGTGAAGAAAGACACAAAGATACATAATACATCTTTTAACACAAACATCCGTTCACTTCTGCTCGCTGAAAGCGTCTAAAGATCGCGTGGTGTGTTTCTTTAAAAAGATACCTTTTTATTGGTCCATTTGAATCCTGTCGTGCCGGAAGTCGTCTCGGAAAGAGCGAGTTTGATCGTGCGGCATGTGTGAGTATTCCTGGTTGGGTCGCTGCAGTTCTGTCGTACTGGACTGCGAGGAAATGATGAAACTGAATAAATCAAATGTTGGTGGCATTGCTTCTGTTTGTAAACAGTTAGTAAAAGGTTCTCATTTCTTTCTTTTTTTTTTTTTTTTTATTATTATTATTATTATTTATCGGTTTTTATTTTTTTTATTTATATTTTTTTTCCAGAATCTTTTTTTTTTTTTTTTTTTTTTTTAATCTTTTCTCGAGGTCGAAGGAAGAAATATTTTTTTATTTTGTCTGATGTTTCATATTACATATGTTCTCTAGATATATTAATATATATCCCTAATCTTTCTATCTTTCTTTCTCTGTGTCGATCTCTTTCTTTTCTTTTCCCACGGTTAAGTCTCTTTTTTCTTTTTCTTACTTTTATATTACCTTTTTGTTATTGCTACTTTCATACCAAAAATCAAATCGTTACGGCCAAAGAAAACGTATGAACCAACCTATAGTAGCAGGTTGAATGACGCAGAAGCGAAAAATCAAACCCACCGATTAACGAAGTTTTCTTCTCTCGTTTGTACGAACCTTCCACACGAAAAGGAAGAATATATTTGACCGATTTATTTATTTTTTTGTTTAATCATTATTATAGAGATTATTTTTAATTTTGTCTCGTTCCAGTTTTCGACGAAAGCAATTATAATAATTGCCGTTATTGCATCAGAAATTACTGGAGTGTAAAAATATCATTGACAAAAAGGGAAAAAAGGATGAAAAAATATAAATCAGCATTAATCTCGCAGCTGCTAAAATCCTCGCTATTAAAATAAGAGCTTTAAACACGGTGTCTGTTCTTGAGGTTTTACGCAAATCAAAGTAACGTCATTGAGCATGTCCGTTTTCGATAAATCGTTAGCGTGTTGAAACGTGGTTCCTAGTCATTCTGAGAAAAAGAAAGCGAACTAAAGGAAGATTAGTTCACTTAACAAACGGTCAGTGTCTCACATTGTTACTGTTAGTAGTAGTAGTAGTAGTAGTAGTAGTAGTAGAAGTGGTAGTGGTAGTAGTAGCAGTAGTAGCAGTAGTAGTAGTTGTTGTAGCAGTAGTAGTAGTTGTAGTAGTAGTAGTAGTAGTAGTAGTAGTAGTAGTGGTAGTAGTAGTAGTAGTAGTGGTGGTGGTGGTGGTGGTGGTAGTAGTAGTAGTAGTAGTAGTAGTAGTAGTAATAGTAGTAGTAGTAGTAGTAGTAGTAGTAGTAGTAGTAATAGTAGTAGTAGTAGTAGTAGTGGTAGTAGTAGTAGTAAGTAGTAGTAGTGGTGGTGGTAGTAGTAGTAGTAGTAGTTGCAGTAGTAGTAGTAGTAGTAGTAGTAGTAGTAGTAGTAGCAGTAGTAGTAGTGGTGGGTGGTGTTGGTGGTGGTGGTAGTAGTGAAGTAGTAGCAGTAGTAGTAGTAGTAGTAGTAGTAGTAGTTGTAGTAGTAGTAGTAGTAGTAGTGGTAGTAGTGGTGGTGGTGGTGGTGGTAGTAGTAGTAGTAGTAGTAGTAGTGGTGGTGGTGGTGGTGGTGGTGGTGGTAGTAGTAGTAGTAGCAGTAGTAGTAGTAGTAGTAGTAGTAGTAGTAGTAGTAGTGGTATAGTAGCAGTAGCAGTAATAGTAGTAGCAGTAGTAGTAGCAGTAGTAGTAGTAGTTGTAGTAGTAGTAGTAGTAGTAGTAGTAGTAGTGGTGGTAGTAGTAGTAGTGGTAATAGCAGTAGCAGTAGTAGTAGTAGTAGTGGTGGTGGTGGTGGTGGTGGTGATAGTAGTAGCAGTAGTAGTAGTAGTAGTAGTAGTAGTAGTGGTATAGTAGCAGTAGTAGTAGTAGTAGCAGTAGTAGTTGTAGTAGTAATAGTAGTAATCGTAGTAATAGTAGTAACCATCATCATCAACTAGTAACATAAGTTATAAGTTCCGTTTTCCTCATTGCAGTAGTATAGTAGAAGCAATAGTAGTAGTAGAAGTAGTAGCAGTAGCAATAGTATAGTAGTAGTAGTAATAGGATTGTACTAGCAGTAACAGTAGTAACAGTAGTTGTTGTAATGGCTGTAGTAGTGTTCGTCCTCTTCTTTTGGAAGTAACAGAATAGTAATAATAGTAATAATACTGGCAGTAGCAATAGTTACAGCAGTAGCTTCAGTAGTAGCAGCCGTAGTTGTAGTAGTAACAAAATCAGTTGTAGTAATAGTATTAACAGTAGTAGTAGATAGACAGGGTAGTAGCAGTAGCAATAATGTCTATACTAGTCTTTTCTGTTCTTGTTGTTGTTATTTTATGACTATATCCTTGTAAAATAGAGAATGGCAGTCGACATAAAACAAAAAAAAAAAAAAAAAAAACATCTGTGTTTGTATGCGTGTACTGAAATAAAATATGTATATACAATTCTGTTGTTACGTCAGTATGTTGTTTTATTTTAACATGTTACAGGAGTAGTAATTCATCTTCACCATCGTTACCAGGACAATAAAATAATTAACACAAATGTGTTTTATTGATATCGGCGTTCGTTCTATTTTTTTGTATCTAATTTTTCAAAACCTACTGTACAAATGCACTACAAGATAATTATATATTTACAATACAATTTCCACACTGTGTTCAACTTTACGTATTTGTGTCCTTTCACGTCATCGGTTATTAAGATATTTTTACTGTGAAATCCCAGACGGCCAGAACTATATATGAATTATGTCGAGTCATATTTACTGTCCAGTATAAAAAAAATAATAATAATAATTAAAAAAAATAAAGAATGAATGAAATTGAAATTTGACGTCGTCTGCTATTATTAGATGTCAATAACAGAACAAATAATAAATATTTAAAAAAAATATATATATATATATTTATATACTGAAAACTGAAAAATCCTAGTAGAACAATACTTGTCGATGTAGGCGCCACACGTTTACACATCAGTCTAGTTTACTTAACGTGGCTGTCATTGCCGATGTCTGTGAGATTGCCTTTGTCAGTGAGACTGTCGATGTCTGTGAGACTGTCGATGTCTGTGAGACTGTCGATGTCGGTGAGACTGTCGATGTCTGTGAGACTGCCGATGTATGTTGGACTGCCGATGTCAGTGAGATTGCCGATGTCAGTGCGACTGTCGATGTCTGTGAGACTGCCGATGTCTGTGAGACTGCCGATGTCAGTGAGATTGCCGATGTCTGTGAGACTGCCGACAGTTCTCGCAAACCATCCATCACACGACTGCATGTGCAGGGCCTGTAATTCGCGAGCCTGTCAGAGTGCGAGGACGGCTTAAACTGATCGATGGACAGAGCACCGCGATGGCGGGATGAGATGAGCGGACCGAAGTAAGGAACACGAACAGTTTACACCAGACTTTTACACAGTAATTACTCCATTATCGATACATGTTACAGAGACGTATTTTCTTTACATGTGGTGTGTCTACTGAAGTTGTATATGATTTCATCTTAATATCTGTATTTTTTTTATTTTTTTTTCAAAAAAGAAGAAGAAGAAGAAAGCACCTAAAAGCAGTCATAAACACTTAAAATAATACAAAAATAAATAAATAAATAAATAAACCCCATTAAAACGAACAAAAACAAAAAAAAAACCAACAATTTCATACTTTTTAGACCTCTCATACCAGACAAATTTAGAGCGTTTCTGTTAATATTTTCTACAGCTTTCATAACTTTCCGTCTAAGTAAAAGGTTAAAGTATTTAGATTATTACACCGTCAGCGTCCCAGTTTATATAACGTCGTCGGCAAAGAATCCAAATTAGGAGTCGTAAGTATTACAGCGGAATCCTAGCACGGATATCCCTTAGTAGAGTGAAATCATAGAAACCAGATAATTCGATTTCTGGGGGTTTTTTTATTAGTAAGTGATAACTGTCTGCGTTTTCGCTTACGTAATGTAGCGGTAAAGTAATGACATTATGAGTGGAAGGTATCAGACTGAAATCCATGTATGGTTCCCCAGCTGAGTTAAATCAGAAAAACTATTACGAATTTGGAGAGTTTTTGTTAGTAAACTTGAACTGCGACGGCACATGTTAATTTACGCCGTGCTTAAATTCCTGCATTATTAGTTTTCGTCTGCTGAATATCATTCAGGAATAAAGTACGTTTTTTTTTTTTTTTTTTTTTTTTTTTTTTTTTTGCTCCTAAGCGTCTGCATATTGGTTTCAGCTTTGCCAATACAAAAAGACATCATGGAAGCATTTTGTCAGCTGCTTGTATTTTTAACGAATTTACATACCAGAGGTGGTAGAAATGTGTGGATCATCATCGTGCTTTGTAATATTGTAAGAGTATGGACTGAAATTATAATAATTAAAAAAGAGAAATACAGTGGTACCTTGACTTACGAGTTGAACTCGTTCCATGACCGAGCTCGTATCTCAATTTGCTTGTATATCAAATCAGTTTTCTCAACTGAAATTAACTGAAATACCATTAATCCGTTCAAGACCCCCAAAACCATCCCTTTATTATTATTATTATTATTATTATTATTATTATTATTATTATTATTATTATTATTATTATTATTATTATTTGTATTTGTATTATTTGTATTATTATTATTATTATTATATAACGTGTTTTTAAATAAGAAAAAACGTATTTATAAATGACAAATATTGTATAAAAACAAAATAAAAGAAAATGTAAAAAAAAAATTGGTTTTGTAAAGTGTATTTATCTTCGAGACCAGACAAATTATTTTAACGCCTTCAGCTTCAGTATGGTACATATCATCGAAGTACTACGCTCGTACTGCCCAGCCAAGTTGACTATATACACACCTCGCTCATGTTTTTCTATGCTTTAATTCAATGGACATCATCCGTTTCTTCTTCTCAGCACTGTCCTTATTATTGTTGTTGTTGTTGTTGTTGTTACTAGTATGGTTGTTGTTATTATTATTTGTTATTATTATCATCATCATCATTATAATAACAGAAAAACTTGAAATAAAAAATTAACAATTGATTCGAGCTGGTATGTCAGTTTATACCATAACTGTTACATTGCAGTTCCATTAACCTGCACGGAGAAAACGTTATTTACTCGAAATTGCTCTTAGAATTTTGTATCTTTCTCTTCTCTTTTATTGCTTTTTTTTTATGTGATCTCTATTTCTATATCACTAACTTTAGCTTTCTTTCTGTCATTTTTACGCGCCAGTTATACAGTAAAAAAATCAGACGACGATAATACGAAATTATTTAGACCCTTTCATAGCAGACATTTTTAATGTCTTTTCTGTATTATTACTTACAGATTTCGCGAGGTTCCGTACGATTCGGTAGCGGTTCAAACTGACGTAATAAAAAGAGATTACAATATTTAGAAATTTCAAGACCAGTAGCAGACAAGTTTATGGCCTCTTCGTTATTATTACTTGTTCGTTTAATGATGTATTATTTTTCCCAATGATTTGTCTGCAGTGAGTGAGATAGCCAGTGTTAATATCTTGTGTGTTCAAGACAAGTGGCTATTTTTGCACTGTCAGTCAAACGCAGTCCGTTCTTGTAACATTACGATAATGTTATAAATAAAAGCTTAAACAAGTGAAACGATTCTTCTTTTTTTTTAAATCTTTTTGAACCAAATGAGATTAAATTTATTGTGCTTTGATTGTTGTAAGGATGACAGATGAAAAAGAAAAAGTCGAGAACAATTGCGTGCAAGATGATAGGTTTTTTTGTTTTTCTGTTGTATTTCTTTTATTTCGTTATTTCTTTATTTTTTTCTTTATTTGTTTGTTTGTTTGTTTGTTTATTATTTTTATTAATATATTTTAAATCATCAATCTTAGACAGACAGACAACAAATTGAATAGATGTATAGATATGTAAATACAGACAGAAAAACAGACACACAGAAAATCAGATAGACAGATGGACAGAAAATTAATCCCTGAAAACCTAATAAGTTTATATTTCGTAATTTCTGAAATAATTCATGGTACGATATGATGATTTTTAATATAATTAAGGACAGTATTATAGCATTAATAAGCAAACACATTTCTTCATAACTGATGATAGTTTTCATTATTAATTAAAAGATACTATGGTTTGAAAGATATATGCAAACGTAAACAGTAAGTGAATACAAAAAGATTAAGAAAAATCCCTCTCTAACTAATTATTATTATTATTATTATTATTATTATTATTATTATTTTATTTTTATTAATTGCAATAAATATAACTTCAGTACGTCAGTTAGTAACTTAAATTAAAAGTAAAATATTGCGATGGTTTATGAAATTTCAAAGTTCTGTTTTCATTAGTACCAACGGAGGTTTTGTCTCTTAATGCAGTTATGTCTGTATAAACACAGTTAATAAATACTGAAACTTTAGAAAGTCTACGCGATACAGATGTTTTCGTGCAGTCTGCTAGGTCGTGGTAACTTTTAAGAGACTAATGGATTGGACTGAACAAATAATAAACAAAAATGGAAACATTAACAAAAGTCTACACATAATAAATTGTTGTTTGTCATTGTAAACAGAGCCAGCCTGTCTCGTTACAGACTGATGATTATAAATTATATATATATATATTTAATAAAAATCTTATGCAAGATTTATTAGTATGATTATTATTATTATTATTATCAGCAGCAGCAGCAGCATCATATCATCATCATCATCATCGATTAGGCGTTTGGTGATTTATTTAAATTTCTTTGACCACTTTTAGAATTGAATGTGTTAAATTTATTTTTTAGCCATTCTTTTTCTTCAGAAGATATTTATGGATATTTATTTTTTAAATGCATTGTTTTTATTTTACATATTTAATTTCATTTGATTTAATTTATTGAAATGTTTATTTCGTTGTTGGTTTATTTAGTTTTATTTTATTTTATATTATTTTTTAATTATTTTACTATAATAACAACAGTAACGACATCAGTAATTATTACTACTACTACGACTACTGCTACTGTCTTTACTACTGTTATTACTACTAATACTGCTACTGCTACTATTATTATTATTACAACTACTACTACTACTACCACTGCTATTATTATTATTTCACCATATTTAAACAAGTTAAATTCTAATAATTTTTGACAGATTATCAATAATCTAAGCTTGATCAATTTAATGTATGTTATGTTAATCATCTTTTTTTTTTCTTTTTTTTCTTTTAAAAAAAAAGAAGAAAAGAATCTTTAAATATTTAAATCAATACTTTTTTCAATGTAGAATTAATATTTATAGATCTACGAACTTGCACAATGAGATGCTCGGGGAAGTTTAGAGCTTGTATTGTAATGAAACCCTAAATAAATGCTACATAAAATTCACGCGAATTTGTATCCCTTAATAAACTGGTTATTGTGAAAACAAATATGTAACAAAAATAACAAAACTGTACAAAAACGGAGAATAATCTTACCCACGTGTAAATCAAACGAGTTATATCTTGTATATACTGCTTGTCACAGAAGTAAGTATTCAACAGATAAGGAAGTATTTGTGAAGATTCTAAGAAAGACATGAAAAGTTTTGTTTCAGTAATTCATACTCTGTCACTTTGTCTTGTAGTGCATGAAAAAACTGGACTGTAAATAAAAGAAAATTAATAATAATGTATATTAACAAAACTTGTGTATGACAAATGTTTTGTTTTCTTGCAGTTCAATAAATTTCGACATGTCTTGTAATATGTAACAGATTGACTTGTATATAAAATGAATAAGGATATGTCTGGCCGTTTTCCTAGCTATTCATCATGCTATCTATCCATTTATTTCTCTCTTTCTATCTTAATATCTGTCTGTTTAATCAGTCTGTTTGTCTGTCTATCTATCTATTTATCTATCTGTCTATCTAGTATCTACCTGTCTGAATGTCTAACTTTTTATCTTACGCATTATTAACTAACGCATTAATGACTATTATAAAACATGCAAACATGCTGCAAATAACATAATAAAATTTTAATAGTCATATCCTTTATTCAGTTGAAACTGTAATTGGCAGAAAACGTGATCATCAAATATTTCATAAATATTAAGCCATGCATCTACGACATAAGAATATAATTTAGGTTTACAATCTTTCCATATATAATCCAAAGTGTGAAAGTTTTTTAAAACAACAACATTAACAAAAATACAATTGCCAGAATAAATATAATCCAAAGTTTTATAAATTTATTATATATTTCTAATCTAAATTAATCATATATATATATATATATCTTTCTATCGATCGATCGATCTCATATATATATATATATATATATATATATATATATATAGAGAGAGAGAGAGAGAGAGAGAGAGAGAGAGAGAGAGAGAGAGAGAGAGAGAGAGAGAGAGAGAGAGAGAGAGAGAGAGAGAGAGAGAGAGAGAGTAGAACAAGAAGGAAAATCGTTTTTTACCCTGTTAATCAAACTTTGTTCTGTATTTTGTAACAAAATGTATTTATGTCTCATCAGTAAATAAGGAAACGTTAACAGAAATTTTAATAAGGCAGATTTCTGTTGTCAGTAAATCATATTATGACATCGTGTTTTCTAATTCGATAATGGATTGAAGTTTAGATATAATAATAAATAAGGAAGTATTAACAACAATGTTTGCACGGTACGAGGATATTTATCATTGTTAATTAAATAGTGCTACGTTATGAATAAATGTAAAAATAAACTATTAAAAACAATTCTATTATTTTTTTTATATAGTATAAAATATTACAATAATATTGTCACATTCTTCAGTAAATTGTTGCTATTTTTTACACAATATAAATAAAAAGTAAGAAGTAAGAAAATACAAAAAGAGATATTTACATGTAATTATATAAATTAATAAGTAAATATAAATAAGCAAATACACAAACACATAAAAAATAAACAAACAAACTATAAATAAATAAATAAGAATATATTTATTACTGTAAAATTAAACGAACCTAAAATGCATTTAAAATAACTTTTTAAAATATTTTAATTATATAATACAACATATTAATAAAAATAAAAACTTCAACGAAGACTGATACATGAATGAAATTTTGTTTCCTCACAGGTTCAAACTATGACGTCATACATCTTAATACACTCGTAAGTTAGACTGTGACATAACAAAAAAAGAATACATTTACAATAATCCATACAAATTCGTTTTTCTTTGTTTGTTTGATTGATTAATTTTTGTTGCACTCCAAATTAGACCCATCATGTAATATAATATACTAATCGATTAGATGATAAACTGAAAACAAATAATAGAAACAAACAGGGAAGCAAACACAAAAGATAAGACATTTTGTTTTTATGTGAATCGCTTTTGGCACAGTCTGGTAATAATAGTTTTATCTTGTCCGTAGAATCATTTAACAAAACGAAAGTGTTACCATTAGTGCTCGTACGAAAGATTTGTTCAAATAGGAAAATAAAATTAACTCGAATCTTGATTTACACACTGAAGCAGCAACTTCTAAGTTAAATAAATAAGGAAATAGCAACAAAAATATTTTTTGATAGATACTTTCTTTTTTCTTTTTCTTTATCTTATTTATTTTATTCATAACCCTTTTATTGTTTTTTTTATCTCGATTTTAATTCACGGAATACATTAATGGATCAAGTTGTAGATAGAAGAACGAAACATGGAATTATTAATGAAATTCTATATATTTTTTTTTTTTTTTGTAAGACAAAACCATCAACGATTTCGTAACGCACTGGTGATCGAATTGTTAATATAACAATACATAATGCTAACAAAAGACGACAGAAAACTGGTTATTATTAATATATTAATATAAGTATATATTAAAAATAACCGGTATTATATATGTTTGTCGATCGGATGCAATTATGAGTTAACAAAGTCCTGGCTGGAATACAATAAACAAACAGATCTACTAAAAATATTATCACTAAGACGATTTTAATTTCCTGCCAGTCGTATTAGGTTATTGTGTTTTGTAAAATATGGATAATAATTAATAAATAAATCTGTATTTAACACACATTAAAACTTTCTGTCGTAACCAGTTCAGAATAACAAACACCTGACCATAGCAGCTACATTCAGGCTTATTATGTACTTTAATCCCTCTGAAAAATATGAAGGTTCGACTGAATATGAATATATATGTGTGTGTGTACAGAGAGAGAGAGAGAGAGAGAGAGAGAGAGAGAGAGAGAGAGAGAGAGAGAGAGAGAGAGAGAGAGAGAGAGAGAGAGAGAGAGAGAGAGAGAGAGAGAGAGAGAGAGATTTAGTCTGATGTTCCGGGCTTTTCTAAATCATATTAGGATATAATGTTTTCTTATTGCACATTGATGTTATAAATAAATAAGAATTTTACTGAAACATATAAACAACACAGATATTTTAATTTCCTTTAAATTATATAACTTAATCTAATGATAAACATAATACGGATTATATTATAAATACAATAAATAAATAAGGAAATAATTATAATTAAAGAGCGAATCAAACTGGATCATGTCATGCAAAATGACAACGAAGAAGCAAGTTGTAAACTTAATAAACCCTTACTGTTATTTTATTAATTTATATTTTTATTTAATTGTGTTTCTGGTTATTGGTGTTGTTGGGGTTTTATTTTTTATTTTTATTTATTCTTTTTCTTTTTTTTTTTTTTTTTATTTATTTATTTATTTATTTATTTATTTATCTGTTCGTTTGTTGTTTTTAATGGTGTTTGTCTGTTTGAATGTTTGTTTATTTATTTAAATTTAGTTTTTTTTTTACTGTAAATGAAATTAGGTCATCGTATTTTATGATATATCAGGCTGTTTGTAAAAATAAGAAAACAAAGAAACTAATTTTAAACATTCGATTAAGTATTATATTCAAAAATCGATATAAATTATTTCATTATTGTGAAAAATATTGTAACAAAATATGAATCATATCAGAAATCTCCTATACTTGTAGACGTGATTAGGTAATTATATCTTATATAAACAATGTGTTACATGACATATATCTATTTGGCAGCTTTTTCTTTTTCTCACTATAACTTTTATTTTATTTATTTATTTTATTTTATTATTGTTATTATTATTATCATTATTATTATTATTATTATTATTATTATTATTATTATTATTATATATTTGTTCATATTCTGTTCAATTTTGCTTTTATTACCTTTTAATTAATTTATTATTATTATTATTATTATTATTATTATTCTGTTTCGTTACTTTGTATATTGTTGTTTTATAAATTGTATTTCTTAACAAAAGTAACTGAATAGGTTCAATTAAAATATTTAAATTTCAATACCTTAATGAAAATCTCGATAACGATTCACCATCTTCTGCAAATGAAATTAGCTATACTACCGTACTCCTACTGCTATTATTAGTACTAGTGCTACTGTTGTCAATGCTGCTGCTATAACTACTACTCCTAAAACTACCATCATGATTACGACTACTGTTACTGCAACTACTACTGTTAGTATCACAAGTTCTTCTATTTCTATTATTATTGCTGCCACCACAAATATGTAACTATTACTTCTACTAATAACACGACTAGAACTACTTTAACAACAGAAACGAATATATATATACACATACATAAACTTTAAAAATTCATATATATATATATATATAAAAATGCATATTCAAGAAAACCATTATTTGTTTGCAGTCTTGTTCTGCTAAAGAAATCAGACAAAATCTATATCTCGTTCTATTGCTATTATTACTAGTGCTAATGTTATGTCCACAAATAAAAATATGGCGGCTACGACTGCAACAATGACATCCTTCAGTTTCTTTGAAAATCTAATCAGTCCTTTATGAATGAAACGTCAATATGAAATTGTCACAACGAAAACTATTAACCAAAGCGCAAGTAAGGCGTTCTTTATTTGATCCTGTGCATACAAATATAATATAATACATACATACATACATACATACATACATACATACATACATACATACATACATACATACATACATACATACGTACAGACATACATAAATACATACATATATGCATACATATACACATATATCTTATTCTATATCAGTGTGTGATTGTGTACAGTATTAGTGTATAAAGGACAACCCAGTCTCTGTTTTTGCCTTCTTGTGCAAATGAAATTAGGTCGTGTCTTGTAACACTCCAAAGAACTACAACAAAAACTGTCGTAAGTGCCAGCGTGAATTACGGCTTGATTTGCCATTACGTGTGTCTCTTTGGGACTTCAGTACAAGCAGGGCGAGAGAGAGAGAGAGAGAGAGAGAGAGAGAGAGAGAGAGAGAGAGAGAGAGAGAGAGAGAGAGAGAGAGAGAGAGAGAGAGAGAGAGAGAGAGAGAGAGAGAGAGAGAGAGAGAGAACGAAAAAAAAAAATGTTATTTTTAAATTCACTGTATACGTAAAGAATGATATCAACAGCCGAACATTTAGACTTGCTATATGTGTTAAGCCATCTTGTAGTAGAAATAAGTGTTTGTCTTTTTTATACTTTTAAATAAAGCTTGAAATAAGTGAAATGAAGATCAGTATTTGTATGATAGTGTTTACTCTCTCTGTCTCTCTCTCTCTCTCTCTCTCTCTCTCTCTCTCTCTCTCTCTCTCTCTCTCTCTCTCTCTCTCTCTATGTGTTTCGTAATCTGTGTCACTTTCTTTTTATAAATCTTTTTCTCTGAATGCTTCTCTTCGTGTTTCTTTTTTTCCCCTCGGACACTGATAAATAATCTGCTGTAACAGGAATCTTATTTCTTAAAAAAAAAAAAAAAAAATAAATAAATAAATAAGAAAATGAAAAAAAAAAGAAGAAAATATCTATTCATTGATTTTCTTCGCTACCATTTCCTTATTTATTTAACATATTTAGTAAGGTATTTGCGCAAAGAAAAATAAATAAATCACAGTGAAAGGTTTCAGTCAACATCGTAACGTCATTTGGCGTGACGTTTTTTTTTTTTTTTCGTCCTAGTCGAAACACGAAACACCAATCTGTTTTTCACTTCTAAGTGCAAGTGCACTTACCGGATATACCCAAATTAAAACTGTTAAATATACAAATACTGTAATTTCAAAAAAGTTAAAAAAAAAAAAAAAAAAAAAAAATAATGAGAGAGAGAACAAAAGATGAAGTGTAATGAAAGAAACATCAATATTAATAGGAACAATTAGGACAAGGAAAATATATTAATTTTAAATTATAAAATTCCATATTTATCATCATGCTAAGACATTTGTACAATAATCTTCTTCTTCTTCTTCTTCTTCTTCTTCTTCTTCTTCTTCTTATTATTATTATTATTATTATTATTATTATTATCATCATCATTTTTTTGTTTAGTTTAGTTTAAAAATTAAGATATCATGTGAAGGATGTGGATTTTTTCTTAAACAGAAAAGTTCAATGACTTCATTTTATATGTCCTATTTCCTGGATAGTTTTGTGCCATCAGCCATTTTATTTTTATCCTTAAGAGGCACTGAGTGCAGATACCGTTTTTAAATAAATTATACTTGAATAGTAAATTGTCAGGTTGCATTATTATATTTTAATGATAACAGGGGCACAATAAAAAAAACGTATAATATAAAAAAAAGTTTATTTAAACAGAAAAATCGAGAGAGAGAGAGAGAGAGAGAGAGAGAGAGAGAGAGAGAGAGAGAGAGAGAGAGAGAGAGAGAGAGAGAGAGAGAGAGAGAGAGAAAATAAGGTTAATAAAAAAGAGAGAGAGAGAAAGAATATTAAAGTCAGAAAAAATAAAGAAAGACAGAATGAAAGAATTAATGATAGAGATGCTAAGGAAAGATATAATGATTGAGAGAAAGTGAGAAAACGAAGGAACAAGAAAAACTATGGAAGAGATATAACAGCAACTACATAAACTTTTATTAAATGATTTAATTTTATTCCTGGTTTCATAAAAAAATAAAAATAAAAAAAAAAAAAAAATGTATCTGAAAACAATGAACAACTGTACTTTTATAATCCATCAGAAATCATTCTAATTTCTACGTATCCAAGAAACCATACAATTAACACCAACTCACGTTTTAGATTCAAAATATATACACACACGCAATAATTACATACGTTTCGAAAATTGAAAAATAAATGGGAACAAAACGATTACCGATATTTTGTCATCGTGCCCAGATCTGAGAAACCTCTGTCATCTCCACGACTGCACGTTAACAAGATTGACTTAGTCTGCTAATTGTGTTTAATGAGAGAGGGTTTCTTTTCAATCTCTTTGTTTGTTCTTCGTTTTAATGTAAATTATTACTCTGGGCTGATCGGTGGAAAACAGATACCGAATACAATAAGAAGTTCGATTAAATATCAGTTGTGTTACGTCTGTGTGTGTATTATTGATATGTACTAGAATCAATGTCCGCCTTCCTGCAAAGATTCAGAGATATTTGTATTCTCTGGGTATGTTTGCGATTGCGACTTTGTTAATGTTTGTAAAAAGTTGCAGAGAAATTGCAATATTAGTACTCGAAGATGTTGTAGTAGTAATACCTGTAACAGTAGTTGTTGTAATAATGGCTTTAGTAGGAAATGTTGCATTAATAGTCTAAGTAGTAGTTGTTGATGTTACTGTGGTTGTAATAGTAATAGTTGTTGTTGTTGTTGGAATAAAGGTAGTAGTTAAGTAAAAGTAATAGTGGTAGTAGTGATACAAATCTATTAAGAGTAGTATTGTACTATTAATAGCAGTCGTTGTAGTTATATCAGTAATAAAGTGAAAGTAATAATATTCGTAGTCGTGGTTATAGCAGTTGTATAGTAATACTAATAGTTTTCATAATCGCTATGTAAGTAGTAATACCAGCAACAGCAGTTCTGACAGTAATAGTAATATCATTATAGTAGTGAAAAGCTAACTTAGGACATTCCTGAAAGGAAATGTATTTCAAACTGTGTGTATTCTGAGGATCACTACTGCACTGAATAAATCTGAGGACTGTAATTGCTAGCTACTAATACCCTTGCCGATACATCGACTTGAACCAAAGCCAACGAGAATGTCCTAGTTTACAGTATTTGGGCCATTCTGTTCAAAACACAAATTAAAATTAAAATTAAACATTCTTTTTGTATGTTAGTAATTGATTAGGATAAGTGTACGTCCATCTGGATGATATCAACCTATCTGTATGGTTATTATTTTGTTTGTCTCGTGCAATACAGTGTGATGTGGTTTGATGTTGTGTTATGCGTCATGGCAGGTATATATTCATGTGGTGTGATATTTATGGTATGGTATAGCATGGCATTGTATGGTATGGTATGGTATGGTATGGTATGGTATGGTATGGTATGGTATGGTATGGTATGGTGTGGCATGGCATGGTTTGTTTGGGCAGTGTATGACACATTTCGGTATATAAATGTGTTAGATTCCAAATATATCTAAGGAAAAAATTAACAAAAAAACTTTAGTTTACACATTTCATATATTAGATGGTAATAAATTATTCGTGGCGAAACTTGCGAGATTTCGTGTTGTAGGAAAACACTTCTTTCTTGATCACACAATCCACCATGTTCAACTGTTACTAGAATTGATGAAATCCACTGGTAGACGATTTCATAAGAGTGTTTTCTTCTGTCTACTACCTAGCAGTAATAATACAACTTAAGCTTACTCCAGTCTTTTTAATAAATAACATATTGACATATAAGCAGAAAAATCTCTCTTTGGGACGTTTAAAAAAAGAACTGTCGTCAAGTGATGTAAAGATACAGTCTTAGCTAATTGTATCAATATTCTGCAAAAAGCTATTGCATGTCGCCATTGTTAACTGTCACACTACTTTTTTGCACGTTTTCAAGGTTCTTGCCCTCGATGAAATGAAAATTATTTCTGTAATCGAATTATTCAATGGACAGACATGTATAATTTCCTTTTTAGAATTCTTTATTATTATTATTATTATTATTCTATTTTATTATTTTTTTTTTAATTTTTTTTTTATTATTAATATTATTATTTTTTATTATTATTTAGACTTTTTAAATTTATTATATTTATTTTTATTATTATTTTTTATCACTTGCTCACTTTCGGTTATCGTCAAGTCGTTTTACTAAACTACAAACAATGAAGTTCATTTTAACTTCTTTACGAACAAGTTCATGTGGTTATGACTCAGCATTTCTGTTCGAATATTTTGTTTGCTAAAACAGCTTTCATCTGATTGTAAAACAAACAAACACAAAAGGAAAAATAAATAAATAATAATAATGGACAAAATGAAAAGAGAACATTTTTCACATGAAACAAAAGATCTCTGACATTTGTTTATATTTCTGTTTATACTTATAAATGAACCATCTTTAACAAATTAATAATTTAATATTTCGGTTTTAAGAAGATAATACTACATTTATAATAAATTAATATTTCCATTTAATAATTTAATATTTCTGTTAAATAAATTAATATATCAGTTTTAAGACGGTAATACTACATTTATAATCAATTCATATTTCTATTTAATAATTTAATATTTCTGTTAAATAAATTAATAATTCAGTTTAACAGTTTAGCATTTTGTTTTTCTAATTTTTTTTAATTACGTGTTACATCACTGGACAGCACAAAACCAATTTAGAATTTATTATAACAACTGTTTAAAGCTATCATCATATATTTTACATATTAATCGCAAACTGTACTGATCTGAGTTAAATGTACGCTTCTGTACAGACTTTTACTATTATGACGATGTTCTTCAATCAAAATCAATTCAGAATTTACTGTCGAATCTAACATCTATTTCATTCAAACTTTCCAAGTTATCCAGATGAACTAAGCTAAACTCAGAAGCTACGGATCCGACATAAAGAACTTATTTTCCTTTCTAAAGCTATTTAAATGTAAACGAGACAAAACGAACCTAATGACATAAGTAAATGTTATTATAATTATTAATAATAACCTGCAGTTGTATTTGAAATCCTCTTTCACATCTTCCGAACCATTGTTATTTCTTTTCTTCTTGCTTTCGTTTTTTTTTTTTTTTTTTTTTTTTTTTTCAATTTTCTTTTCTTTATTGCATTTTTCTCTCTTTCACTCATTTTCTTTTTTCTTCTTTTTTTTTTAATCAAACCAGATATACCTCAGTGACCCCACAACGCACAAACCCATATAATCAGTGATTATCAAAAGAAAAAGATATTAAAATGAAAATATGATTTGTGAATGTCGCTTGGTGCAGTGTACACGTCTGTTTGATTAGCGAGAAAATGTTGGGAAACCTTCAAATGACGTGTTTTTTTTTTGGTTGAAAACCTTCGTAATTCCTAGACGATAACCGTTACGTACTGCACAAAACTCCTGTGACATTTAAAACGACTACATACGTACGACATGAAAGAGAAAAATGATCATATTATTATTAAGTAATATCGTTACGTTTTAAGCATGACTGCAATAAAGCTATTTTTATTTTCTGAAAGCATACCGAGTGAGTTATCGTTAAAAATAAAATTAAAAAAAATATATAAAATTTTTATAAAAAAAAAATAAAAGATATGCTTTCAAATAATTATAATCATATTAATCAAGCTCGAAATATAATTGCATTACTTTAGCGTCGTTCCGATGTGATTTAGTTAATTATATTGGACGAAAGCAGAAGTGACATTCAATCTTCTTGAAAGAAAAATAAAAAATATAAAATAAGGAAGAAAGTAAAAAAAAGTTAAATAAGAAAACAGACGAGGAAAAAAAAAGCAAATATAAAATGTTATTAGTATATTTTATTTACATTTCCTTTCCTTTGTCATTACGTAACATTATCGTTGTCATTATCAGCATTTCATTACAAGACGAATCAACGACGAATAACAAGCTGCATCTTAGATCTTCGAAATCCATAGAGGCCTGAAAATAAATTACATAAACTTCTGTATAAAATATTCTGGCAAATACATTTTTTTTTAAAATAAGGGATCTTTAAGATTTATGTAGCTTAGGGTCTCACGAAATCTTAATCTGATGCTGAGAAGAAGAAAGAGAAACATTTTAGATTCTCGTGACCAGACAATTTTACGAAGTTATTCAGTTTTTTGATATGTTGATTGTCTTGTCAGCTGATGAGTTATTTAAGGTTTAAAACTTTTTTTTTTTTTTTTTTTTTCGTGAATCTAAATAATGGACCGCTAGGTGAAAATAATGTTTTACTGAGATATTGAACGGTGGATCAAACCTCCTGAGCGACTATCTTTGTTATATCTCACGTCCCAAACAAAGCCCAGTCATGATTTATCAAAGAAAGTGGTTAGCACATTTCACAGCTGGTTCCAAGGGAAGGTGCATGTAAAAAATGTCTTTCTTGCTTATTTCTCCGCTGTTATTCTTAAACATGTGTGATGCCATGCTACAGTAGATTATTATATCAGCAGATAGTGAGAGCGTTGTAATTTTTATTTTTAATTTATTATTTTTCATTTTTTTAGCTTCTCTATTTTTGTACGTTATTTTTTTTTTTTTTTTATTTTTTTTTTTTTGTTTACTTAATTATTTTTTTTTTTTTTTTTTTTTTTTTTTTTTTTTTTTTTTTTGTGTGTGTGTGTATATGTGACTCTCAACATGTATTTAAAATTTTATTTATGAATGCTCGTAATTATAATTTTAAAGTACATACTAATAATTAGTCGAGATGGAAAGGATTTCACAGATGTACTTCCAGAAATGGACGGACTGCATTTTCATCACCCGTCTTTTCCCAAGGCCGTGAGATTTATCACCGCTAAACCTGATTGTAATCTCGAGTGTCAAGTATTTTAACGTCAGCTTGTTAAAACGTTCATCGTTCTCATCCGCTGACGTTCGCGCGGATTAGCAGACGTCAGTTTAATCCCGAATGTCTCCGAAAGGTGACGAAGTGATCGTCATATTATGAGCGCTTCGTCTTTGGATGTTAGTTCTAGAATTATCTCGCGTGCAAACAAAGTCTCGCCTCGCAGATCCTTGTCTGTGAAACGAAAACCGTTTCATTCCAAACAGAACAACGAAGAGACATCAGTTTGTAAAACCTTTCATTTTGCAGAAATGCTTTGCGGCTAATTATTGTGTGCTTTAGCTAATACAGCGATAGCATCGACTTTCGTCGTGTACGAGAATTCTTCAGACTCTCGCGGGATTCTACGCGAGTTCGCGATAAGTCAGCAGACTGGATGTCTATGACTGGTATAGTCAAATAGATTTTTAATATACGTTTTTGTTTGTTTTCCATTTCAAATTAATCTCTGGGCATACTAAAAGCCATTAGTGGCACGAAGGTGTGTTTATATCGGATATTATTGCGGAGATTTTTCAGCCGGCTCTTCCCCTTTTATTTAATATGTCCCGAAATTAGATACCAAAGGGACCATTGTTTTTTTCTAAATAGCCTACGACACAGAAAAAATATTTAAACACTTTGCTTTACGTTATTTCCAGGAAAAATAATTACTATTACATTTGTACACGAAATGTTCTAGCTGTAGAAGAAATTTGGATTATTTTAAAAAGAATTAATAATGTTTAATAATATGGATGAAAGAGAAATGTAGAAGACTAATGTTTTATATTATTTCTCCGATTATAATTACCCCCCCCTGCCGCCATCTTTCTTTCTCGAAGTTTTTCCCTCACTCTTTCTTCATCTGAATAATCTCTCTCTCTCTCTCTCTCTCTCTCTCTCTCTCTCTCTCTCTCTCTGGTCTCTGTCTTTCTACCTTCGTCTCTCTCTCTCTCTGTCCCTGTTTCTCTGTCTCTTTCTTTCTTTTTCATTCACCTTCTTTCTGGCAACTGCTCCTCACAATCACGAATGATAAATTCCATAAATAAATTATTTTAAAATTTATTCCGCAATCTCTAATTTCTTGTGATCTTCCTTTCTCAGTTTCTGAAGATAAAAAAAAAAAAAAGGAGAAGAAAAAAGATGAAACACTGAAAATGGCTCAGTTGGTAATTGGTCTGTAATTATAATCACACGGCTTTGATATTTAGTTTCTCAAGGACATTTTTTTATTTTTTATTTTTTTATTTTATGTTCTTTTTTTTTTTTTTTCACCTTTCTTCTTTTCTCCTTAGTTTTTTTTCTCTTCATTTCCTTTTTCTTGTTATTTTTCTTCTATAAGTAATTTTATATGGTGGTAATAATTATTACTGTTTGTTGCCCTTATTGTTCCTTTGTTTTGATTGTGATTAGGTTTGCGGTTGTTGTTTAATTCTGGGGGTTTTTTTTCTTCTATTAATGCTTTTAATGAAGGATAAAATTAATGGCATACAAAAGTCCGGGTTAACTTTTCACATAATCAAAGGCGCATCCATTGTCCTGATGATCACATTTCTGTTGCCTAGGGTTACGTAGCGGATGGGAAAGGACTGTATTTATTGCTGTTGATGCTTGCTTTCCATTCTTTCGTTCTTTCTTTCTTTTTTTTTTTCTTCTTTTTTTTTTTTTTTTTTTTTTTTTTTTTGTTTTAATCTTTTTATTTATTTATTTTTATTTTTTTTTTTTTTTTTTTTTTTTTTTTTTTTTTTCCCTGTTCAACTGAAGGAAAGAAAATTATAATATGTATATAATTCCGGGTTATCATCTCATGAATTCCAAGACCCGTCCATTGTCCTGACGTTAACGTTTACGTTGTCTAGGGTTACGCAGGGGATGAGAGGGGAAATAACTGCATTGCGTGCATCCATCTACGATAATTTGTCGCTGATGATCTTTGAAGCTGGATTGCTTGATTCGATGACTTCTAAATAAGCAGCATTGTCGCTGCCCTTCCTCTGTGACTCAATAAAGCAATTTACTTTGATACTGAAGATAATTTCTCTTGACAAAAAACACGAGGAACACGTATAATTGGCGAAAAATGTAGAAACTACGAGAAGCTAGAAGGCTCGAGGGGTTTCTAATTCTACATGTAAATCGTGATTGCCAATCAAAACAGTTTTCTTTATTCTAGATGTTTTTTTAACAGTTCTTCTTTCTTTCGTTCTTTTTGTGTGTGTTATTTTTTTTATTATTTATTATTTTATTTTTTTTTTATTATTATTATTAATTTTTTTTTTTTAATTGTACATAAAACTCGTCTTACTGTCTGGAAGAATTGCCTTTCTGTTTCTTTTTCTTCTTCTTCTTATTGTTATTATTATTAGTAGTAGTAGTGGTAATAATTCTATTACGAATGTCGCATATACATATAAATAAACACACACACACACACACACATATATATATACATACACACACATACATACATACATACATACATACATAGATACATTTATCCATATATACATATACACACATCCATATATACATACATGCATCCATAGATACATACATACATACATACATAAATACATCCATCCATACATACATACATACATATATACATACATACATACATATATACATTAAACATACATCCACACATACATAAAATTCAAAATACATACAAATAAACATTCATCCACACATACATAAAATACAAAATACATACAAATATATTCAAATAGAGAAAAACAAATAGACAGAGAGAGAGACACACAGAGGCTGAGAGAGAGAGAGACAAGCAGACTGACAGACATGTTACGCGTTACAACCCTTATTAACCCACTTGTTAACAAGGACGTTGCAATGTCCGCACCACGTCGTAATGCTCATAATACTGTGACAACACAAAACCTTGTTAAAGCTGTAACATTACGCTCGCCACTTTGCGAACACATCGGCATCATTATGGCCCAGCGAAGCGTTACAACGCAATAGCAGCAGCCCGGGCTATTATTATTATTATTATTATTAATAATTGTATTCACGTAATTGACTCACGAGCGTTACGTCTCTTTGATAATGACCTAGTGTTTGGTTAACTCGTTTATGTCTTACGACGAAGCGGTCTGAACCGATTACGCTGAGAATTTATTTTTTTGAAATTGAATCTCCTTTTTCTTTACTGCCATTGGTATGATCGCTTTATTGTCGGTTATATTTGTGAATCTGACATGATATATATATATATATATATATATATACAGCAAGATTCATCGGTCATAGTTGAATTAGGAACATGCTGGTCATTACGTTCGATATTCCTTGGTGTCCATATGTATTGTTCCTGCATGATGATAGGTGTGGGGTGTTTCTTTTGAGGGGTGGCTCGTTTGATTGATTTTTGTTTTTTGGGGGGAGGGATATGTTTGTGTTTTTCTTTGGTTCTGTTTTTACAAAAAAAGTGGTAGGATGAACATTCCTGACTATATAGTTCTTTTCTACACACCACCATCCTGTCCATTTATTGATACAGTTTGTGATCTCTGTAAAAGTTACAATATTTAGAAAAAAAAACATTACTGATGTGTTTGTACCAGACGGGAACAGAGTGCGCACAGAGAACGCGGAATGGGGCACAAATAAAAAAATTTAAAAAAAAAAAACGCCAAAAAGTTGGAATAAATCTTACTGCGGGTTTTTGCTATTCTAGCGTAAAGCATTTGACAGCGAATTTGCGTTTTCTGACATTCTTCATTTCAGTCTGTTTGATTATTTATTTAATCTGTTATCGTCCATGTCGTAACGTTCACGTTTCATTGCCTTCTGGGTAATTTATTTCTGCGCATGTCATTGATCAAAGAAGACGCCTCGATTTGGGGTTTGCTGATTCATTTAAATTTCCTTGACCTTTTTTTAGAAGTGAAGCTGTGTAATTTATTTTTTTTTCTTCTTCTTCAGAAGTTATTTATGGATATTTATTCTTTCGAAATGATTGTCTTTATTTTGAATATTCGATTTGATTTGATGAGATTTAATTTATTAAAATGTTTATGTCGTTGTTGGTTTATTTAAAGTTCAGCTGAATATTATTTTCTATTTATTTTACTTTGTGGTATAATAAAAACCACAACCACCATAACAACAACAACAACAACAACAATAATAATAATAATATTATTATTATTATTATTATTATTATTATTATTATTATTATTATTATAAAACTAAAAACCACTAATAATTATAGTAATTAAAAAATAATTATTATTACTACTGCTGCTACTATTGCTACTACTACTACTACTTCTACTACCACTTCTGTTATTATTGTTAATATTGTATTATTATTAGTTTTTGTTATTGTCATCAGGTTTTTTCCTTATGCTCATATCAGCAACCATTTTTCTTTTCTCGCCTCGCTTAACATTAATTCAGTTCAAAAATAATTCCCATTCAAAATGGATTATCTTCTTATTACACAATCTCGTTAAATCCCGGATTAAACGAGACTGTGTATCGTCTTTCTAAATATATAAAACTTAAATGTCAGACAAACAGAGAAGCCGCTTCGTTACAGATCTAAAACATTATATTTAGCATCAGAATAATCCACCATGATAGCGAGTCGGCGACGTTCTATTCTGATATAATCTACTCAGTGACGTCATCTTCGTGGCACGTATATTGCTAACAATGTAATAGTTGTTGTAACTATTGTAGCTGTGCATATAAAAAAAATATATATATGTTAAAGGTTTATCGTTTTTTTTTTTTTTAATGTTAATCAATGCAGGTTATTTTTGTTTATAAAGGATTTCAGTTATTTTCGAAGTAAATGAAGTGTGCATGTGAACTAAATGAAGATGGCAGGAAGTAAGTGAATGAAAGGTGTTAGTGACGCAATTAATGTGTACTGCAATGTCGGTTGTGACGTCGTATTAGATCGTTATGATAGATATAGTGCGGATTGAAAGCAGCTTAGATTAATAGATTTGAAAGATAATGTTCAATTTCTTTTCAGTTTCTTTTATTTATTTTCTTTTCTTTTCTTATGTTTTTTTTTTTTATTCTTCTTTCGGTTTTAAACAAATGCAAAATAAACAAAAAGAAAATTTTGTAGTTCAGTAGAATCATCACTGTGTTCGTAAAAACACTGACAAAAGAGTTTTAAACCGCGGTGAATATGACATTGCTGGATGATTTTGCAATATAATATCGACGATGGCCACCATGTCAGAGGTATCCATCACCTCGAATGCGGCCATTTTATGACTTTGGTTAATTAGTTTCCAGAAGACGCTTGTGAATTTAATAACGTAACGTCTATGGTTACATGACGTCATAATAAGGTAATGTAAAGAATAAGGCTGAATAATCTATTTTCGACCAAACAGGTAATCATTTCGTTGGGAAGAAAAGTGTAATTAAGACAATACGAAAAACAGTAGCCATTTTTTTTTTTTTTTTTTTTTTTTTTTTTTCTTTGAATAAGAATTAACTGGAATCAGAATATAGATATTATATTTATGTCGTAAACAAATATAACGAATCTGTGTAAATGCTTTTCTCATGAACAGCTGTTCAAGAGTTGGATATGAAAAGAATTTATTCATCGTCAGTCACAGTGGAAAAATCGAGAAAACAGCCTACTGCCTTTTTCTCAAATTGTTTGTGATATTAATATATACACAGGAACTGTAATATATGTGCTTATATATTGTATAGCTTTTATTTTTTAATATAATATATGTGTGTATGAAATCGTTATGGATGTGACTAGATGTATCTTTTCAAAATAATCTTTAAAACGGTCGGTGTGTGTTTGAATGTATGTGTTTACACAGTCATACAGCATGGCATACAAAACATACAAATAACACATACAGACATTCATTACTAATCCAAACCTTTAATTATATAGGCCAAAGGACTAAGATTTCAAAGACCGGTTTTCAAGTTCTTTTTTTTCGGAAACTGTACATACATACATTCGTAGAGTCGTAAGTGGTAAAAATACAAATAACACTAAACCCACACTTTCAGAAGAAAAAAAACCACAAAAACAAACATTTTACAGTCAAAAGATCTACGACATATTTCAATTAAGCTGAAGCACTGCGCGACTATTTCTATCATTTTTTTTTACAAAATACATATATACACAGCTTCGAAACGAAACGACCCAATTAAGCCTCGCTGTACTGCTGTAGTAATAATTCCGTTTTATTGTACGTGTTTCGTGATGGATTTTGACACGCCTCGCTAGTGGCAATATGACTTCTTTGACACGACATCCATTAAACACCGTGGTAGGTGCCGAACATAATAGAAAGACTGACAGTAGCATTAATTCTGTAGAGAGTATTATAAATTTTCATTCTGTTTTTTTTTTTTGTTATTATTTTTAGTCTCTTTTAAACAGAGTCAGTAATTTCTTTAAGGTTTTTTTTTTTTGCATGGTTATGAAAAGAGGCCAGAAAATGAAAAAAAAAAAAAATAAAATAAAAAAAGACTTTCTCAGTGGATAGATTTTATTATCACTGTTTTAAAACTCTTATTTAAGTGACTGGTGTAAAGAGTCAAATTGTTATTGTTCATAACCTTGATGGTGATGACGGTGTCGCTATTATTTTTATTGCTATGATGACGGTGTCGCTGTTATTTTTATTACTATGATGACGATGTCGCTGTTATTTACATTATTAAAATCATCATAATTATTGGCATTATCATTATTATTATTATTATTAGTAGTAGTAGTAGTAGTAGTAGTAGTAGTAGTAGTATCATTATTATTTTTATCATCATTATTATAAGCGTCATCATCATCGTTACCATTATTATTATACGCATCATCATTATTATCATCATCATCATTATCATTATTATTATTATTACTATTATTACTATAATCATCATCATCGTTGTCATCATCGTTGTCATCATCATTATCATCATCAATATTATAATGTCTGTTTGCTTTGTCTCATAATTTACAACTACAGATATTTGTTTTTCAGATTTTGAACTTTTACGAAGATAAACAACTTTTTTTCACTTTGATGTCAACATCCACATTTAATTTTTGTGACACTGATCATTATTTTGACAGAAACTGTTGAGAACCATGATGATGATAAGGCACCGATTATACTGATTATTATTATATTTCTGATGAAGATGATGATGATGATGATGATGATGATGATGATGATAATGATGAAGGCGACGATAACAATAATAATCATGAATAATTATTCAGTCTTCTAAAGATATTGAAGATAAATATCTTTTCAGATGGATTGAATTCGTCATGGTAAAAAAAAAAAATGAAAATAAAAAAAAATAATGTAAAAAAATAAAGTTTTCTCATGGGACAATATTTCCATCACCCCATCATGGTTGATTATGGCTGCATGAACACATTTGGACGTGTTGCCATGGAAACACGCTATTCTCTGATTCGAAACTTCATTTGTCTAACATTCCATTAATTCGATGATTTTGCTTATTTTTTTTTATTTATTATATTTTTGTTTTTTAGTTTGGATGTATGTTTAATGCTTAAGTATCCATCGTAGTAGCTGTTTAGTAGTTGCAGTAGTAGTAGTAGTAGTAGTAGTACTAGTAGTAGTAGTAGTAGCAGCTATAGTGGTAATTTAATAATAATAATAGAAATAGTAGTACTAGTAGTAGTAGTAGTAGTAGTAGTAGCAGCAGCCGTAATAGTTGTGCATGTTGTAATAATAATAATTAATATTAGTTGTTGCAGTAGCAGTTGTTGTTGTGTAATGGAGGTGTTTATAACAGTGACAGTGGCGGTGATATTGGTGGCAGTGTATGTAGTAGACGCTGGAGCAGTAGTAACTTTCTATAGCAGTGATAACTTAGAAGTAAAAATAGCAGCTGAAACACAGACAGACAAGTGTATGCTACACACATACGTACGTACAGACACACACACACACGCACACACACCCACGAACACACTCTACTAATAAATATATACACAGCTAACGATGGGAGGGTTGGTTTCAGAAACACATTATCCACATCTTTTCAAATTCGGCTTAAGTGGAAAGAAATTCTATAAGATACACTTAAAAGAATTGAAAAAATAAGCATTAAACTGG
This sequence comes from Chrysomallon squamiferum, assembly GCA_012295275.1. Classification (NCBI taxonomy): domain Eukaryota; kingdom Metazoa; phylum Mollusca; class Gastropoda; order Neomphalida; family Peltospiridae; genus Chrysomallon; species Chrysomallon squamiferum. The sequence continues at coordinate 14,566,063 of CM022667.1, read as the reverse complement.
CATGAACTTTGGTCAATGTCATTTCGCGTCGATTTCGTTAAATGACGCGAGAATAAAAATTCGATACAAAAACTACACGCCGTCGTAGTTTCTTACAAGACTGAACCAAATGACGATGTTTGATTTGCGCGCCATTTGTGGGTCATTCGTCCGACAACGTCGACGAAGTTGTTGATCCTGAGACGTGGGTCACATCGGCTGTTACACGTAAACACCGAAGACGTTTTACGCTCCATTAAGCAGTTTAAGAAAACGTGTCACAATACAAGGTAAACTGCATCAGCTGTAAATCAATTCCCGATGCAGAATGTTATCATAGGTAATGTAGTATTAGTAGCAGTAGTAGTAGTAGTAGTAGTAGTAGTAGCAGTGGTAGTTATGGTAATATTAGTAGTAGTAGTGGTAGTATCAGCCGTAGCAGTAGTAGTAATAGTAGCAGCAATAGTAGTAGTATTGATATGGTGATAGTAGTGGTAGTAGTAAATATAGTAACAGTAGCAGTAGTAATAGTATTTATTTATTTATTTATTTATTTGTTTATTTGTTTATTTCTTCTTTCTGTTTTTCTGCTTACTTATTTTTCACTTACTTATTTACATATTTTTTAATTATTTTTTCTTATTCCCTAATTTTACAATTCAATTCCTCAAACTGTTGGTTAACCTTTTTATTATTATTCTTTATTATTATTATTTTAATCTGTTGTTACATCGAACGAACGAAGACGAGATTCATTCATATTTTTTTAGCGTAAGATTAAAGTAACAACAGATCAAATAAATTCAGGACATATTTTTTTTAGCGTTGGATTGAAGTTTGCAGTAACCACCCATTCGAAACTAACCACAAAGCAACACGCAGATCAGCTTTGAGTAAACATGATTCAAAATTTGAATTTTTTATTTTTATTTTTTTTTTTTTTGTTTAGTTATGTGTTCTGAACTCAATTGAAAATATCCGATATCTCTCCTTCAGGCATAGTAATTAAAAAAAAAAATTAAATGGTCTGAGTATTTATTTTATTATTATTTTTTTTATTATTTTTTTCTTTTTCCTTGTATTGTATTGTATCTGACGCATTTATGTATTGTTTTTGTTTTTATTTTGTCTTCTGTTTTTATTTGTTGCTTTTTAGTTGTTTTCCTTTTTCTTTTTTTTTTTTTTTTTTTTCTTTTTTTTTTTGTTGTTGTTGATGATGTTGTTCATTTGTTTAGAATCAATTTACATCAGTGTTTACTTTCTACACTGGTTTTAAAAGTGTGTTAATTTCCTAGATCGAACTTCATTTCGATCAAGAAGAAATAAAAATTGTCGATAAAGAAAGAAAACATCGAGTAAATAGGAAAATCTAAAAAAATAAATGATAAAAAAATTATAAAAATCATTTTTATTTTGCTTCCATGTTTTCATTCTTTATTTCTTTTACTTAATAAAACGGATGTAGCGGAATTTTTTTTTCGTATCTATCTTCTTTTCCATCTTTATTGGTACGTGCCAAAGGCAATTTTGAAATTCAAACAAAGGTTCAACGACAATGGTGTGAAAATGTCTCTACACTTAGCTTTTCAGAACTCCGGAAGCTTTGTTTTTTTGCGACATGCGCAAACGAATGTCAAACTAATTATGGATGACAGCTGTAAAGAGAACAGGAAACAGGTCGTTATTTAATAAATTAAAAACTAACTTGTGTTTGTTTAACCACCAGGATGTGGGATCGAGTCTCCGTCGTCGATGTTTGGTGTTAAATTCCATTTCTTTTTTTCCTTCTTTCTTTATTTATTATTTATTTTACTTTCTTACTATTTTATTTTAATGTATCATTATTTTTTAAATTTAATTTTACTTTATATAATAAATAAAAATTTTGTTAATTAGTGATTATCTGAAATATCCACTCCTCCTGTTTTATTTTGTCTCTCTCTTTTTGTTTTCTGGTTTTTTACTTTTTTCCTATTTTTATTTCGTTATCTTAGCTTTTATTTAATTATTTCTGCTTATTCTCTCTCTCTATAATCTATTCCTTTATCTTCCTTCTCTTCTCTCTCTCTCTCTCTCTCTCTCTCTCTCTCTCTCTCTTCTCTCTTTTTCTTTCTCTTTTTCTCTCTATCCCAACCTCCCTGACTCTCTTCGTTTCTCTTTCCTCTTTTCTCTCTTTCACATTCTCTTTCTCCCTCCACACCTTTCTTCCATACCCATCTCATCATTCCAACCCTCCTTCTTCAGTCTTTTCTCCAATTACACTTACATACAAAACAGCACAGTTCTTCGTTCAACAGTATCTCTTTCTGTACAGAGCCTGAGACGTATCTTCTTCTCTTCTCCGGCTGCTGAGTGACGCAGGAAACACTCAGCGACAGCCGATCTGCAGAGCTGACACTGCCAGAGAACACATTCACCATCGCCGTCCGTCACCGCTTCTTCAGTGGAAGGCTGGTTCAGTCTGCAGTTTTGAACGAGCTCCGAAAGCAGGCACCATTTGTTCAACACAGTTTGTAATGGTGTCGAAAGAGAACGTGCAGTGAACGTAAGCTCTTGCTGGGTGAAATATTGTTGTTATTTTTGGGGGTTTTTTGCAGTAAAATATATTTTAACTTTGTGAAGTTGAAGTAAGAGACGATGAAGATTCGATATCGTCCTTATGATCATGATGTTAATGATGTTGGTGATCATTATGGTTATGATTAAGATGATGATTCTTTTTTTTTTTTGTGGTTGGTGATAATTGTGATGATGACGGTGATGATATGATGATGATGATAGTGATGGTGGTGCGTTAGATGTCTGTGGTATGATGACGCTGACTATAGGAAATTATAACAGAGAGAGAGATGAAGAGAGAGACAGATACAGAGAGAGAGTGAGAGAGAGAGAGAGAGAGAGAGAGAGAGAGAGACAGAGAGAGAGAGAGAGAGAGAGAGAGAGAGACAGAGACAGAGACAAAGAGACAGAGGGTGACACACAGAGAGAGAGAGAGAGACAGAGAGAGACACAGAGAGAGACACAGAGAGAGAAAAAGAGATGAAGAGAGAGACAGAGAGAGAGAGAAAGACAGAGAAATAGAGCGAGAGCGAGAGAGAGAGAGAGACAAAGAGACAGAGAGATAGAGAGAGAGAAAGAGAGAGAGAGAAAGACAGAGAGATAGAGCGAGAGAGAGAGAGAGAGAGAGAAAGACAGAGAGAGAGAGAGAGAGAGAGAGAGAGAGAGAGAGAGAGAGAGAGAGAGAGAGAGAGAGAGAGAGAGAGAGAGAGAGAGAGAGAGAGAGAGAGAATGGAAAGAAACAACCTTGAGTGAATCAAAAACAAGAGAGAAAACGAAGAAAGAAAAAAGAGATTTCACCTGATTAACATCTTTATTTTGTAAATCACTAACGAATCCAACAAACAGAAACGTAAACTGACTATTCAACAACACAAATTAAAACATCACTGGTATCATTTCGTCTAATAGCAGATCACTAACTGATATGCAAGTTATATAGAGAAATGTGGACCAAAGCGTGTACAGATCGGATCGGACGGTTCAAGCGAGTGATTGTGTGATAAAGGGATTTATTAACTCGAATCGGAATTGTTTTAAGAGAAAACTAAGCACTGAATTATTAGTGACATGTTTAGTTAAGCTGTGTTTGTTTCACACGATTTATAGTAATGGTGTAGTATTTATTATTTAGGACAGACAGATGAAGAGACAGTGAGACAGAGAGAGAGCGAGAAACAGAGAGAGCGAGAGAGAGATAGCAGAGAGAGAGAGAGGTAGATAAAGAGAGACAGGGAGAGAGAGAGAGTGTATGAGAGTAAGAGAGATTAAGAGATAGATAGATAGATAGATAGATAGAGAGAGAGAGTGAAAGAGAGAGAGAGAGAGAGAGAGAGAGAGAGAGAGAGAGAGAGAGAGAGAGAGAGAGAGAGAGAGAGAGAGAGAGAGAGACAGACAGACAGACAGACAGACAGACAGAGACAGACAGATTTACAGTTGCTAACAGAGAATTCTTCTTTCTTTCAAAACACGCTAACCAGTACAGCACTACAGATTTCTAGTATGAACGAACCTTTAGCCAGCAGTAATGTAAAAACAAGTGTTTCATCAACTGATCAGACTTAATTCTTTCTACATCAATGTAATGAATATATTCATCATCCGCCTCGTTAATACAAGTCCGATTTCATATGACAATAACAGTGTTAGTCGCCTCCGTTCACTGACTTACATCACACACAATTAGGTTAGACGACAACGTGAAATAACGAAACAAGCAGTAAAAGTGCACTGTCGGACTTTCGTTAGACACGTAGTCACTTAACAGAGTAAAACCCGGTTCTAACGCGGGTACCGTAGCACGCCATTCTCGAACGTTTAAAGTACTGGAAAGGGTTCAGGGTCTGGCATGAAGTTGGGTTCGAATCACAGAAGCGGATTAGGAAGAATACGGAGATGTTGCATGTGATAAGAAATTTTTTTATCTGGTGCGTATGTTGGAAGTTTTTAATTATTAGTAGTAATAATAGTAGTGGTGATAGTAGTAGTAGTGGTAGTAGTAGTAATAATAACAATAGTAGTGGTGGTGGTATGGTAATGATAGTGGTGGTTTGGTTGCAGTAATGGTTGTAGTAGTAGTAGTAGCAGCAGGACTAGTAGTAGGATCAAATAAATTTTATTATTATTATTATTATTATTATTGTTATTGTTATTGTTGTTGTTGTTGCTGTTATTATTATCATTTTAAATTATTTTTACTTTTTTATTTTATTATATTTTTTATTTTATGTTTTTATTTATTTTTATAATTATTATTATCTTGTCTTTTTTTTTTTTTGTAGAGGTTACAGTTCTGTGTTTACTGTTATGTTCTAGTTTTTTGTTGTCGTTGTTGTTTCTTTCTCATTCTTTTTTTTTTTTTATTTATTTTTTTCAAACCGACTTTTAACGTTGGGTTTTTTTACAGCTTTTAAACTAAAAGCATAAATTAAATAATCCATTTGCAAAACTGTTTGTGGCATCACTACATGTGCAACTCAGTGACACATGCATGAACCAAAAAGTGCTCATGCTTACCCACTTTCCATAACTTCGTTCTGCATATACATATATGGATGCCTTTTGGGTTTTTTCTAGCGTCACAAACCATCAGATAAAACGTAGTATAGACGTATGACCTTTCATACACCTTGAACAATATGGCATCATATGAAATGTTGGTGATAAAATACATTAACATGCATTCAGAATTTTTTTATTTCATGCAAAATAAAATGGATTTAGATACATTAGCAAACAGTAATAACTAACATATACACATTATACATATAGAAACATATCTATATGTGTGCATACATTTACATGCATACATTTATATATATATATATGTATGTATATGTATGTATGTATGTATGTATATGTATGTATGTATATGCATGTATGTGTATATATATATATATATATATATATATATATATATATATGTATGTATATATAATAATATATACATAATAAATGCATTATATACATCTCCATCCATCCATCCATACTTACATATTATACATATACAATCAGTGAGAGAGAGAGAGAGAGAGAGAGAGAGAGAGAGAGAGAGAGAGAGAGAGAGAGAGAGAGAGAGAGAGAGAGAGAGAGAGAGAGAGAGAGAGAGAGAGAGAGAGAATAAGACAGAAACAGATAACACGTTTTGTTGAATTATCACTAAGTAATATGGTGAAAATAATATGTTTTTCTAACTAACTGGCTAGTTCTGCTGTTTGTAAACATTCTTATCACTGAGATACACGAGATGTACTGACAAAAGATCTACCTCACTGATGGTACAAACAGCGGTGGCTGCAGTGAACGCAGTTTTGTTTACAGAAACGAAAGCCAGGCTCTCCGAGTGTTTGCAAACGTGTGCGTGTCTGCGCACACTCACGTCCACTCACATCAGACCGACTGTGACACGTGCTGATTAACTGAACTGATGAAATGAAAGTGGTCGCGTTTGTCTGAGTATATGAACTTTTACGTTTCTTTTTTTTTTCCGTCTTTCTCTCTCTTTCTGTCTGTCCTTGTGTGTATTTGTTTAAGTGTATGTGTGTCTAAACAGCACGATAAAACATATGTAAATTATTTAACCACACACATATATATACAGATAGACAATCTCTTTTTTCGTTTGTTCGCTATTTCTCTCTCTCTCTCTCTATATATATATATATATATATATATATATAGAGAGAGAGAGAGAGAGAGAGAGAGATAGATAGATAGATAGATAGATAGATAGATAGATAGATAGATAGATAGATATGTATGTATGTATACATAAACATATACAAATAAACACACACACATACACACACACATGTATAAACACAAAGAGACATACATACAGAGAAACAGACAATTTTTCTCTTTCTTTCTCTTTCTATCTCTTCTTTCTTTTGTCACTTTCTAACTTTCAGGTTTATCGAACTCTTTTTCTCTGTCGCTTTCCTGTCTTTTATCTCAGTACGCATTCAGTGTCGTCGTTGCATACACCGGCTTGTTTGTAATGTGTAGGTATTAACACGAAGTTGCCCGCGTCTTCGATAACTTTTGTGTTTACGTACGTTGTGTTTCTTTCTCTTTCTGTTCGTGGCGTGTGTATGAGATAATTCAAACTTAATAACAAATCAAAACAAATTTGTGGTTTCTTCTATTTGAAAAGATTTAAAAAAAAAAAAAAAAAAAAAAAAAGATGATTACTTCACAATTTCATTACATGCAACATTCTTCACCCTTATTTAAACAAACGCGGTTTGAGAGTAGGGGCTAAATCTTAAATAAACATTCCTGTATTTCGCTTATCCTCTGTTATATTTTCTTTTTCTTTTTTCTTTTCCATTTTTTTTTTTTTTTTTTTTTAATCAGAAAATTAAATACAGCTCGGGCATTAATTCCGCACACGGAATGATCCGTTTGTTATTTCTTCATTTGTTTTAACGATTCGCACGAAAATTCGTACTCTTCGTGTCGCGAAACGAAATTCCATTTTTCCACTCAACAACAAATTCGGAAAATTTTATTTACATGTTTTAAATTGTCCACCTCGGCGTTAAAATTGGTCAGCACCCCGCAGTGTTGTACAATAAACAATTCCACGGACTCGCAGAAATCGATGGTTTTCTTCAAAGCGACTATTAAAACAATCCTGCCAAAATCCGATTTCGTATCTTTACTCCGGGCGATTTTCTCTTTTCTGATAGCCTATTACGTTTTAACAATTATCTAGCACCCCATTTTCTTCCAACGTTGCCTTGGTGGTCGATAACCCCCCCAAAAAAAAAAACAGAAAGAGAAAAAAAAAGAAGAAGAAGAAGAAAAGGAAAGAAAACTAAGAGTGGACAAAAAAAAAAAAAAAAAAGTATCAGAAAAAAAAAAAAAAAAAAAAAAAAGAAAAAAGATTAAAGCAAAGCATCTTAGTTTTCGATAATTGCATTCGTGCGTACTTCAGGATTCTCAACCTGGTTGGAACAAGTTTGGTAAGAGAAAAAAAAAAATTTACGCCTTTGAATGAATTTATTTAAATTTTAAATAAAAATAAATACCTGACTATCAGATTTTTGGGAGAAACAAAAAAATTCTCACTACAAAAACAAAATAAATTGTACACTTTTAATTTCGTTATAAAATTATAGCAATAATTCAAAAACAAATAATCATGTATTTCTGACGTTTACTTTATTGTCAGTAGGCTGATCGGAGAGAGAGAGAGAGAGAGAGAGAGAGAGAGAGAGAGAGAGAGAGAGAGAGAGAGAGAGAGAGAGAGAGAGAGAGAGAGAGAGAGAGAGAGAGAGAGAGAGAGAGAGAGAGAGAGAGAGAGAGAGAGAGAGAGAGAGAGAGAGAGAGAGAGAGAGAGAGAGTGCACAACAAGGAGATAACTTACACAACTTATTAATAACATCGGAAACAGAAGTAATTAGTTTTAACACTAATCACAGAAGAGATGATTCACAGAAGGCTTTTAAGTTATAATCGTTTGTCATATTCGTAAATTTTTATTCATGAACTTACAAAGCAGATATCAGAATAGATAAATCTCTGTGCTCGCAAAACCAGGCCTGGAGGTAGAGGAAATCTTTCCCTGAATGTTTATTATTAATAACGCCCGAACATTCAGTTTTCAACACAGCAATGTAAAGTTTTATATTACGTGTTTCTCTCTCTCTCTCTCTCTCTCTCTCTCTCTCTCTCTCTCTCTCTCTCTCTCTCTCTCTCTCTCTCTCTCTCTCTCTCTCTCTCTCTCTTAATATCATATTTTTCTGTCTCTCTTTCTCTTTCTCTAACTGTGCGTGTATATATATATATATGTATGTATGTATGTATGTATGTATGTATGTATGTATATGTATGTATGAATGTATGCACGTGTGTGTTCAAGTATGTATGTATGTATATATGTATGTGTGTGTGTATGTATTTATATTTATAACAAATATTTTAGAAATCAGAAAAAAATTAAGTACAAAGATATAAGTAAGGAAGGATTGAAAAGAGAGAAAATTAGAATATGTCCTCCAAAAATAGATAAATAAAAATGTTTAAAGAAACACGTTTTAATATTTTATTTGATTGATTCAGTAGTTTATTTATTTATTTTAATTTTATTTATTTATTTATTTATTTATTTATTTATTTATTTATTTATTTATTTATCTTTAAAATCAGTATAGCTATCTTTTACACAAATACTTGAACCATAAATGATTTCAATTTGTGAATCAAAGGGTAATGACTTAATTAAATAAAATATTTATTAAAATAACGCAGTTATATTAAAACAGTTTACCGTATTGAAAATAATCTTCTGTCTTTTCATAAACCGATAAATCCAACAACAAACGAAAACGTCTTAAGCTAACATAAATAGCGA
>CM022667.1:14549667-14552167 GCA_012295275.1 Chrysomallon squamiferum | reverse complement strand
ATATAATGGGAAAATGGTATCTATTTTATACCATCATTATAGAAATGATAAAAATAAAAATAAACATTTTCAATATATTTTTAACATGAAAATGTTTATAAACTTTACAGTGTACAAAATTCCAGCTTCTATATTTTGAACAAAATCTTTAAAAATAACAACCTATTTTTCTTTTTCCCAAAATTTTCTTTCTTTCTTTTTTCCTCTTCTTCTTCTTCTTCTTCTTCTCCTTCTTCTTCTTCTTCTTCTTCTTCTTTGTCTGTTTATTATCACTTCATTAATTTCTTTCCATATCATTTTTTTTTTATATATAATTATTAATATTCTTAAATAATAATTTTTAATAAAAATATTAAATAAAATGTTAACAAAATAAAAATTCAATTTGTCATTCTATTTCTTGAGTTAATCAATATCATTTTAAAATATTTCAGGAAATGGTTTCACTTTAACAAATTTCATAAAATGTCACTCGTAATGAAATGGTGATTTTTCTACTTAAAAAGTACTTGAGATAATTATCGAAAAAACCAGAAGATTTTCTGTGTAAATATTATTAATAATTTTTTAATATTGTTATTATTACTAATGACGGAGAGGAAGAGAAAGACAGGGAGAGAAATAAAGAGAGGAAAGGTCATCCAGTATTTATTAAAGAAATAAATAGATAATCAAATACTTTCAAAATATTATTTATTATTATTATCATCATCATTACTAACGACGGAGAGAGAGAGAGAGAGAGAGAGAGAGAGAGAGAGAGAGAGAGAGAGAGAGAGAGAGAGAGAGAGAGAGAGAGAGAGTATTTTATTGTGTTGTTATTGGTATTATTATTATTTTTATTTTATTTTTAATTCAGTTATTTAGTTATTTCTTTTTTTCTGGTGATTATCATCATCAATACTACTAACACTACTACTACTACTAATACTACTAATACTACTACTAGTAGTAGTAGTATTACTAGTATTACTACTAGTACCAGAACTACTATATTAAAGAAAATAGTGAAAGCAAATAACCAAATATCTTTTTCTTTTTCTTTTCTTCTTTCATTTTCATTTTTATTTTAACTACGTGTAATTTCGAGACACTGTCCCCTACCTACAAGATACAATTTGAACAGCAGCGCCCTGTTGTACTTTGAAACTCGTAACTATGGCCTACTCTAGCGGGACTGGCGTCGTGTTGTTTTTCGGATAAAGTATCTATTGATGTACTGGATTGATTTTCTTAAAGCTTCTGGATAAAAAAAAAATTAACTCAACTAATAATACATGATTAAGAAGTATTTTGTATTTTTGCTTTAAAAAACAACACAACTGAAGCGTTTTTATGAGAAAATATTGTAAATTCATTTAAAAAGTCGGGACCAGTATTTACAATGATGATGATGATGATGATGATGATGATGATGATGATGACGATGATGATAGTGATAGCAGCATAATAATGAAAAGAAGAAGAGTCCATCGACATTATCATTAAATACTAAACAGTTCAAATAATTATGATATATTTAGATCGGCTAACATCGAGAATGCTTTGCACTTTGGAGAATATTAAAACAAAAAATAAGAAGAAGAATGGAACAAAGACAAGCAGCCTAACCTGACTTGAATCTGCGTTTGACACAGCTACATTTAAAAAAAAAAAAAAAAGGAATCAAACTTGCGAACAATACATTTCATAAATAAGAGAAATCAGTATTTGTCTAAAATATTATATTTTCTGTCTTATGATGGTAAGATACATCACAGTTTTAGACGCTGTACCATCCCAAAGACAGCGAAGTATTGCAATATATATCTCGAAAAGGTACACTTTAAAAAAAATAAAAAAAAAAATTAAAATTGTGGTTTTCACAATCTTTAATCTATTTTAGTTGAGCTTCGATAACTGTAAACATTTATCATGCATGAAATTACAAGAGAAAATATTTTCAGAACCTCTTATCATTCCTTTTCATAAAAGTCGATACAATCACTGAATATAAATTAAATTTTGGATTCCAACGATATTTATTTTTCTTTTTTTTTTTTTTTTTTATGACAATGACAATGATTATTATTATTATTATTATTATTATTATTATTATTATTATTATTATTATTATTATTATTATTATTATTATTTTTATTATTATTATTATTATTATTTTTGTTATTATTATTGTTTTTATTATTATTATTATTATTATTGTTATTATTATTATTATTGTTATTGTTATTACGTTATAAACTATTTAATACAAATAATATTTGTGTGATTTCACTCTGTTCTAATTGTGTTCACTTCGTTGATGGTGAAGATGGTGTCAGACGCTGGTGATGTATTGGATTATGTACAAGTGTATGCTTGTCTCGTCGGTTGTTTCCAGAATTTCATCTCTCTAACGTAACCTTTGGCGCTGGACAAAAGAAAATGTAAGTTTTTTTCTTTAAACTGTTTTAAAACATTTGATTAACGACTTTGATTTACGCTACTCTTGACATCTTTT